>CM049863.1:1264165-1279165 GCA_027422415.1 Schizothorax lantsangensis | reverse complement strand
ATTTCATTTATTCAGTTTTATTGGTCTTAATCATAAATTACTGCATGGGAAATTGGTGAAGTGAACTTTGTACTGGACAACCCTTCCCTTTCTTTTCATGTTTAAGCCTTCACTAGCTAAACATTTCAGATACTGGTCTGAAATAGGTTTTTGCTAATTAAAAGCTGCACATACGCTTGAATCATATTGGCCCAGGGTGACCAACAGCAACAGATCTAAAAATTATAAGGGATTTTGTAAATGTTTTTATCCAATTCTGACATCTCTAGTTGCACTGCAGTCTATAGCAGTTTTGTTGATACTTTAATTAGACCCATTCACATTGCAATCATACAGTGTTTCCTTCTTGACAAATTGCGCCACAATGTAGGGCCCTATGATTTCTGTGATGCAGAAAACGCAGACAGAATCCCAGAATCTAGTCATAAAAATGTTATTTACTGCATAATGTGGAATTTGCCATACACTATATTGCCAAAAGTATTGGCACCCCTTCTAATGAACAGGTTTGACTACTTCTATGAGTACAAATCTTAATGTTAAAGCATATAATGATATTGTAGGAAATTGTGTGCTTCTAATATTATAGCAACAGTTTGGACTCTTTTCTATTCTAACATGACAATGTCTCTGTGTATAAGACAAGGTTCAAAAAGAAATGATTGATTGAGTCAGTGTGGAAGAACTTGACTGGTCTGCATAAAACCAAGTCCTAATCCCAGTTTAACACCTCTGGTGTGACTGTAAATGCAGACCTTGAGACAAAAACTCATCACCAAACACCAATATAGTGTATTTTGGATGGATACATCAAACATAGGTCAGTACAGTTAAATCAAAATGCAATATGGACTAGTGTCTGTGAATATTAAGCTGCTGTTGTGTTGTATTGGACAGAACTGTCTAAGAAGAAACCACTAAAATGAACACTGTCCATTTTGGATCTATCTGCCATGCTGCTGTAACAAATCTCCATCAATACAGATCACTGAAAAATACACTTTCTATATGGTCATGTCAAACTTCTCCAAATTTCAGTTCCACATGAAAATCAAGGGAATTCTGTTGTCATCAAAATGTTTTTTTGTGCAGCTTCCTATTGAAATGACTTGATTTTGACTGAACTTTCACAGAAAAATGGAAAGTGTGACCTATTTCACAAGGCATTTGAAAAAGAACTTACTCTTTGTTGAGTGTGGTTCCTCCAAGTCCTTGCCATTCGGCTGCAGTTTTATATCATTCTTGCCTGTTATAAACAAATGAGCACAACTGAAAATACTTTCATTATATGCAATATTCAGTAATGGCATAGAATACTGACTAAATGGTTGCCAGTAATTGTGTCACATGTATGTAACAAAGATTAACAGGTGAAACAACAACAAAAACGACTTTTCACTTCTCTTCTCAGGATATAAAAATATAATATAGCATGTACAGGATATAAAAATAATAAAAGCAAGTAAAAGGCATGCAAATCACAAAAGCACTGTACGGAATTTAACTCTTTTTACAAGTGCAACAATATGTAGGGCTGGGCGACTTTTCTCATTTAATCGATTAATTCAAATTTAATGTTTTGCCACAATTTTATTTTTTAGAAATCAAGGAATCATGATTTTTGAAAAGAAATATTCCCAAACATGTGTGACGCGCTCATATCGCGAGGCGCCATTCACATAGAATGCACTTGTGTTGATAAAGAGGAAGAGGAAAAACATGCCAGAATATGGGAGTGAATGTCTGTGTTTTTAGAATGCTGTTTCATGCATGTGATGCTGCAGCTGATGCGAGCGCAACAGTTAAACACATCCGTGTTTACACAGAATAAAAAACAATGGAAAAGCAGCACAAGTGAATAAAAAAGCCTGTAACTACTGTATGTCTGATATTTCATGTTTGCATCATGGTGACAGACTGAAAGCTGCATTTTATAGATAATAATAATCTACTGGTGTTTTATCTTCAGTCATTTTGAATTTGAATTACCTTGACTTGAGATTTATTTTAAAGCATTTTCCTCCTATTATATCTGAACATAATAAGACAAGTTTGTACAAGATTTGTACATTTGAATCATGTTGTAGTTACATTTGACTAGTTAAAATCGTAAAAAATCTAGAATCGGTCAAACGTTCTTAAAAAAATCGAGATTAATTATTTTCTAAATCGCCCAGCTCTAATCAGAAGTTTTCTTAATCATTTTAAATCTTATTACCTTTGGGTGGTTCTTTATTTTTGTGTTGTTCAACTCCAGCAGAGGACTTCTTTGATTTGTCTGGACACATAAAAGATTATTCAATAACAACTCCTAAATATCAGCAAGCACAATACATTTTTTTCTTTCAGTAATATTTAGCCTTTTCAAGCTTTCCCATCGTTACCTTTCAGACTGTTGTGAATTAAATTAGATTAGTAATAGTGAGAATGTTTGTTCTCCAATAATGTCAGCAGTAACAGTTTAAATAATCATTTATTGTCCTGCACACTTTCAGAATATGTTGGCCATAATGCTTGGCTAGACTGAGAGCACGCTGGAAGGATGAGAATAGTGAAAGACGCGTGTTGCACTGCACTTCTTGTATAGACCTTTTTCCTGAACGATGAAGTCTCGCCCGTTTAGAACCATGCTTTACATTACCGGTCTCTGTTTTCTACTCACATTTACATATTTTCCGAGCCGATATAATATAATGTGAAACCTATTAAAATGATTTAAAAAATCATGTGGCGCCGTTTTTTCATCACTTTACAGTGTCACAATGACCGTCTTTTTGCAGTAAAGGACCTGTCATAGTTTAATGAGTGAGAAGATGACATGAAGCGACGCGAGGTTAGCTGCACTGAAAACAGATGTGTAGTGAACTCCAGGGCTCTCTGACCACAATAGTGGACAAAGGTTTGCTACATTTTGATTGGATCTTGGTGGACTAACATAAGCAAACTGTCCAACGCCATCAGATAAAGATGCCAGGACAACGGCCAGACACCTCTGAGAGGGCAAGAAGAAGACCTTTGATACACAGCCCGGGAAGGACAGGACTTCCTATTGGTCAAAATGCAGTTTCTGCCCTTCATCCACCAACAGACTGATTCCTAAGGTTTTGGCCTGAGATCACAAAGCTTCATCCAAATCCATTCATAACTATGTTCTCAAACCTTAAACTGATGCAAACTACAACACACACATCTTATACTTATTCAGATAAATAAGTATTCTCAGTGACAGCGATGTGTAGTGCAACATCTTACACAAACTCAGCTGTTAACAGACTAATGAATGCATGCATGACAGTTCAGGCTTCTCCCATCATGTTTGGACTTAATGTGTCGTAACATTGCCAAAGGTATTCTGGTTGTGGTTTGGCAAGTGAATAATGCATTGGTAAAGCTTTAGTGACACTTTTCTAAATGTGTGTTTGGACAATGCAAATACGTTTCACAGGAGGAAAGAAGGGTGGGCCACACCGTGTGTCCCCCCCGCTCTGGTGGAAACAGCCAATCACAGCCTGGAAATGGAGAAGCGCCAGATTGCAATCTCCTCCTCATCAGAAAGAGATAAAGGTACCTTCCCAAAAGACACTCCCATGTTCTGAGTCTCCGGCCTGTTACTGGGAAGGCAGCAACAGAAACAACCGATCTGAGTCTCCGGCCTGCGGGGTAGGAGATAGAAACAGAAACATCCATGTTCTGAGTCTGAGTCCCATAAGGGAAGAGACACTAACAGATACCAAGTCCTGAGTCTCCAGCTTCGAGGCAGCAACAGATACGACCACGTTCTGAGCCTCCTGCCTGCGAGGAAAGAGATAATCTACGTTCAGACTTCAGAGTCTTCGTCCAGCGATACAACAACAGATGCAGCACGTCCTGAGTCTCCATCCTAGAGAGACAAAGCGGATCGACCAAGTTCTGGGTCTCTGGCCCAGAGAGGCAGAAGACACACAGACATCTGCAACAAGGTTAAGCTCCGGCGAGCAAACCTTCACTCCAAGGTACTTTTGCTTGCGTGTTCCAGGCTAAGGACCTTCTGCACCTACTCCAGAGCCACATCTGCGTGTTCCAGATTTTAGGACCCTTTGGTGCTCCAGGAGATCAGCATCCTCCAGCGCTTCATGTTCAAGACTGTTGAAACAGATTCCTGCTCCTTTCCCACTGCATTATTACCAGCACAACCAGTGGATGAAGTCACTGCTACCAGACTGCTCACTCGACCACAGAGAACATAACTATCACCTATCCAAACCTCTTCCAGAGACCTTGGCAGTGTTGTGTATCAGTATATGAATTTTCTAATTTACATTAGATATTATATAGCTGATTGCAGTTGATGACAAATAATCTTCCACGTATTTGTTTGATGCATAATAAGGTTCTTCACCTTATTTGTTTCAGAGTAGCAACAGTTTATCTTTCCAGATAACGTAGCTCTGACATAGCAACATCTAACATCACTTGCATTTTATGCATCTTATGTACTTTATTCCCATCTCATTAATGGTGTTCATTTAGTAGTTGTTGATTACTCGTCTATCTTTTGTTAATAAAATCTATTTTATTACACTTGTGTCTTCCTTGTGTTGATGATACAGAAAGGTTCTACAAGTTATGTGGTACAATCTTATGTGATGTACTCATAAAAAGTTTCAATTCAGTCAATCTTTTTAACCCCGTTTTAACGGATTTCTATGGAGACCGGAAAACGAGAGCATCCAAACGGAAGTTAGAATCCGTCATGGAGCCGCTCACTGTTACTCAGGAAAAAGGTCTATAACACTGCACAATAAACAGCTCTTTTGTTTTTAATTCAAGTCGTCACTGGTCATTATTGCCTACTGAGCAAAGAAGACACGACACACACTACATACCTGCTGAATCTGAAGGTGAAGGTGAAGGTGAAGGCGAAGCATCAATTTCGGGAATTTCTTTCTCATTCTCAGACTCTGATCCATCACTGTCCATCGGGACTCTCTCTAGAAAACAGCAATCACAGACAAAATAATCAGGTAGCAAACTAAATATTTTTTAAACAGCTACATTCAACAAATGTCTATAATCGACAGTGGTGTTTCTGCTGATCGTAACATGGTATTTGAGATTTTTCAATCAGCTTTATTTTTACATTGGCATCTGCCAAAATAAAACTATGGAGGAAAAAATGTGTAAATTAGGGCTGGGAATATTTAGGCACTTCCCGATCCGATCCGATTCCGATTCTGGGAGTCACGATCCGATTCCAAAACAATTCTTGATCTACATTTTTTTCCTAATTAATTCTCCTACTGTGCAAATACATCTTTACAACTTTACATTTTAACCAAAATTGGAGTTTCTATGGTTTTTGTTTATAGTTGGAATCTCTGTGACAGTACTCCCATCTTAAAGGGTTACTCAAACCCAAAATGAAAATTTTGGCATTTGCAATTCCGTTTCCCTCTTTAAGCACTTGAGCATTATGAGAACAGGTACCTTTATGTCTTAAACTCCGCTGCAGTCTTCGCTCTTTAGAGCCTTTTGGAAATGCAAGAGCTCTTGCCTCCTCTGGCATGTCTTTGTGCTTCAATTCTAAGTGATGCGCCATTTTACTGAAAGGTTTGAAGCAAAATAGGCAGATGTACTTCTTGTTGTACAGTCTGCCTCCGTCTTCTTTCTTCTTATGAAGTGAAGAGGACCTGCTTTCAGGTTCATCAGATGAGGAGGATTCTCTGGTATTGTTTTCGTCAGATGAAGAGGATTCTTTGGTTCCACTCTTAGCCAAAGAACAAGAACGTGTCAGACACCTTTTCAGTGGTCGAGATCTTGATTTTTTTGACATTATCTTTCCTTTACTTTTCTTGATTCTTGCTTTCTTTTTTGCTGAACCACTCTCTTCCTCTGCTGAAGTGTTACTTTCGAATTCTTCCTCTGTCTCTGGTATATGTTCTTCCTCACTGAGCTCTGAACTGGACAGATATTCTCCAAGCATTTTTCTGTTAAGCTGTGAATAAAAGCTACGAGTTAGAGGTCTTGATCAGAAATGCCATGGCCAACAACATATTAAAGGAACACGCCACTATTTTTGAACTTTTAGCGTAGCTTAGCATAGATCATTGAATCTGATTACACCGTTAGCATCTCGCTCAAAAATGACCAAAGAGTTTCGATCATTTTCCTATTTAAAGCTTGACTCTTCTGTAGTTACATCGTGTACTAAGACCGACGGAAAATGAAAAGTTGTGATTTTCTAGACCGATATGGCTAGGAACTATATTCTCATTCCGGCGTAATAATCAAGGAGCTTTGCTGCCGTACCATGAGTGCAGCAGATGATATTACGCAGCGCCTGAAAGTAGTCCCCAGCTTGCAAGACACGCTCCCTGTGCAAGCAGTTGGCCACGTTGGATATGTTGACGGAAGTTAGCCTATTTTCAGGCGCTGCGTGATATCATTACGCCTGCTGCACTCGTGGTACAGCAGCACAGTTCCTTGATTAATACTTATTATAGATTATTATTGTGTCATGTGCAGGGAAAAGGGACACTTTTCTTATAAATATGTTAAGATGTTGAAATAAACTTACGATTACACTGTCAGTTCTTAGGAGCACAGGTACAGTGTCCGTGTCCGTGTCTGGAGTGGGGTCAAGGGTCACGGTACAATCACTACCGTCGGAGCACTGATGTACTTCCTGAAAAATGATCAGAAAAATACACTCAAATGCACATTTTTAATGGCATTTCATTTTAGCTCGGAAAGCTGTTTTAGCTGTGCTTAAAACTGGACTGTCTAACATATTCAGTTAGAACAATGTTAACCAAAAATGATCTGCTTTCACCTTGCAGGGCTCTAGACTGCGACCAAAAGGGCACTTGTGCGAGTGCATGGTGCTGCTCCAAAGCGTCTGCTTCATACAGCGCGCGTTACAGAGCCACGGCACATTGTAGCATGAGTCAGATTTCACTGATCACGTGAAGAGAGGAGCTTTCAGCTCGAGCGCTTCAGTAGAGCCTGGTTTATACTTAGGGTTGGGTATCGTTTGGTTTTTTTTCGATACCGGTGCCAAATCGATACTTTTAAAACGGTGCCGGTGCCGAAACGGTGCCTGAACCGATACTTATTATATATATATATATATATATATATATATATATATATATATATATATATATATATATACATACATACATGCATACATACACATATACTGTATATGGAACTAATTAAGCTCCAGGAAATCCTCAATATGGACAAAGGCATTGTTATTCCTGTAACTGAGTAAACAGAAGATATAAACGTTTTGAATGACAAAACAAATGCATTAAACACTCGACTACGACAATATATAGTTTGTCTGTGTAATTCAAACCATCTCTGGTATTTTCATAATAATTAAGTATATTTAAAATCCATTGCTAATCAATGTATTAGTAGCCTATGGAACATATTTTCTGCCTCATTCTGTGACAAGAAGCTATCAGATCACAAAAGGAAGCATTTAACTGCTGTTGTGGACTAAAAAGGTTATAATGTTCTCTTTTGTTGGTTTAAACAGGTTTAAAAACGCGAATACAAGAGAATTTTAGCTTTAGGTATTTTAATTAAAGCTAGGGCTGGGCGGTATATAGAGTTTGTACGATATATCGATATATTCTTTATAATCGATACGTTATTATGAAGCAATACAGTTAATATTGATATACAGTAGTTTGATACGAGCGCATCTGATAAAATATCTAGGGAGGACACAGACTGAACTGCTGCGGAGAAAGTGCATAATACAATTTGTTCTAATTTAAACATGTGACAAGCTTTATATGAAGGGCTATAAAAAAAAAAACTCGTAAGATACAGTAGCCTATAGTTTATAGTTTCAGTTTAAAGCGGCTCGCGCTCTACCTGTCAGATGCTCTGACAGAAAGGCTGCGTGTGCCGCTGACAGAGACGCTGTTTAATGTGTTTGAGATGTGCTGTTTTCCGTAATGCATAACTTACATTTCACAGGTATATTCTCCATCTGTAAATGTTAGAAAGCCATGGAAATATTTCCATTTTGCTGTCAGAAGTGCGTGAGCTTTTGCTTTGCGATTCTCTGCTAAACTTCACAGACTTCATTTAGAAGGAGCGCCGCCGCGCGCATTCGCGCCAAACAGACGGCGCGTAATGAAATAGGAGCGCAATAACTCTGACTAAAATATACATTTTGCTGAAATATTTGTAGTTGTAGCCTGTGATGCTTCTTACGTGCGTTTTGGAGAAACAAAGGACAAATATTTTAATCGATCGCTCGTGCATGGCACCGAAATGAGGCACCGAAATCTGCGTTCTGATTCGGTTCTAGTACATACCGGTTACATAGGTACCGGTGCCATATTGGTACCGGGTTTCGGTACCCAACCCTATTTATACTCGCCGCGTCACTACGAACGCTTCGGTAGAGCCCGGTTTATACTCGCCGCGTCAGCACGAGCGCTTCAGTAGAGCCCGGTTTATACTCGCCGCGTCAGCACGAGCGCTTCAGTAGAGCCCGGTTTATACTCGCCGCGTCAGCACGAGCGCTACAGTAGAGCCCGGTTTATACTCGCCGCGTCAGCACGAGCGCTTCAGTAGAGCCCGGTTTATACTCGCCGCGTCAGCACGAGCGCTTCAGTAGAGCCCGGTTTATACTCGCCGCGTCAGCACGAGCGCTTCAGTAGAGCCCGGTTTATACTCGCCGCGTCAGCACGAGCGCTTCAGTAGAGCCCGGTTTATACTCGCCGCGTCAGCTCGAGCGCGAAGGTGCACGCCGCGGACGGAGCGCAACTGAGGATTTGGTTTTCAAACTAAAGTAAAAGTTCTGTCAGCGTCAGCCAGTTTAGCTTTACTTTTCTTTTTGTTTTCGTTTTGAAAAGCTTGTTATCTTTGCTGTTTACCTCACGTTACACTATGGAGGCTTTCCTTATTTTTTTAATATTATTATTATTTGATTCCTCAGTGTTTGCTAAACATTCTGTAATGTATTAGTCGGTATAATACAGCATGTGATGTGTCCTATGCCTCGTCTTATTCGTTTTTGTTAATAAATGTTATGTAAGCTAGTTTGTCATTGTAACCTACTGTTTTATTGTTGTTGTGCTTTTTAATTAATAACAATGAATCCATCTTTTGTTTTAGTCTTAAAAAGTGAAAGGTGTATAAATATAAGCAAAACAGACAATTGTCTTTTCTTGTAAAGCGTGACATCAGGATCATGAATTTGAAAGTGAAAACACACGAAAAAAGTAATTGCTGTGACAACATTTAAATCACAAATAATGCTGATGAAAAAGAACGGGTTGAATGTTGAACACTTTCGTTAACATATAACTATAAACTATGATAAAAGTTCATCAGCATGCATTTATTAATGAAATGTTGTATCAAATAAATAAATAAATAAATATTAAAATTACGAACAAATGATGTGCTCGTGCGACCAACTGAGAAAGTCGCGACCAGTGGGAAGAATGAGTCTAGAGCCCTGCCTTGTACAACACAGATCGTGTCAACATCCTTGAAAGCAGACGGTTACCAGAACTCCCCAACATTCTTTTAATCAGAACAACTAAAAGTGTAAAAATCACCAGGCAGTAGGGTTATATATTGCATGCGATATGCATGTGCATCTCGTCAGTAAAGCCGGTTCCTTGATTAGCGGCAAATCTCCATCACCTGTTTTCAAATGGAGCGGCATTTAATACACAGAGCCGTAGTTCACTGACAAGCTACGCAATATAACGTTCATTATCGCAGAAGATAATGACCAGGCAGCCTATTAAAGCTTTATTTTGAGCATCCCGTGGCTCACCGTCTAGGGTGCCTACTATGTCTGAATCTAACACAGGCCCTCTACTGCAAGCTAACACATTAACAATCTGTGGGCCAACCGCTGACTAGAGAGACCTGCTAACTGAAAACGATGTTATGATAACTCAAAAAATAACTCAATTAACTTAACAAACATAAGACTGACCTAGCAAATGAAGCCATACGAAAGACTTAATACAACTAACCTTTGTTTTCATACTCTGATATAAATATAAAGTCTTCTCCCCTTCATCATTTAAAGCTTGTGTGTGCGCCTTCATGTATCGTTCTTCACAAGCATTGTGATGCGCTCTAAGTTTCTGGAAGCGACTCAAGTGATGGCTCTGAAACTTCAAGACAAAAAAACTACGTTTTAAAGTTTTTTTGGAAGCTTTTCTTTTGCTATTTATGCTACCTTCAGAACTGAATCTTTAAATAAGGACTTATTGTTGACAGCAGACACACAGGTGAGCCACAGGAGATTCCCTATACTCCACTAAACAACTCGTTAAGAGTCAAATTAGAAATGCCTTCGTTATGGATACAGTATCCTGCAACACAACTGTGTTTGACTGTAGGGTTCAGGTGGTTGCCTGACACAAACTTCTGCATGCTTGCTGGTGCAGACTGGTTTGTAATGCTTGGGAGAGTTTAGGTGTTGAATAATCACTAGTGGCTGCCTACCTTTGTCTTCTGTTCAGGACCATCCGTCACATCATCCACTGGAATGGAATTCACAGAAGACAAAAATGTTGTTTAGGTTCACAAAGAACAATGCCAACTTGAGGCTGTTCAAACCTTAGTAAAATATTAGAGAAGCCACTAGAAGTTAATTTTCACCAACAATGAATGCATGTAAAAATAAAAATGTAATATTTTAGAAAGTCATTTTTCACAATAACAATCATATGTCTAGTCCTTTTAAACTGATTAATGCTACCATATCGAATAGTATGTCATTTGAAAGCATTTCAAATATTTAACAAAAAAGCACACATTGAATTGGTTTTTGAAATGTACATTTTCACTAAAAGCAGCAGATATAATTAACTACTTGCCTTACTTTCTACAGATGATCTCTTCTCTTTTTTAATAAACCCGTAAAGAAAATGTATAATCACGTTATAACAAAAAAAAAAAAAAATCCATAAATTAACCTTGGATTGTGCTAATTACTGTAAACATCCCTTAACTACTTTGTGATAATGTAGTGGCTTTGAGACTTCCATTTAAACTGACCAGTAATTAATTACAAAATTCTTTACTTATAAACAAAAGATGTCAGATTGAAAGCGTATGTCACGCACATCCATGAACTTGACAGAGGTTGTGCTCTTATAAACCTGGGTTACTCTGGCTCATAAAGCTACTTTTAATTCTAAGCTTGAAGAATAATTGTAAGTAATATTTGACACACTAGACTTGATGAGCTCACCTGTGCATCCAGAGCTGTCATCCACTGATGATTTGATACTAGCTTCATCTTCCTGCAAGCACAAGTGTGACAGTCAGTCAAACATCACGATCTAACATGACATTACACTGTACTTTAAGCTGCAATAGTGTAATTAGTCAATATATTTAAGTATTTAATATTGTGAAATAAGGCTAACGTTAGATATTTTCATAATTTGACAGAAAAATGGCATTTTCTAGTCTAGAAACCTGCATTACAGAAGCAGAAAAAACTTGTTCTGTATTTATTGAACTTGTCTCTTGCATATTTTAAACATAATCGTGGTGTTTTTTGTGGGACAGTCATGAATCAGCCTCAGACCCCCCACATGGCTCTGCACGTGCAGGCCTCTAATCAGACCTCACTATCTTACATTAATGTTACCGAGCATCAACTAAACATATCGGTTAACATATTGTTTTCAACACAGTGGGGAAAATATGTCCTTCAGAAAGAACATTATGACAACAACATTTTAAAGTAATTTAAGTTTATAAGTGGATTAACGCTAAAACACACGTTAACCGTGCGATTCTAACTGTGGCCTAAAAACATGCTCTTAAGACTTATAAGAATCTACAGCCCTAATTAATATATTATTTTTAACATTATTGTCATTTTGATACATTTATCTATACTTTCTGCCAAGTTGCATTAAGTTTATGCTGATTGTGAAAAGCGCTAACGTACAGAAATAAACTGACGTCACATCTTATGTTACGATATATGTCTAAACAATAGTTAAGTTACATGAACAGCACAATATCATAAGGAATAAACTCACTTTCCCCTCGTCCATCATGTGTCCTCCTCCTGCGGTGTGTGGCGCAGGTGTGAGTCGGTAGAGTGGGGGAGGGGGAGGGGTTAGTCACGGTGGGGACGCTCAGCTCCGCTTCTGTGTAACACTACTGATCATCAGAATCACGCGCTGCCTGGAGATGCAGACTTTACACGACTTTACTTTTTGTTTTTGTGACATTTCTGTTTTCTTTGCAAATCGGTGAATCAGCATATTTGCTCTAACAAAATAAATGCATTTTACAACCTTGGAGATTTAATGAATCAAATGTTTTTTTGTTTTTTTTTTTCAAGTAAACAATGACAGAACATTGATATAAAAATACATTTATAGCCTATTAAATTTTAAATTTAAAAACAACACATGAATGAATGGATCCAATTTAGAACTCACTTTTGATGATATTCATAAAAAGTAACTATTACTAGCCCTTGTAATGATCAGACCTGATATTATTTTTCCCTCTGAGAGGAGATAACATAAATATGATTGAAACAAGTGAGGCTTGTCTTCAGTGAGACCAAACGTGATGAGGCCTTGTTCTCAGATGGGTTCTGACTAAGACTAGACCACTAGATCCATGAACCGGCTTGTTTCAAACTATTTCAACACAACACAACAAGCAGCTTGAGTAGCTAACATTAAATGACTTTCATGAATATCTTATCAAAACGTGAACTTTTGTTGGATTCTTAGAAGGGACTGAAATTAAGGCTGTGTAACAGAAAGTGAGTCAGTGCTGTTGTTCTTGTTGATGTCCTTAGAAATGGTCTATATTACAGTTTTTACAATTGCAAGGACACATTTCTCAATACTTAGGTCACTTTTTCAAAACTCTTCACACAGCGAGTCTATGTGGGCTATCATTTTTATCATGCATTGACCACATCTGTCAAATTACATGAATTCCTTTATCACTTCGACACAAACACCACCAGAACTTTATGTACTATACAAGACAATGTGCACATGTTTACATACTGTTTTCAAAACTATTCAAAACTAGCACAGTACAAAAATCAATAAGACAGAAATGTGCAACATTTCTACAGTAATATCATACAGAAAAATGTTCTGAATGTAAAAAAATCAAATATGAAAGCAGTTGCACGTAGCTGAACATCTTCACAAGTGTTAGTCTTTCACTTTCATTATCTTCTCTACAAAGGAGGAAAACTTAGGAATAATGTTGTACTGTAATGTAAACATGGAGCATGTAACACACTGCAGTGAATTATGAACAGTAGAGAGCATCATTCTTGTTTTGTAAAGAAACATTGTATAATGCTCCCTGTGTTTAGGTTGCTGTGTTATGAGTGATAAAGTGTGTTTTAGTGCAGTCTGAATGTGAGATGAACTGCTGTGTCAAGATGAAAGATGGTTAGGAGAACTGTGTGAAGAGTTTTGAAGAAGTGACTTAAGTATTGAGAAATGTGTAATTCTGAAACTCTTTAACAGCATCCTCCTAACTATTTTTTTTAAAATAAAAGCAAAATCTCTCTCTTTCACATCTATTCCTCTCCTTGCTTGTAATGTTCTAGACAATGATTGAAACCGTGTATTGCTAGCACTTCTCTTCAGTTGAATCGCTTAACCCTAACCCTAACCCTAACTCAAACGCTGCAGAAGCAGAGCTGTCAAAATCATCAAGGACTCAGATCACCCTGGTATCTGTCTCTTCACTCTGCTGCCATCTGGTACGCTCTTCTGCAGCCTGATGGCAAAAACTGAGAGACTCAGGAGGAGCTTCTTCCCCCAGGCCATCAGACTCCTGAACTCAAACTCAGCCTCTTAACATCATCATGACTTCACTTATTAATCACTAACAATCAGTAAGATATTCATTATTCTCTACCTCACACTGACAGTGTCAGTTTGCACACATCACTTTCTGTGTTTTGGTATTTTTATTGTTTGGTATTGCTGCTACATGTCAACCATGTTCAACCTGTTTGCACATTCCTCTCTTGTACAGTCATGCTTATCTTAATATTTAAGTCTACAGTATACTGTCATGCACATTTTTTATATTTTATATTTTGTTCTTTATATCTTATTCTTTACTGATTTCATTTTATGTATATTTCCTCTGTGTTGTATTCTATAATATTGCACTGTCCATGGAGCGGACCTGACTCATATTTCACTGCTGGTTATATACTCTCTATATAATCATGCATGTGACAAATAATAATCTTGAATCTTGTATTCCTCATTTGTAAGTCTGATCGGATGAAAGCGTCTGCTAAATGAATAAATGTAAATATAAATGCACTCACCCAGATAGCAGTTGGGATGGTAGAGGAGAATGGAGAGACTATCTTTGCAAACTACATCAGATAATTGTCAATTCAGTTTACAAATACTATAACATGATTTAATTCATGGTAAAACTATAATACAACAAATGATGGTGCAGTTTTCCTGACTTAGCCACTGGTTTAGATCCTATCAAAATGATTTGAAACTACATACAATAATGCTTAACTTAGAAAGAAAACAGAGGTAAGACTTTTGTGTACATTTACGTGTGTATATGTACGTACATGCATACATCCATACATTAGACTATGATATATTGATGATCTTGTCAGAGTAAGCACAATGATTTGGCCCCTGCTGTCACTCAGCATTAGGAATCATAGAAGTGTGCTGCTAGATTAGAGCAGGAGCCCATCATGGCCCTGGTATCTGCTGAGAGAGGTCCACTTCATTCAGATGAACTGCTCTGCTAACAGGACTGTTAGTGCTAAAGCTTCCGTCCTGTGATGACCAGTCCTCCGCTATGACCTTTATCTGCTCCTGTGACTCTGTGAACTGAGGGCATACGCTATAACACTGCATGAGCAATGACAGGGCGTCAGCAACCAATCATCGGCCCTCTACTTCACTAGCAGCGCTAACATCTTGATGCTGGACCAGCAGATTTATACATGTTTTATCCAGA
>CM049863.1:1241665-1254165 GCA_027422415.1 Schizothorax lantsangensis | reverse complement strand
ACTGGTCAGCGGAGGTGCAGGAACGCGCGTCTAGTGGCCGTCTGGATGAGCGCTTCCTGGCGGGTCATAAACGCTCCTCCCCTCCGAGCCTTCCATTCCTCCCTGAGCTTCACAGCGAGCTGTTGAGGTCATGGAGGAATCCTTTTTCTGCCCGCGTCTTTCCCCCTCGCAAGTCCAACTACGCTAATGTGAAGGGGTTGGAAGACAGCGGGTACACAAAGATGCCTCGGATGGAGGAATCCCTTGCGGGTTATCTCGCTGCTCCCCTGGCATCTTCGTGGAGGGCTCCTACCTTGCCTTCGAAGCCGTGCCAGTTTACATCTAGGCTCGTCGGCAAGGCATATGCGGCGGCTGGGCAGGCGGGCGGTACCCTGCATACTAGCTCGGTATTGCAGGCTTACCAGGTGGATCTGCTAAGGGACGCTGATGCGTCGGGGGGGGTGCCTCCTGATGAAATCTACACTTGAGGACATATTATACCTTTGCGTCTTTGTCTCGGCGAACACGCGCTCTTTGTGATGAGTCACTTTGACGCGCTCTGCTCGCATTTGTTCCTATTCCCGAGGGATGTGGGGCAAAGCGCTCGCGCCGTTGCCGCGGCTCGGTTTTTCTCCGCGATTGCTTTGATCTGCGGTGTCCGCATACCCGCGACTATCGGGTTGCCGGATGCAGCGGATATTGCTCGCGTTGCTATAATGATGAAGTGTGAGCACCGAGTCGTTTTTAGCTCGTGGGCGGAGCATTTCAACTCAGCTGTGCCTCTCTAATATGCATGTTATTGTGTGTGGAGAGCCTCGCTGGGCATGGATATACTGAAGGTATTGTGTCCTTCCTAAAATCCTATATGGTATGGGTTACGCGTTCAACTTCGTTCCCATTTCTCTGAGTTGGCTCAGGCCCCGGTCACCTTGGGCCCCACTCCACTTATGTATCCTGAACATCTGCTGCCTAGGACCTGTCAAGGCAGTTCCTAGGCTAAACTTCAAATTTCTAAAATCCACATTGTGGTAAGTGTGCACGTTAAGCACCTTGTGCACTTTTCTGAAATCCTATGGTATGGGTTACGCGTTCAACTTCGTTCCCATTTCTCTGAGTTGGCTCAGGACCCGGTTACCTTGGACCCCACTCCACTTATATATCCTGAACATCTGCTGCCTAGGACCTGTCGAGGCAGCTCCTAGGCTAAACTCCCCTAGTAACAGTATTTCTAAATCCATGTTTATGGTAAGTGTACACGCTAGCTTCGGTGCACTTTCTGAAATCCACATTGTGGTAAGTGTGCACGCTAAGCACCTTGTGCACTTTTCTGAAATCCTATGGTATGGGTTACGCGTTCAACTTCGTTCCCATTTCTCTGAGTTGGCTCAGGCCCCGGTCACCTTGGGCCCCACTCCACTTATATATCCTGAACATCTGCTGCCTAGGACCTGTCGAGGCAGCTCCTAAGCTAAACTCCCCTAGTAACAGTATTTCTAAATCCATGTTTATGGTAAGTGTACACGCTAGCTTCGGTGCACTTTCTGAAATCCACATTGTGGTAAGTGTGCACGCTAGGCACCTTGCGCACTTTTCTGAAATCCTATGGTATGGGTTGTGTGTTCAACCTCGTTCCCATTCTCTGAGTTGGCTCAGGCCCCGGTCACCTTGGGCCCCACTCCACTTATATATATCTTGAACATCTGCTGCCTAGGACCTGTCGAGGCAGCTCCCAGGCTAAAAAAAAAAAAAAAAAACCTAGTAATGGTATTCTTAAAATCCATGTTTATGGTGAGCATACACGCTAGTCTCTGTACGCTTTCTAAAATCCACATTCTGGTAAGTGTGCACGCTAGGCACCCTGTGCATTTTTCTAAAATCCAGTATGGTATGGGTTACGCATTCAACCTCGTTCCCATTCTCTGAGTTGGCTCAGGCCCCGGTCACCTTGGGCCCCACTCCACTTATGCATCCTTGAACATCTGCTGCCTAGGACCTGTTGAGGCAGCTCCTAGGCTAAACTCCCCTTGTGGTAAGTGTGCACGCTAGGCACCCTGCGCATTTTTCTAAAATCCAGTATGGTATGGGTTACGCATTCAACCTCGTTCCCATTCTCTGAGTTGGTTCTGGCCCCAGTTCACCTTGGGCCCCACTGCACTTATGTATCCCTGGTGATACTTCTGACGGATTGGGGACCTCCTTAGTATAGCCACCTAAGGGTGGTTATATTTCAGCTGAGGATAGCTATGTGCTAGCTCTGTGATTGCTCCCCTGCTTAGGGTGGTGAAGTAGTGGTCTCCCTGAGCCCTGCCTAGATAGTGCTGTCTCCACTTACAGGGTTTTTAATTAGACAGCCCACTACTGGTGGTCTTGGCAGTTGCAGTGGTCCCTTTTCCTAGAGCCTAGCTATCTGAGGATAGCCATGTGCTAGCTCTGCACAGACAGGTCCTGTCGGGTAGCCCCTTCCTAAGTGTACAGTTATCTAAGGATAGCTATATGACTGCTCCCCTTCTTGGGGTTTTTATGTAGCGGTCTCCCTAGCCCTTGCCTAGGCAGTGCTATCTCCCCTGCGGGGTTTTAAGTAGATTCCCTACTTCCCCATTCCCTTGGTCTGGGCAGCTCTTTAGGAAGGTCATTTTTCATTAGACCTTTTGGATATAGCTATCTGCGGACAGCTGTGTCCTACCTGGGTTTGTTGGTAGCAACCTTGAGAACTCCTCTAGGCTCCCAGCCTCTCAGTGGTCTTATGTATCTGGCTACTATGGCTCACATAGCATAGCTATCTGAGGATGGTTGTGTTCTTAGCTTGGTTAGGGTGTTTCCCCCTTATCTGGTATCGGATTCCCTCTTTTTACCAAGTTATGTGAGCAGCCTGAGGCGTCAGTGGCCTGGCCCCTTTCTGAGGAAAGGTTTGGTGTATGTCTGTCACCTCCTTGGTGCTCTCTCACCAGGTGGACAGGCATGCGCCTCGGCATGGCGTGATGGGATATCGTTCCCCAAAGTGTCCACTAGGACGCAGCGTTGAGTTCCCTAGAAGGGGAACGTCTCGGGTTACTCATGTAACCATGGTTCCCCGAGAGGGAACGAGACGCTGCGTCCCCTGGCCATGCCTCAGCCTGCCTGTTTACGTCTCCTCAGACAACTGAGGTGGTGACGTATTCAGCAGGTGCCCTTTTATACTTTTGGGTACCTGCCTAGGACGTCACGGGCCACATGGACCAATAGGATTGGAGTTGTTTACACATGCTTCAGGTACCGGTCACGCAGACAGCATTCCCCAAAGTGTCCACTAGGACGCAGCGTCTCGTTCCCTCTCGGGAACCATGGTTACATGAGTAACCCGAGACGTTTCCCTCCGTTGTGTGCGTAGATGTGAGAAGTATGCGGAGATGGTGGGCTATTCCGCGGCACGCATCCCACCTCTTCAGCTGTGACCCTCACAATATCAAGACAGTTTAGAGTAGATGGGCAACACCGCTTCTCGCGTTCCCACTTCTTTATGTACCATATGATAGCGTTTCGCGCTCAGAGGTGAGGGGTATGTGGAGATAGTGGGCTATTCCGCGACTTGCGTCCCACTCCTGCTGTAACCCTCAAGATACTACGGTTGGGAAGAGGGGTAGTATCACCTCTCGCATTCCCAATTCCTAGCACTGTTGTGCAATAAGGCCTTCTTATTGCACTTAGGGTTGTGGAGAGAAAAGCTGGCGCTTCAACTCTAACCCTTACAGTGGGTTGACTGTTGCTGGTGTGTTTCTGGGGATGAGAACTTCTTAGAGTTCCTGGCTTGTGCCTGCTGATAAGGCACTTGTTCCTTCAGCATGGCAGCGTGGGTATTCGTTCCCCAAAGTGTCTCTTAGGGCAGTGGTTCTCAAACGGGGGTACGCGTACCCCTGGGGGTACGTGAGGTGACGGATGGGGGTACGCGAACAAAATGCTGAGTTTTGGCAGTCATTTAATTCCTCTAATATAAAACAGGAAAATCGGAGTGCCGTAAACAGTCAAATGACATCAAATGACCTCATCTTTTGCGGTCAGAATTGACTGCATCCACACAAGCAGCGTGCGTATAATAGGATGCCCGCCAAATATGCTGCTTTAGCAAATCGCGCTGTAGTTCATTGTATCTTTAAAGTAGATTTGTAGCACTTAATAGCATGATGAAGAACAAATATTGATGGACTGTACATTGAGATCGATTTAAGAAACCCTTGTTGATACAGAAACATACCCTGTGCGAGATATTGTTTCATGTTCAAAATACGAGCACAAATGCAATTTTCCCTGAATATCCAAACGATTGCAAATGTGACATTGATTTTAAATAACAGTTCAACAAAAAAAAGGTAATAATAAGTGAACATTTTACATTTTAAACGTAGCCTACGTTTTAAAAACAATAGCAATATTGTTTTTTTATATTTTACAACAAAATAATAATAGTTCCAATGAAATCCGCAACAGAACTGGTGTGTGACTCCAAGCAACAGCGGTGTTTCGTTAGTGAAGGAATCTGCAGCTTTGAACGATTCAGAGAGTCAGCGATAACTCATTCATAACTACAGCATTTTGCTTCTTTACTGAATGAATGAAATGACACGAACGCCTCGCTCATTAAGACGGTGACTTACCGCCACCTACTGGCGATTTTAGTTTTAAACCTACAAGTATCACTTCGTTTTGCCATCATTTATTGCTTTATTTATTGTATTAATAATACACTTAATGGAATGGTAAGAATATGACATAAAACATGACATACAATTAATAAGGCTAGAAAAACATTGCCTAAAGGTAAAAAATGCACCTTTAAATCAATTTAAGGTGGCAAATATTGTCCCTTAATGGCAAAGGTGTGACTGCGGTCTAAGAGGGGGTACTCAGAAGAATGTTAAATGCCCAGGGGGTACGCCATTGTAAAAAGTTTGAGAACCACTGCCCTAGGGGACGCAGTGCGAGTTCCCATTCGATAGGGAACGTCTCAGGTTACCCATGTAGCCATGGTTCCCTGAGAAGGGGAACGAGACACTGCGTCCCCTTGCCATGCTTCAGGCATTCCTGTGCACGTCTCCTTCAGACAAGAAGCTGATGACGTGTTCTACAGGTGCCCTTTTATACTCATGGTCACACCAGTAACACGTCATAGGCCAATGTCAAGTTCATTGTCGTGTTTCCACATGCACTTCAGACACCGGTCACGCTGAGGGCGTTCCCCAACGTGTCCCCTAGGGGACGCAGTGCGAGTTTCCATTCGATAGGGAACCATGGTTACATGGGTAACCTGAGACATTTTTTGTGTGAATATGTGTTAAACTGTAATTTATTTCTGTGATCAAATCTGTATTTTCAGCATCATTACTCCAGTCTTCAGTGTCACATGATCTTCAGAAATCATAATAATATGCTGATTTGCTGCTCAAGAAACATTTCTGATTATTATCAATGTTGAAAACAGTCGTGCTGCACAATATTTTGGTGGAAATATATTTTATGTTTCAGGAATTATTTGAAACAGAAATCTTTTTTGACATTATAAATGTCTTTACTGTCACTTTTCATCAATTTGTCCTCGTTGAATAAAAAAAGGTTTTGAATATCAATGTACACGAGACACACATATGCTCTGGCACACAATTAAAAAAAAGGCTAAAGATGATTCATAACCTCGTCAAAGTTCCACAGCTTTACAGACGTATTATTTAGGTTAATTTCTTAGAATGGTACCATGTGAAGAACATTTTTCACATATTTTTTATTTTTTTCTGCAGTGGCTCGGCTCTGGAAAGTCAAATATACTTTTCCTCTTTCCTACACAAAAGCATGATGATTTCAGGCCGCTTTGTCTAATTTGCAGGAGAAGGTCATTAGTCTTGCTTAATCAAGATTGCATAGCATTAAAGACAAACTTTGAGCCACACATGACTGTTTAGTTCCTGTAAACTATTAACCGGTGCAATGTTCCTTGAAACTATATCAAGGCAATTGAGCTTTATTTATTATCCCAGTGGCATCTGAGTAGAACCTCAAGACCAGATGATAGGTAACGAGCTTGGGCTCTTCAGTCATGCTTAATACTCAAAAACTAAAGGCAGTCATTATTAAATAAAAGCATGTAATGCTGTAGAGATGTACAGTATGATTTGAAAGGCCACAGACAGAAACCAGCACGTTTAACACCAACAGAAGAGAGCCATCACTGCAATAGCTGTCAACCCACACACAGAGAGAGACTCTTCTCTGAATTACTCTTCAGATCCCATCATTACAATAACAGGACGCCTGTCGAGTTTTATTCTATACTGGATCTAATGGCTGGATCTGTCTTTTATACACTTGAGCACAGAGAGTGATAATGAGGAAGGCAAAGAGTCTTCAGTCACTGTTTTTGGTAGCATTACGCCGGCTGAGAGTCAGCTGTGGCACATTATACAGCCTTCACTAAAACCTTTGAGCCGCTTGATGGGGAAAATATAGCTTTCAGCCCACTTCTGTTTATTAGGCATTAAATATAAAAGACTAATGTATGTATATAGGTACTGTGGACATTGTTTCAAAATTAAGAAAAAAATTGTGGTTAAAATAAAAAATAATTAAAATTGAAAATATTAATTTAATTCAAAGTATTAATAAAAAATAATATAATAAAAAATATTTTTTTATATAATAATACTAAAATAGTTTTTTTTTATATAGATTTTTAATTATGCACAGACCTCAAATGTGACCCTGGAGCACAAAACCAGTCTTAAGTGTCAATTATTCGAAATTCAGATTTATGCATCATCTGAAAGCTGAATAAATAGCTTTCCATTGATGTATGGTTTGTTATGATAGGACAATATTTGAAAATCTGGAATCTGAGGGTGCAAAAAAATCTAAATATTGAGAAAATCATCTTTAAAGTTGTTCAAATGAAGTTCTTAGCAATGCATATTACTAATCAAAAATTAAGTTTTGATATATTTACGGTAAGAAATGTACAAAATATCTTCATGGAACATGATCTTAATATCCTAATGATTTTTGTCATAAAAGAAAAATGTATAATTTTGACCCATACAATGTATTGTTGGCTATTGCTACAAATATACCTGTGTTACTTATGACTGCTTTTGTGCTCCAGGGTCACAGATTTGCTGAATGAAATCCAGCAGTTATTTCTTATTAAATATGATGTGCTGATTTTTAAAAAAGCTGCTAAATTATGATGCATTTCATAGCATTTCTTCTTTCGACTAACATCTTGTGTGTTGAAGAAGTCTTGTAATCAGCAGAAAACAGCACAAACACATGATTCCTGTCTGAATCTGAGCCACATTACAACTATTTGATCAATTCTTGTCCTTTTTCACATCTATGACATTATTTTATTTCTAGTCCTGATTTGAAGGTCAGATTTACTGTATGGCCAGTGACAGAAAATGCAAACATGATCCAGATGTTTTCAGCTTTTACTGTTTTTAAAATAGTTTTCCTCTCCTTTGCAGATTGTAAGTTAAATTATCATTTTAAATAGCTATTTTTGTCATTAAAAAATGACACTTTCTGACATTTGATGTTGTTATTTTGACATTAGTGCATTAAAGCTGATATTTAAATATAATTTGAAAAAATCTTCTTTCGTGTTTTGAGAAAAAAAAGTACATGATGGAAGGTGTTTATTAATATTTTAACTCATTGCATCATCAAATTAAGTAATACTAGGCATTTTTTGCAAAGCAGCAGAATTTTTTTTTGTTTGTTTGTTTTTTTGTGTGTGTTAGAAAATAATTGGATAAATGCCACAAACACAAAACACGAATATATAAAAATACAGATCTAAAAATACATGCGTCTAGCACTATTAGCTATTCTGACACACTGTTAACAACTTTTTTCTGTGTATTAATGCTGAAAATCTCTCTTTTAATAACGCAGAAGTGTCATGCTGAATAACTGAACATGACAGTAGTTCCACACTAATACTATAAATGTAATTAATGACTAACCTCTCCTAACTTCCACGCCTGACAAATGTCGATCTATAAATATCTGTGCATTAGTAATCACATGATATGCATTAAATCAAATCAGCAAGCCTCTGACAGTAACGATCACCGGCAGTGTCACGAGAGTCAGTGTTAAAGGTCACTGACCTTTGCTCCAGCAGCGCCGGCCGCTCCGTCGTCTCCAGAGAGTCCTGGTTTCCCCTGAAGAAACACAAGAGTTTCTCAGGACCATACCGTCTGGTCAAATATCATATCTGGCATGTCATATAACATCACACTACATTACCATTGGACCAGGCTCTCCAGGAGGTCCTTGTTCTCCTTTCCCCCCCTGCTCTCCCTGTTTAAAATACATGTGAAGTTCAATATCATGCTTGTTTTGACAGCTTACAATTCATGAATAAGGGCTTTTCACTGCTTGTTTATTTATAGTAGTGTACACTCTTAAAAATAAAGGTGCTTAAAAGCTTCTTCACAGCGATGCCACAGAAGAACCATTTTTGGTTCCACAAAGAAAGAAGCATTCAGTCAAAGGTTATTTGCTCCTTATTTGGGAGTCACACTTGTGGTCTTCACGGTCAAAAGTGACCGGACACCTAAAATCAATGTAACATATTTTTAACAATACAATTTTGTATTTTGAGAGAATTTCATGGTACTAATAAATATTTATGCAATAATTATGATCAATTTTTCCCATTGAAAATAATATATATATATATATTTTTTCAAATATTTTCTATTACTTTTCAATTATGGCAGTGTTTCATGTTAAAATAGAGTCAATGTCTTTAAAATCCAATTTTTGAAGTCAGATTAGTGCCGTCTGGTGGGAGTAAAATAAGAAAAACATCTGCAATTAGCCCATAGATTCCCATATAGCTCTATTTAAAAGCCCTCTAAATTCTCTAATTGTTTTTTGACATAAACACTTATTTTTATTAAGTTGTGGGTTTGGATCTATATTTAGACATTTTCAAAGACAACTTTTGTAAAGGTTTAGATTTTTTTTTTGTAATGTTGATTTAAAGCGTCAGTTTTTGAATTATTATTACTACAGTCAAACCTGAACACAGAGAAAGCATTTTGTTACACAAAACATTCAAATTCTATGAAAATGTAACAAAAATGAACAGGAATGTTTTATCAGAGCTTAATCCTTCTGGGTCTGATCTGATTTCAACCTCTTATTTCAGTTTTCTGACTTGTTTTGGCTATATGGTTATGGTTATTTGAATGTGTATAATTGAGTGGATGTGTTGGTTTTGCACTCTTGATGTTTTAGAGTTTCACCCCGTCATTGCTGTGTACTTTTTTTCTGCATTGTGGCATATTTGTAGATTGTACATACAAAAATGTGCGTGTTTTTGTCAATTTCCCATTCATTTCCTATGGGCGGTCATTTTTGACCGAAGACCACAAGTGTGACTTTATTTTTTACAACCACTTAGCTCGAATCAAGCCCTCAATTTTTGTGTGTGTTCACATTCCAAATGCCATAAAAGTCACCAAGTTTCGTACCATTCTGATGAAGCTGTGATTTTTTAAAATAAAAAAAAAATCATATTTTTCGGTCAAAAGTGACCGAAAGAGCACCAGATCCATCTCTCTTACCTTTTTATAATCTGAAGAACCTTCTTTCGCCACAAAGAAGCTTTTGTGAAACAGAAAGGTTCTTCATATGTTAACGGTTCTTTATGAAACCATTTAGACAAAAAAGGTTCTTCTGTGGCATCGTGAAGCAGCTTTATTTACTATAAGAGTGTATAGTAATTTACAATCTATATTAGAATGACATTTAAAGGGACAGTACAGCCAACAATTAAAATTCTGTCATCATTCACTCACCCTGTCTTTATTCTGAGGAACATAACAGAAGATATTTTAAAGAATGATGGTAACCAAAAGGTTTTGATTCCCTTTGACTTCTTTTTTAGCAAAATTTTAATTTTTGGATGTACTATACCTTTAAATGTCATTCTATATCGATATATCCCTTTACTTTCTCTCAAAATGTCATGGCTGTAATGCATCTTGACATTTACTTTTGAGTAATTTTCCTGAATTATTCTATAACGGTTATTACCATTATATTACCCATTGTAATATCACTGTATTAAAAAAAAAGAAAAAAGTCATGTAAAATCAAATTACAGTATTTTACTGTAAATTTGAACTGCAGAAAAAAATACTGTAGTCCAGTGAAAATATGTAATACAATAATTTCTTATTTGAATAAGCAATAATCCAAAGGAAGTAAAATAAATATTACCAATAATGCATGCACTTTACAATTTACGGTAAGTTATGATGATAACCATTTGATTTATCAATGATAATTAAAGTTGGGCATAATTTATTATTTGTTTCCTCTGATTTTGGAGTGAAATATTATATAAATATTCTATTACTAATAAATAATATTACCTTTTTTCCTGGCAATCCAACTGTAGCAATGTTTGGTTTTGATGCTCCCTGAAACAAAAGACAATTAGTTTCATATGTGCTGATAACTATCAAAAACAGCTTATTGAAATAAACCGGTTTACATGCAAAGCAATGACCTGGCACTGGAAGAAAAAAGCTGTGTCGATCGGTTTATGCTTAAGCCGTTTATAACTTTATGGCAATAAAGGAAAATAGTTGTTAAGTGCATGTAAATGCACAAAATGTTTGTGTTTGTCTCCAGGAATGCATTGGGCTCTTCTTCACTTGCTGTGTGTAGTTTGTATAAACAAATGTATTTGTGTCCAGTGTGTTAGAAGGTGATTGTCAGGCTCTTTCTCTGTCAAACGCTTGTAAAGGAAGCATTTGGGTCGTTTACACAAGGAAGCGCTGGTTTGCACAGACCTGGCAGAGGCTTTAGAAAGAGGCTCCAATATATATATATATATATATATATATATATATTTTTTTTTTTTTTTATATAATTTTTTTTATATATATATATATATATATATATATATATATATATATATATATAAATATATATATATATATATATATATATATTTTTTTTTTTATATTATTATTTTTTTTTTTTATATATATATATATATTTTTTTTTATATATTTATATATATATATATATATATTAATTTTTTTATATATATATATTTTTTTTTTTTTTTTTTTTTTTTTTTTTTTTTTTTTGTCCGGTATGTGTGGCAGAATTGACAATAAAGCAGACTTTGACTTTTTTGACTTTGACAATTATTCCAGCTCTTACCGTGGGTCCTGGAGGCCCCGGTTCCCCTGGCAACCCTTGTTCTCCTCGGTCACCCTGGAAATAAAATAGACCGAATGTGACTCGCAGTAAAGAAAAAGAGAGTCTACTCACTGAATTACACCTAGAAACCGGTCATTAGGATGCTAGATTGAGAACATCACAGTGTTAAGTGTTAAGAGACTCTTGCCAAATGGCTGTTTGATCTAAATTTGAGAATGAGCATCTAAAAGCATCTGCTTGCTTTCCTAAAATGATTATTGTGCTAGGAAGGGTGTGAAGTGAGGATGTTTTTCCATTTATCCCAATGCAAGACTCACTTTTAGACCCTGAAGTCCTGGATGGCCTCTCAGCCCCGGTGGACCCACATCACCCTGAGAGAGAGAGAGAGAGAGAGAGAGAGAGAGAGAGTGAGAGAGAGAGAGAGAGAGAGAGAGAGAGAGAGAGAGAGAGAGAGAGAGAGAGAGAAACACAAGCTTTTCTTCTTCAAGAGATAAAGCCGCATGTTTAGCAGTGTAGTGCACTATGAAATACATGATTTGTTTTCCAATTTAATTTTTCTGGATTTTTTAAAAATATTTCTGGACTCTATTTTAATGATTAAATAGATTTTAGTAATGAAAAAGCATGTCTAATTAATTTAAATCATGAAACCTATACAATGTAACAATAATTAATTAAAATTGTAAATAATTACATTTTTAATTATTAAAAAAAGAAATTCTCAAGTTCCTTTTCTATGTGTTCCATTTAAATTTTTCAAGATTCCATCTTAATACTTTAATTGCATTCTATTAATTTATTAATAGATAAATTAATAGAATTAATCCCCGCACATCCAGCACACTCCCTCTTTGAACTGCTGCCGTCTGGTCGACGCTACAGAGCTCTGAGCACCAGAATGACCAGACACAGGAACAGTTTCTTCCCCCAAGCAATCCATCTCATGAACACTTGACATTAACGTGGAACACACAACACTATTTTACAACTATTTATTCACCACACATACATATATAATATTTTTTATTTATTTTTTTTCCATTTCAAATTTGCACATGTCAGACCTGTACACACATGATTGTCTGTATTGCATAGTGTTTTTGCTATTTTGTGAATTGCCTATTTGTATATTTGTATATTGTTCTCTTGTTGTCTGTGTCCTGTCCTGTTGCTGTCATTCTGTTGCACTGTGGAGCTTCTGTCACTATAACAAATTCCTCGTATGTGTAAACATACCTGGCCAATAAAGCTCATTCTGATTCTGATTCTGATTATTATTATTATTATTATTATTATCACAATACTTT
>CM049863.1:1211665-1229165 GCA_027422415.1 Schizothorax lantsangensis | reverse complement strand
CGGACTGTTACATATGTGTAACAGTAGCTGCCTATTACATCTACATAATTACAAACTGTAATTACAGGCTGTTCCATAACTTAGTTACATGGTAAGTACATTTTGTTTCATGCAAGTACAACAGCTACTACTAAGTACTTAATTAGGTAATTACTCTGTATTATGACACCTTAAAATAAAGTGTTACCGTTACTTTTTATGGAAAGTAATGCATTACAGTATTGTGTTTCTCCATAAAATAGTAACTAATTGCGTTACTTAGTTACTTTTTATGGAAAGTAATGTATTACAGTATTGCATTTCTCCATAAAGTAACTTACTGCATTACTTAGTTACTGTACATTTTTATGGAAAGTAATGCCTTACAGTGTTGCTTTTCTACCATAAAATAGTAACTAATTGCATTACTTAGAAAGTTTTTATGTAAATTAATGTGTTACATTACTATTGCATTACTTTTTTGTCACCTGGGATGGCCTTGCGTATTTGTTTTTTAATAATAAAAGACCAAAATGTTCTATTTTTGGCAACTGTAAAGGCTCTTTCACACCAAAAGTGACATGAATAAGCCTCAGGCTGATGGAAACGCCTCTGCTTCTGCACTTACTCCCGATATCTCTAAATACAGGGACAGGAGAGCTGTCAGTGAAACAAAGTAACTTGCATTACTTTTTTGAAAAAGTAACTCAGATATGTTGTTGTAAATTTAAAAGTAATCCGATACTTTACTAGTTACTTGAAAAAGGTAATCTGATTATGTATCTCACATTACTTGTAATGCGTTACCCCCAACACTGCTTTTGTGTTTCACAGACAAAAGATTATCATATAATGATGGGAAGTCATTTTTTGGGGGGAACCTACCTACTTGAGTACCACTTTTGTACCTTTGACACCTTGCACCGACCCATTTTGTGCCAAATGACAAGGTGTACATGTATGTTTATAATTAGTTTCGGTTGGAGAAACTACAGAGTCTGTCCAAACCTGAGCTGCCAGCTGCATTGGCACTGGGTAAAGCCACATCTGGTTACCACTCCCCCACAGTTCCTCCCTACCATGGCATCATGCCGCTGGTTTGGCCCACGCGCTTTGTGGCTTTCCCTGTCACTGGGCATGAATGGACTGTGGTGTTTTAACGGTTCACTGTTCTTTTAAGATCCTGATAGAACTGCATGCCCAGGAGTGGACTGGTAATGCCAAAACCTAGTTTTAATGTGGTAAATGTTTATGGTTCACTTCAAAGTCATTCATAGAGCATACATAACTCCTTACAAAAGATTCAAAATGAAACTACAACCAAATTTTAACTGCCATATATGTAATACTGCATCATCAGGTACTTTTCTTCATATGTTTTGGGAATGTCCTATCGTCATTAGTCTATGGACACATGTAAACCTGGTTTTATCATCCTTACTACAAATTGATTGGTTTGTTAACCCAAGTTTGTGTCTTCTTAATGATGATTCTGGTCTCTGTAAGACCAAAAAAAAAAGTAAATGTTTATGGGAAGTCTCACACGCATGCAAATCTTACCCTCGCACAGCTTCTGTTCCATAGCATCACGGATACGCTCGATATTGGTGTAGTCCTCCGCATACAGCACGTATTCACCCTCTGGCTTGTTGGCGATGGTCACCAGCTCTGACGTGGTGATCTCCGTCCCAACGCCCACCGCAAACACTTTAATCCCTTGAGCTCGTGCCTCCACGCTAGCGTCCATAACATCGTCCTGCGACTTTCCATCAGTCACCACTACAGCAATGCGGTTCTTCACGTTCACTTCGTTGCGAAGATGCAAAGACGTGGTCCACGGCAAACTTGATGGCACGGCCCGTCTGCGTGTTGCCACCTAAATAGCTGATGTCCTCAATGGCTTTAATGAGATCTTGAGTGGTCTTGTGGAGACCGAGAGGGATCTCCAACCTTGGGGTGTCGCTGTATTGTACTACGCCCACCTGCGAGTAGTGAGAACTCACGTCGAAGCCACTGGTGACATTGACTAGCCAGAGCTTGGCTGTTTCAAAGTCATCACTTCCCACACTCCAGGAGCCGTCCATGATGTAGACCAGGTCATTGACCGCAGTGCTGCAGCCTGCAAAATGAGGACAAGAACTGGGATAGAACTAAATACCACAGAATGGCAAATATCCATCTATAAAGCTCAAAATGTTACACTTCAAATTTAGATTCTCTTTCAAAACCTACTGAACCAAACAAAAATGTAACTTCATAATGGAATGCTATACTGTATGTACTAGATGGACAGAAACTAGTACTGCCCTTTCAGAAGCTACTTACATGTTTCCCAGAAGAAAAAAATAAGTACGATTTACCCCGATCATCTAATTCAAAAGTTTACACACCCCTGCCTTCTTGAGCCTCAGTAAATGTTTTCAACTTTTGTAATAGCTGTGTGTAACTCACTCAGATGTTGTCAATGTGAAAATATGGATCTCAAAATCATACAAGCAAATGTTGGAAAAGGTTCAAATACACTATATTGCCAAAAGAATTGGGTCACCCCCTTCTAATGAACAGATTTGACTACTTTAGCAATTTCTATGAGTACAAATCTTAATGTTAAAGCATATAATGATATTCTAGGAAATTGTGTGCTTCTAATATTATAGCAACAGTTTGGACTCTTTTCTATTCTAACATGACAATGTCTCTGTGTATAAGACAAGGTTCAAAAAGAAAATGATTGATTGAGTCAGTGTGGAAGAACTTGACTGGTCTGCATAAAACCAAGTCCTAATCCCAGTTTAACACCTCTGGTGTGACTGTAAATGCAGACCTTGAGACAAAAACTCATCACCAAACACCAATGACTTGTACATATGGGTTCAGTCATTTTAGACACTTCCAAAACTGTTGCTACAGAGATGAAATACAATTTTTAAATACATGAATTATGTTCCCATCGTTGTTGCCACAGATTTGGAAGTGCATTTTTCTGTTCTAAAGAAGGGGGTGCCAATCTTTTGTCTATATAGTGTATGTACAAGTCATTGGTGTTTGGTGATGAGTTTTTGTCTCAAGGTCTGCATTTACAGTCACACCAGGGTTTAAACTGGGATTAGGACTGGTTTTATGCAGACCAGTCAAGTTCTTCCACACTGACTCAATCAATCATTTTCTTTTTGAACCTTGTCTTATACACAGAGACATTGTCATGTTAGAATAGAAAAGAGTCCAAACTGTTGCTATAATATTAGAAGCACACAATTTCCTAGAATATCATTATATGCTTTAACATTAAGATTTGCACTCATAGAAATTACTAAAGTAGTCAAACCTGTTCATTAGAAGGGGGCGCCAATACTTTTGGCAATATAGTGTATGTAGAAGATGCTGGAAAACCAAAGAATTCACAGGACCTGGAGGGTTTTTCTGAAGAACAGCAGGCAGTTGAACTGCTCAAGACAATCAAAGGACTAATCAACAACTATCACAAAACATAAAAGCAATCGTGGATCATCCAAGTAACGAAACACAGACTTAAGATTCAAGGGTATGTAAACTTTCGAATGGAGTCATTTTTATGAATTAAGTTATTTTGTCTTGTGGAGTATATATAAACATCAGTTATGTGAAATAGCTTACTCAGGACAGTACTAAATAAAAAATAAAAATTGCATGCAATTTTCATGATCCCTCTTGGTTTGTTAAAATTCTTGGTAATACCAAAGACTATAGAATACCCAAGACATGTCACTCGGTATAGTTTTGAATGGGGAAAAATGCAACGCTTAATATGGCCGCTCAATTGCAGGAAGCCCCGCCTTCTGAATGAAAGAGCCAATCGCTAATCGGTAAAGTCAGCTCGTCACTGCAGCTGCCGTTAGAAGACACAGTTGCTATAGAAACAGTCAGCGCTCTGAGACGCGCGCACTGGCTGATCTAGCCTGAGAAATAACCTTTTTATAAGCTATTTGAGCAAAAGAAACAACATTTATGACACAGTTGTTGTCTGATTTCATTGGTGATTTCAAATATGAAATTTAATCGTAAGCTTAGTGAACAGTTTTGGAGAATTTGATGTTTCCCCATACAAAGAGATAGGAGCTGCACTTGGATGCCCGAGAGGCGTTTCAAAGATGGCCGCCGAATGACAGGACTTGTCTTAAAGAGACTTTGGTAATACTTTATTTTGATAGCTCCATGACATTCTACTAACAGTACTAACAGTACTAACTTTGCAACTACATGTCAACTAGCAGTCATTAGAGTATTAGTAGACTGTCTGCTTAATATCTTCTAACACTTTATTTTGAATGGGTCCACAACATACAACATACTGACTATGAGAATGAGCTTTATTGGCCGGGTATGTTTACACATACAAGAATTCTTTGCAAGAATATGTCAACATATTCTACTAACCCTAACCCTAAACATAACCTAACAGTCTACTCTGAGAGTTAGTAGACATGTAGTTACAAAGTTACTTATAGTTAGTAGAATGTCTAAAGTGGACGATCAAAATAAAGTGTAACCAAATTCTTAACATTTTGCATATTCTGCACGAGGTACAGTATATAAACTTATGAGCAAAACTGGATCTACCTTTTGGAGCATCCTTTATGGTTTTGGAACACATCTATAATGACTTAAAATACTGCCTATTTTGGCACCTCACTCACTTTTGAAAACCTTAAAGTCATCATGCAACCAAAATTGCAATCGACTCTCCTCTATTGTGATGTATATTTGAGTGAAACTGCTTCTCGGACGAGAAAAACTGGAGTTGAGGGAATATTGCCCACACATCATCACAGAAGAGATGTACACTGCCCTCCAAAAGTTTGGAAACGCTCTAGAAAAGTGGGGTTTTGGACAATATTGGCATGAATCCTTTTTAATTTGTGATAATTTTGCACTGATAAGGGACAACACAAACTACGAAAACATATTTTATTGCATAAACAGTTTATACATAGAAAAAAATTAAATTTTAAATGTAATATTTGTAAACTATCTGACCTAAATTGTGTTCTAATTGGTTCATTGTATTCTAAACTTAATTGGTAATCAATTGTTGAAGCTATTAAGGTGTGCTGAGCCAAAGGCCAAGTTTAAACCAGTAACCAGGCATCACAGCTGGTCTGACTTTGACATGTATATATTGCCATTATTATGTAATGAAAATTATTATTGCTGGTCTTCAATGATAATGTCAAGATACTTTAATGTACAGTATTTGCACCAAAAAATGATAAGGATTTATGCTGATATCGTCAAAAAACCACACTTTGCCAGTGTTTCCAAACTTTTGGAGGGCAGTGTAGTTGTGAGGGGGAGATAATGTTTTTGATTAGAGATTATGATGTGCATGGATAAAAATTGTTAATTCAATGTTCTATTTAAAAATATCAATTGCCCGTTTAGATTTCATAGTTGATTTTCACCGGTCAAGTAAAAAAGGGATAAGAATACCCGCTCGGATATCATGGTCCTCTGCGGCGTGTGAGTACATCAGGAACAGCAGTGCTGGGAAAGACTTCAGAATCCACCACATTCCCAAACAACGCTCCAGTCCTTTCCCTAAAATCTTCAGATCCCTGTTAAATGAAGAACATTAAAATGTGTTTGTTTTGGATGCAGAGCAACAACCGCAATCTATAATTATTCTAAACAGTTAAGAATCAGTTTGCTTACATAATTACTTAAACATGGCTGTTTCATTTGATTATACCTCTCACTTAAGCTAATCAGATCAGTGCACAGATGTCCACAGGGGCGTTTCGCAGAAACAATCAAGTAATTACTTCTGAAATTAAGCATTTACTACAGAATAATGGAAAGACCTATTGCATTTTATCATTACATTACTCTCTTAATAATAAAGCTGCTTCACGATGCCATAGAAGAACCTTTGTGTCTAAATGGTTCCATAAAGAATCTTTAACATCTGAAGAACCTTTGAAGGTTGTTTGTGGTGAAAGAAGTTCTTCAGATTATAAAAAGCTAAGAAAGAGATGTTCTTCGACTGAATGGTTCTTTATGGAACCAAAAATGGTTATTTTATGGCATCGCTGTGAAGAAGCTGTTAAGCAGCTTTATTTTTAAGAGTCTACATAGAAATGCAAGCAAAGTGTCTTCTTTAATGCTTCAAATAACTTGTAAAGTACAAATAAAATGTAAAGAATATGGCTGAAATATTACATCAATCATTCAGAGTATCAGATATATTTAAGTAAAAATAAAACTCTTATTCTAACCTGTATTCTTGCTGTCAAATGGGTAAAACCTGGTGGTTTGAAGGATTTAAAAAGTGGCAAAGATTTAAAATTATAATTCATAAGTATTTTAGGACTAAACTGTGATCCTTAAATACAGTATTTTAATGTCATCTAATGATCCTTGGTATAGCTTTATATATATATATATGTAGGTATATGATCTATTATTACACTGAAGTGATATTTTAGTGGGTGTCTGGTAAAAAATTATAATAGTCGTTATGTTTTTCTAAAGGCAACCTAGCTACGTTTCATAACTAATGACTTCTGTATGATGTAAGAATAAGAATCTTGACAATAAATCAAATAATTAGTGATTTATTATTATTCTAGTATCATATTTGAGTGCAGCACTTTTGCATCACTCATATTTTATTCACAAATGTTCAAATTTAAACCAAAACCCAAACTTTTACATTCCTCTATAAACTCAGTCTCAACCAGACGCACCCTAAAGAATATGCATAAATTTATATAAATAAAACAACATGTGTCAGGCTGTTTTGTTAAGGTTTCATTGGCCAAGCAACAGGCCTTCTATAACTTTACAGACTACGACAATTCACTTTTATTCAATCATATAAAAGTCTCCTTCGTAAGAGGGCTGTTTTGCTTGGTACCAAACGACATGTGGTCTTATTTTCTCGCTTTGCTTGAGTGATGTCTACAAGCTCTCATTTAGCATAAAACACTGCCCAACAGACCACAGGCTGCAGCGAAGGAAAATAACAGCGTAAGCTGGTGAACACAACATGGCATGTGTACAGGATTACGAGAAAATACCAGACATTATATGCAAACGTACTTTTTTGTAGTGCATCATTCATCAATGCCTAAAAAATGTTTATTTAGCTTTAATAATTCTGTGCAAAAAGTACCATAGTGCAAAGAGTAGGCTACAACATTGCATGTTGGGAGTAGATTTAATTGCATGTTAGAATATGTCAAACAACCATTCTTTCAAAACACAAATGTTTGTCTACTTTACAAGGGTTATTCTGAGGTAAAGCACGCTTGACCAAGGCGATGGCATTGTTCAAGGCAAACAGAACACAAGGAATGACTCCCTATAGTGGAGCGCTGTCCCATTAAACTATAATGAAATGTTAGAGACATTGACACTAGGCACTGAGAACATCTGTCAGGGCATGGGAACGTTTTGTTTGACCGTGGCTTCGATAGCAATAATGACTCAATGGGGTACATGACAAGCAAAGCATGAGACATTCAAAGACACTTGATGAGTATTTGAGGAATGCTAGTGCTAAGATTTTACTGGACTGAAGATTAAATAGAGAAGAAACCAGCAGGTTTCAATGGGAGTTGATGTACTGCGTTAATCTGACACTCAGTAGTAGAGGTGTGTGATATTTATCGTCTATGATAATATTGTAATTGTTGTTTTAAAGATGTGCGAGCTGACATTATCAAGTGTACAAAAAACAAACAAAAACACATCTTGAGACTGCATGATGAAACCTTTTAGAATATAGTTAGAATTACCTTTTAATTCAAGTTACGAAAGCTAAACATATCCCTGCTAAAAAAAAAAAAAAACAATAGAAGCCCAATAGAAACCATCACAGAAATTCCAATGGTTTCCATTAAAATACCATTATTAAACCATTAGCTTTTTCCAGTAAAACCATTACAAAATTCATTTTTATAGTGTGTTTTGGGCATTTTTCCAATAGGATTTAACATCCCACCAATACAATCCGTCACATACCAGTAGACACCATTATAGTTTCCATTAAAACCAATACAAGTCCCATTATAACCATTAAATCCATTAGATTGTCTATTGTGTTTTGGGCAGGGATGCCTGTGTAGGTTTTTGTTTTTTACATATTTATAAGATACAATATAGTTAAGTAATATCACACAAGCAAGAGTGCCGTTTTCCTGAATATTGGCACGTGAGTGTGATCACAAATGATATATTGATATTATACAACATTTCAACAAAAGATAATATTGAGTGAGCTACATTTTAGACACAATACTGTCTGTTTCTTTCTGTTTCGTCAACGAAAATAGTTTCAAACAAAGCCGGAGCAGAACATATGATGACAAGCAAAACATGACACTTCATGAGCAGGAATGAAGATACTTCATGTGAGGCATCTTAAAGCTAAATCTGCCAAAACATGCTTTCATGACAAGTCTTTAACGGATTTAGGATTAAACAGAAAATAAACCGGCAAAGTTAAGCTTTCAGTGGGAGTTGAGGTACTGTGTAAAACCTGCACTCAGTAGTCTGAAAAACAGCTCTATTTTGAAGCCAGCCGTGAGAAATCTCTTCACGTTCAACACGTTCCCATGTCCCTGGGGTCTGACTATTAAACATGTTTCGGGTCTTCTCAAACGCCTCGGCTTGTACTAATGTTCAGTCCATCAACTCAACAAAAACAGCTACCAGATTCACATTCGAATTAGTCTGAACTCAACAGCATCAGTGAGCTATTAACTTATATTTTTCTGTGTAGTTCAGGCTTCAGTTCATTCAGGACCGTGTGGTTGGTCCTGATTGGTCAGTCCGGGTGTTTGCCTGCACCAGATGTGCTGCGATGTAATTTAATGCATTTCATGTTGTTCACTGTGTACGAGGCCATTGCTTCAATAAGACAGATGCAGCATCTCTTTGTCAAGGGTGTATGCTAGGAGTGTATCCCAAACCTCGCTCTATTTATACTTTCAGTTGGGACGTCTAGATATGCACATCTTAAAACTATATTTTACTTTATTATTTTATCGGTAAGCTAAGAAAGGAAATCCTTAATTGAGATTGCTTTACTAATTTAAATTGAGACCTTTGCATAGGTCTTCGTTTTCTAATATATATATATTTGTGGTGTCGAACGATTAATCGCGATTAATCGCATACAAAATAAACATTTTTCTTTGCATAATACAGTATATGTGTGTGTTCGGTGTATATTTATTATTTATATATAAATACACACACATACTGTATATATTTTGAAAATATTTACATGTGTTTGCATGTCTATATTAATATTCATATAATTTATATTATAAAATAAATATATTTAAATATATAAACATAACATATTTTTCTGAAATATATACATGCATGTGTGTATTTATATAAACATAATAAATATACACAGCACACACTCATATATTATGTAAAGAATATATATATATATATATAAACACACACACATATATACGTATAATCTTATGATTTTATGAACAAAATTTGTCATGACCAAGGCCAAAATGTATTATTCTTAATATTGTTTTCATAAAAATGTATGGGTGTACGCAGTTAAAGGGATAGTTCACCCCAAAACTTTACATTTTCTCTTCATTTACTTATTTGTGCCGTTCCAAACCTGTGTGACTTTCTATCTTATGTTGAAAAGGAGATATTTTGAGAAATGGCTTTCATTCATTCATGCATTAATTCATTCATTCATTCATTCATTCATTCATTCGGTTTATTTATTCATTCATTCATTCATTCATTCATTCATTCATTCATTCATTCATTTATTCATTCATTTATTCATTCATTTATTTATTCATTCATTCATTCATTCATTCGTGCATTTATTTATTTATTCATTCATTCATTTATTTATTCATTCATTCATTCGTGCATTTATTTATTTATTCATTCATTCATTCATTCGTGCATTTATTTATTTATTTATTCATTCATTCATTCGTGCATTTATTTATTTATTTATTCATTCATTCATTCATTCATTCATGCATTTATTTATTTATTTATTCATTCATTCATGCATTTATTTATTTATTCATTAATTCATTAATTCATGCATTTATTTATTTATTCATTCATTCATTCGTGCATTTATTTATTTATTTATTTATTCATTCATTCATTTGTGCATTTATTTATTTATTTATTCATTCATTCATTCATGCATGCATTTATTTATTTATTCATTCATTCGTGCATTTATTTATTTATTCATTCATTCATTCATTCGTGCATTTATTTATTTATTCATTCATTCATTTATTCATTCATTCGTGCATTTATTTATTTATTCATTCATTCATTTATTCATTCATTCGTGCATTTATTTATTTATTCATTCATTCATTTATTCATTCATTCGTGCATTTATTTATTTATTTATTCATTCATTCATTCATTCGTGCATTTATTTATTTATTCATTCATTCATTCATTCATTCGTGCATTTATTTATTTATTTATTCATTCATTCATTCGTGCATTTATTTATTTATTCATTCATTCATTCATGCATTTATTTATTTATTCATTCATTCATTCGCATTTATTTATTTATTCATTCATTCATTTGTGCATTTATTTATTTATTCATTCATTCATGCATTTATTTATTCATTCATTCATTCATTCATTCATTCATGCATACAATGGAAATTAATGGTAACCAAAGTTTTGGTAATTTTTTGTGTTCTGTGGGTTTGGCAAGACATGAGGAGGAGTAAATAATGACATGAATTTTAATTTCTTGGTGGACATTTCCTGTAAGCGTTGTCTAATACATTACCTTTGTTCGTTTTTATTCATGTTTTATATACTTTAATAAAACCAAACTGAGAACTTTTGGTTTCTGAAAGAGCAATTAAATGCTCCGGGCTGTACTGAGGAATAATATCAGATGTTCCCGGATCTACAGTCTGTGTGTCCATCAGGCTCCTGATCAATGAAGTGCATTGATGCATCAGATAAAATGCTGTCAGGCACAGTTTGTGTCTCTCTGTATATTTCTGTTCTGTGTGACTGTGCTGGTCCCGATCCAGCTAAGAACGTATGTTCTACTCTACTGAGCATGGCCGGTGCAATTTTTAGCAAGTGATAAACAAACCGCTTGACCACAAACTCACTTACCCTAGGGTTTACTGCAAACGTATGAACTCAGATGCTTGCGTGCATCCCTGGCTGGCATCTAAGGACAACATCCGGGTAGATATTCTCCCACAGACATTTCAAAAGACTGTCAGAAGCGCCTTAAAGCAGGCTATTCAACCTCAACTCCTTAAGCAACAAAAACAACATACAGGAGGGCATCACTAACATACCTTCTCCCTTTATAAATAACATTGCACCAGCATTCAGTGAAGCTATAAAGTCATTTTTTGATAGAACAAAAGGTGTTGACAATGCAAACTCTTCAGCATATTTCAGTAGCAGTATGCATATATGAATAATAGCATTTCTGCTTTGTGTTTCAGTTGCATAGTGACAAGAATGCAGAAATAAATGCAGGAATATGTAGGCTTCAGTCAGAAGACGTTTTAGACATTTTTACTCAGAATATACAAGAAAAGGAACTAAAATAGGTTGAGCTATGTTAAATTACAGATGTTGCACTCTTTGTAAATACAGATTTGGTCCCTCCATAAAAATGCTCTCTTACTTTACAAAACCTGTTCACTGTTTCTGCTGTTTTATTATTGGAACATACATTTGATTACACAATGATAATAATAATAATAATAATGCAAGATAAAAGACAGCAATGTTGTGTTGAGGATCTGATCATAATGGATTACCTGCCCTATAGAGGGCGTCTTTTTTGTGTCACTGAATATTTTAAACATAATATAACTTCATAATAAGTAGATTTTAAATACAGGCATGTAACTAATCATTAGTATAGTTTTATATCAATTCAGATAAGTGTATATGAGATTAAACACATTTATCAAAACATTTTAAATTAATATTAATGAAACAAAACAAACAAAAAAAAAAGTTTTCTGACTAAATGTTAAAGAAATTATTAGTTTTAACCAGCACAGAGATACAAATGCATGCAAGGTTAATTTATATTGGCTCTTACCTCCTGTTTTAAAACTGCCTGCAGGAAAATTAATGGCTTGATTTTGAAAATATGACTTGATAAATCATTAGAAGAGTCTGTGTGTCCACTGGAGGAGCCATAGTGCGCGTCACTGCAGACTCCTTATATGGACAGACCTGATGACGTCAGAGAGAGAGAGACACGCCCCCTAATAACCCTGAGCCAAAAACGTGCATCCGTGACTTTCTTGCACTGTTATTATTGTTGCTGTGTCCAAATGCATACACGTTTTCTCCATATTGCAGCTAAATTGTTTTTTTACATGATTGTGAATGGATAAAACTACACTACACTACACTAATGCAGAATAAATGTGACCCTGGAGCACAAAACCAGTCTTAAGTAACACAGATATATTTGTAGCAATAGACAACAATACATTGTATGGGTCAAAATTATACATTTTTCTTTTATGACAAAAATCATTAGGATATTAAATAAAGATCATGTTCCATGAAGATATTTTGTAAATTTCTTACCATAAATATATTAAAACTTAATTTTTGATTAGTAATAGGCATTGCTAAGACTTCATTTGAACAACTTTAAAGGTGATTTTCTCAATATTTAGATTTTTTTGCACCCTCAGATTCCAGATTTACAAATATTGTTCTATCATAACAAACCATACATCAATGGAAAGATTATTTATTCAGCTTTTAGATGATGTATAAATCTCAACTTTGAAAAATTGACACTTAAGACTGGTTTTGTGCTCCACGGTCACATATGAGGTAAGAATGAAGATTTCCACAGCATCAATACAACTGAAAGGACATGAAAGGGAAATGCTGGTACTGTATTTGCTATGCTGAGACTCTTCCACACTCTTTTACATTCACGATCCACCACAAATCCCAAATTAACCTATTTGTGATCAAATGTGCCACTACAAATATCAGTCTGTGCCATTTGACTGAGGACAGTAATAGCTCTACTGCATTAACATGACAGCACTGAGGAGTTAATTATTCATGTATAGATTTAAATATGCTGACACTCTAATTAAAATGCTCTGCTGTTCGGTAGCTAATCAAAATGAGGATGATGATAAACCTAAGTCTCTTTATCTGTAAATGACCAGCAGACTGCACTGCTTCTGTCAGGAGCACACACACACACACACACACACACACACACACACACACACACATACACACACACACACACACACTCACACACATACACACACACACACACACACACACACACTCACACACACACACACACACACACTCACACACACACTCACACACACACACACACACACACACACACACACACACACACACACACACACACACACACACACACACACACACACACACACACTCACACACACTCACACACACTCACACACACACACACACACACACACTCACACACACACACACACACACACTCAGGTGAGCTGAAGCTGAAGCACCTGTCTCAACACAGTGCTTTACTGCCATCTACAGACATGATCCGGATCTGCTGATGCACTGGCAGACTGCTCTCCAAATTAATATTAATGCAGTGAAAAGATATTAACGATCATTTAATCATCACGCAGAAAGCATTTACAGTATGTTTCATTCATCTTCCCTGCCACAAACAACAAACCGGAGGTCATTCATCATTTCAGATGGACAGTCAAAAGTATGAGTTTAGGATGCAATGAAATTTGATCTCGAGCGAGTAAAACATACTAAACAGCATGCATTCAAAACTCTGCTTTATGAATCTTTGCGAATCATTTGTTTCGAAGCATTGATTCGGAGCGCGTGTCTATAGGTGTGTTCGACTTGAAGCAGCGCTGCACAGAATGATCACAGTATGACATCAAAGTACCGCGAGAGCGATAAGAGAGCAGACGGATCCTATACATTCGAATCACTCTCGCGGTACTTTGATGTCACACGTGATCATTCTGTGCAGCGCTGCTTCAAGTCGAACACACCTCATCAAAACACCAAGTCACGTGATTTCACTTTCACTCCTGAAACTTTTCCAAATTGCAATTGTTCGCTGGTAATGAACCCATATGGTTTCTACCTGATCACAGATCAGTTTAATCAATTTGTAGACATTTTAATGACTCATTTGTATAAATAATAAAATTTGCAGTTAGTTAGTCTCATATTGACCTGATTAACCTGATTAACCAGACCTGATTGTTTCAAACAAACAAAACAAGCCCTACAATTTAATAAAATAACATATATTACAGACGCTTCACCCCCCCCTCCCCCTCCATTCTACCTGTGTTTAAAGTCTGTGTAGAAGATGTGAACCGGGTCTTCAGAAAACAGAAATCTAGGAAAGCTTCAGGACCAGACAGTATTTCACCTGCCTGTCTAAAAGCCTGTGCTGACCATCTTTACACAGATCTTCAACAGATCTCTGGAGCTGTGTGAAGTTCCCTGCTGCTTCAAACACCATCATTCCCGTCCCCAAAAAGCCCAAAATCACTGGACTTAATGACTACAGACCTGTCGCACTCACGTCTGTGGTCATGAAGTCACTTGAGAGACTGGTCCTGGCCTACCTGAACAACACATAACACCCCCGGTACTGTACATCTGTAAATAACTCATCAAACCTTCATCTGTACATAGGACACATGCACATTCACAGTTCTGTCTATGGACATTTTTCTTTTCTGTATATTTTTATTTTTTTATTACTATTGTTATTCTTAATTATTGTCTATTCTCTTCATTATTAGTGTTCTTTATTACCTTAATTATATGTTGTCTGCACTATGTTTGTACTTCTGTACTGGAAGCTCCTAACATCAAGACAAATTCCTTAATTGGCAATAAAGCTCTTTCTGATTCTGATTCTGACATCTAATGGTTTAAGATGATTTGTGTGCATGTAATAGATTGCACATAATAGATCAAACATTTGCAATTGGTTTGTAAAAGGTGTTTTTATGCATACTTGCATTTCTGAGTTTTGACCAGAGCTTCGAAACATTGAATCATTTTCATTTGATTCAAAGCTTCGTTTCTCTCCTCAAGCGATGCTTCTGTCACAGATTTGAATCAGTGAAGCGAAGTGAAATCTAGCCAAAAATGGAACTATTAATAGTTCGTGTCTCACTTTAATTAATGAGTTATTGTAAGTGATGTAGACAGAAGCACAGCGGCTTCATGAACGCATTAATTATGCTTATAGTTATAAGAGGCCGATGCTGCAGATGATAAATAATGGTGATAACATTGTAACTTAACTTGTCTTTCAGTGTAATTTGTGCAAATGTTTAGTAACAAAGAAAAAGTCAGCGACATAAATGACAGATTTGGAATAAAGCAGTCATAAGTAACACAGGTATATTTGTAGAAATAGCCAACAATACATTGTATGAGTCAAAATTATACATTTTTATTTTATGCCAAAAATCATTAGGATATTAAGTAAAGATCATGTTGCATGAAGATATTTAGTAAATTTCCTACCATAAATATATCAAAACTTAATTTTTGATTAGTAATATGCATTGCTAAGAACTTCATTTGAACAACTTTAAAGATGATTTTCTCAATATTTAGATTTTTTTGCACCCTCAGATTCCAGATTTACAAATATTGTCCTATCATAACAAACCATACATCAATGGAAATATTATTTATTCAGCTCTCAGATGATGCATAAATCTCAATTTAACAAAATTGACCCTTATGACTGGTTTTGTGCTCCAGGTCACATATATGCAAACACATATCTAATCATAAACATGTCTGATGGTTTCTCTGTTGAGAAGTTTGTAGTATGTAGCGACTATTGAAGAGGAAAGTTAAGTGTATTTTCTGTCAGAGTTTAGTGCATTAAAGAAAATCTTTGTCTGAAGGTTATTCTCAGAAATCTTTCATTTGTGGCGTTTCTCATCTTTTCCTGGAAGTTAAAGCCCTGCACGTATTGATTGTTATTGTGCTTTTAGAGCTAATGTTATCCCTTTCAGTCCAGATCAGAGCTGAAGAATGTGTTTCTCCATGAAGAGAATCCAGAAGATGTCGCTGGTGACGCAGAAACAAACATTACTCTTACTGTGTATGAAAATACACACAGAAAACAAGATAGCTTCTGAAATCAGTCTGATTATCTGTGCTCTGGATGCCATTACTGAGGAAAGAAGAGGGTTAATTATGCATTAAGTGGAAAAGAAAGTCATGTTTTGTTGAGTCATATGCTAATATGTCTGGTATATCTACTGTAGTGTAACGTTTACAGTTTTGATCTATAGACAGTATGTGCTTCAACGTTCCCACTCTTTTAACAATGGATTTGCATGACTTTTTCCAGTCGTTCTTGATTTACTGGATGATTTTTAAAAATATTTTACGCATAATATGTACTCATTAAAATATTTTAGAGAAATGTAGGCTATATGTGACCCTGGAGCACAAAACCAGTCTTAAGTGTCAATTGAGATGTATGCATCATCTGAAAGCTGAATAAATAATATTTCCATTGAATGTATGGTTTGTTATGATAGGACAATATTTGTAAATATGGAATCTGAGGGTGCAAAAAAATCTAAATATTGAGAAAATCATCTTTAAAGTTGTTCAAATGAAGTTCTTAGCAATGCATATTACTAATCAAAAATTAAGTTTTGATATATTTACGGTAGGAAATTTACTAAATATCTTCATGGAACATGATCTTAATATCCTAATGATTTTTGGCATTAAAGAAAAATCAATAATTTTGACCCATACAATGGTTATTGCTACAAATATACCTGTGTTACTTAAGACTGCTTTTGTGCTCCAGGGACACATATTATAAAAAATGCCCATGCAGTTTTAAGATTTTATTAATTTAGCGGTGAATTATAATAAGAAATATCTTGATTTTACATTAGTTTAGTTTATTTCACTGCTTCATTTGTCTTAATTCAAATAATGTAAAGTTCATATCAATTCTAAATATAAATTCATGTTTAGAATGACATTTTTAATAAGAACTATTGCTATAATATTCCGTCCCTCCACATCTTTCTCAGGCAGGAGTTTTTTACAATAGTAAATGTGGCCACTAGAGGGCTGCAAAGTAATAAAGGTTGTCTCTTTTTCTTTTTTGTTAACAACTTTTTATTAAATTTTCTTCTGGGAACAGTAGTAAAAACAAAAAGCAACTGTGCAAATTTAGAACCCACCCCCTGGTAGACTTAAAAAAAAATTAATAAATTAAAAAAAAAAAAAATTTGATGACACAACATTAAAAGCGGAATGCCATAAATGTACAGTTTTCACATTAGATCCATGTATACGAGAAGTTAATGTCCATCAAACACACAGTCCAGGTTCATCTGTCCATTGCGTGACTCCACGGTTGACCATTGTTTTGCTGCTGTGAGAGAGAGCAGCTAACAGTGAAGCTGTTTGTTGGACGGACAAG
>CM049863.1:1121665-1206665 GCA_027422415.1 Schizothorax lantsangensis | reverse complement strand
CCAAAGCGACGTACAAATAAGAAAAAGAAACTAAAACTATAAGTTAAAACTCTGTAAATACTATATACACACATTTAAGAAAATAAAGAAATTAAATAAAATTGACAAATGCATACAACAACATTTCAATACTAAACATTTAAATGAAACCAAAAAACAAAACATAAGCTAAAAACAATTCAAAATATTAAAACAACAAATGAGTATGAGTATAAAAATGCTTCTAACATAACACTAAAACAAACAGCAAAAAAACAAACATTAAATTAAACGTAAAAACTGAAATGGTATTTTCTTGTCAAATGAACTCCAATATTCTTTATTTTATTTAGAACTACATACAATCATTTTTTCAGTCAACGTACACTGTAAAACATCACAAGTTGAGAAAACTTAAAGTTTCAGCAGATTTTTGAGTTTTCTCAACTTTTTGTTGCATAAACTGAATAACTGCTAAAAATCTGCTGAAGCTTGCCTTAAACTTTGAAGTTTTCTCAACTTGTGATTTTTCACTCATGCTCTCTCATTAGCCACTGCATACGGTCCACAAGACAATAGACTGTGTCTCCGTTCGTTGTTTCAGGTTTTGTACTGATGGAGACCTGATGAGCGTCTCAAGACACGGATGGAGGAACATCAGGTCAGTTCTCAGATGATCAGTAAGCCAGAAATCACACACACATTCGACTACATACATCTGTGGAGATGAAGTCAGAGCTTCATTGAGCTACATTTAATGTATATAACTGTTTTTACTGTGTAATCAGTGATATGTTCAGATGAATAAAGCTTTGACAGGCTTCAGCTCCACATGCAGTAGAAACCAGATCTGGGTGAATAAAACTCTACATTCTACAGAAATATCATTTTTTTTCTTTGACATCATCCTAATTATAAGGTATGAATGACTCTATAAAACTACTGATTAACATGTATTATGATTACAGATGAAGAAACAGCACGACTTATAAACTGAGAAATTATGATGCTGAAGCAATTCATTACATCGTTCCACATTAAAGCTGCATTTATTTGATCACAAATGCAGTAAAAACATTAATATTGTGAAATATTATTATAATGTAAAACAGCTGTTTTCTATGTGAATATGTGTTAAACTGTAATTTATTTCTGTGATCAAAGCTGTATTTTCAGCATCATTACTCCAGTCTTCAGTGTCACATGATCTTCAGAAATCATAATAATATGCTGATTATAAACATTTCTGATTATTATCAATGTTGAAAACAGTTAATATTTTTGTGGGAACTGTGATAAATGTTATTTTTCAGGATTCACAGATGAATAGAAAGTTCAAAAGAACAGCATTTATTAAAAATAGAAATCTTTTGTAACATTATAAATGCATTTACTGTCACTTTTAATCAATTTAATGCGTTCTTGATGAATAATAGTATTGACTTAAAAAACCTGACCCTGAACATTTGAATGGTAGTGTTGTTATACTAATATTATATGCTTATGCCCTTTTTATTTTAGTTTTAATTATAGCATTATCAGTTTTTCTGTAAGTATGAAAGCTTCTACTTTATATTCTGCCCTGGTTCTGTATCATGATGAGCAGAAAGCCTGGCAGGGTTTCCAGGTGGATCTCCAGCATGAAGACTGATGAGATGGTTCCTCTTTGACCCCAATCACACGTTACATGGAGCACAGTCATCTAACGAGATATTAATGATGTTACTGTATTAAATGTGACACCCGCAGGGCTGTTACTTCAGTGTAAGTGATTTATATGGACCCCCATCCATATACACTCTATAACAGGTCCATTAGGCCTCGCTGTGAAGCATTATATGAATTATGAAATAGTTAGCTATGAATAAAGTGCTTCATAATGTGTTGTTTTGTTGTTTAAAATGAAGTGCCTGTGCCTTTTGACAAAGACATTGCTTTTATAAAACGGTTATGCCATATACTTCTATATATCACAAAATAAAACAGAGCAAATAAAGTGTATTGATATTAATAAAAACAGTATTCTTCCACCAAACAATGTAGTTCCTCAGAAACAGCTGTGGGTGCAACAAAGTGGTTGCCGAGCAACACACAAACGTAAACAAAGCTGTGTTACTTTGTAATTTATAACAGCTTTGAACACGGCTCAGCCAATCAGAATCAAGAACCAGAACTATAGTTTTATAATGTGGTGTTTTGTTGTTTAAAATGAAGTACCTGTGCCTTTTAACAAAGAACAAACTTTTAATGTGTTGCCTCTATTAGAAGCTTTAAGACTTGATGGTGTTGCCAGTGTAAAAGTCTTTCTGCATCCTGGGATATGATGTACTATATATTTCGGTTTCACTGCTTTTGACTACAATGAAAACATCATTACTATCATCATAAGGACATGAATCATCACAGCTGCTATATAGTGCTCACATTGCTTGGGAACGACAGAAAATGATAGATTGCTTACAGTGGAAGATTTCGAGTCATCTCAAAATGCTTTTGCTTCAAAGTGTTTGCGTCAGCCGTTTGTGTATGTATGGAAATAGGCCTCTCCATTCCTTCATATGCCTAAGCTGTCAGATTTATACAGAAATGATTGCTGGATCCTGGTGCAGTTGTTGTGTAAGCCACTAAAACAGCCTGTTAGATTCTGGAACCTGAAATCCTGCATCACCAGTGTGTGTGTTGAGCTCTGATTAGGTGTTACATGCACATCTGAGCTCTTTGTTTTCACCAGAAAGCATTATGGTATTCACTTTTTTCCCATTAGTGCACTGTGGGGTAAGTTTCATTTCAGTTTATTTTACTCTTTCATTTATTATTATTATTAGGTAACACTTTATTTTAGGGTATCTTTACTAGTTGCTTATTAGCATGCATATTACTAGAATATTAGCCATTTATTAGTAGTAATTAAGCACATATTAATGCCTTATTCTACATCCCTAATCCTACCCAACACCTAAACCTTAACAACTACCTTACTAACTATTAATAAGCAGCAAATTAGGAATTTATTGAGGGAAAAGTCGTAGTTAATAGTGAATAAGTGTTACCTGTTCTAAAGTGTTTCCTATTATGATTATTATAATTATTATTATTATTTACAGACAGCAAGTGAATTTATACTACTACTACTTTTTATTACATTTTTCTTACTTTTAAAAAAAATTAAATATCAAAAATAATATATTTCTATAACTAGTGGAATATGGTTATTAAATAACACAAATGCAAGAATGGGGATATTGAAGTGACAAGGCACTGGAAAAAAAAATTTTGTTGGCCATAATCGTGTAGTAATTTCATTTTTGTGAAATGAATATACTCTATTTCATTTCAATAATGTTTTTTCTTTAATATTTTGCATTTTTAGTGTATTTCATGTCACTGATAAATATTCATAGCTAAATTATGGACTATTTTCATAATAAAATTATAAATAATTTTATATAATTTTTCAATTAATGCAGTATTTCAGTTAAAAATAGAGCAAAAGTATTTCAAATCCATTGAACTTGAGGCAGATTTGTTCTACCTTGTGAGAAACAAAACAAAGAAAATCACCTGTAATACCATGGTGTAGCCATTAGATGCCAGTATAGCCATATATATCCAGTGTTGTGTATTCCTTAGTCAGTGAGCAGTGTTTTCAGGCATAATTGCTTAAGTTTTGTCACCCCTTCATTGCTGTGTACTTTTTTCTGCATTGTGACTTTGTAGACTCTGTATTTTCGTATTTTGGCTTATTTCCCATTTATTTCCTATGGTGGTCATTTTTGATCAGGAACAACACAAGTGTGACTATTTTTTTAATGACCATTTAGCTTTTTCAAATCAAGTCCACAATTTTGTGTGTGTGTGTGTGTGTGTGTGGGGGGGGGGGGGGGGGGGCCATATAAAGGGGAATTTTGTACCATACCATTCGATTTTTAAATTTTTTACATTTTTTTAGGTCTAAAATTACTGAACACCAGAGGGTTAAAGAAAACAAACTTTTGAGTATTAATGCATATTGAAAATCAGTCAATGAGTGAGTGTATTATACTTTCATTACTGAATGAGTCATTCAATGTATGACTGTATTGAGGTTTCTTTCAGTATGTTGAATGCCTTCCACATGTTGGAGATAAATTAGCAGCCACAGGTTGTTTTCTGTCCCTGTGGAGGTGGATTGGAAATAGATTTCTGTTTTCACTAATGGCTTTTTAGTAGTAACTTGCGACAGCAGTGCGCTGCGTCAGCTTCTCTGCATGCCGTCGCAATACTCAATATCCCTGAGGAGCCTGAGTCAGCGTTCTAGAATGTCCACCACATTCCCTTATGACAACAGATGCATGTGTGCAATTATATTGGCGTGCTATTAGAACACTTTCTGTTGCTTCGTTTGTTTAGTGCCCTAAACAAGAATGATAATAGATCATCTTGGCTGGTAGTAGGTTCATTGTATTATGTGTGCTTGTAAACACATAAATAATGCCGTCATACAATGTTCATTATCATTTGTTATTATAAACCAGTAATGATGTTGACCATTATCTGTATTCCCATGCCTCTCTATCGTTCTGTAATGTGTTTCCTCACATAAGTGATGTCCTGGTCAATAACTCGTCTGGTCATGTTCAAACATTCAGGGAAACATTGGTCTTCATTAGACTGGGATTCTTTTAGTGCTGATTTCCCCCATTATACGTCTGTGCTTCTATGCTAATTTAATTGGAATGAGATGACAGAACACTTTATGAATCAGTCATTCTCTGCAAATTTAGAGAATCCCAGTTCTGTGTTTGTAAGCATATGGCATCAATTTTATAATGGAGAAGATATGACTGTTTTACCATGAAGTGATACAGAAATACCCATCATTTCCCTTTTAGCCAGCAGAGCAACAGCTAATTTACTTAAAGGCAAAATATGTCAGATTTTTTTATTAAAATATCCAAAAACCACTAGAACAGTGTTATATATTTTGCTGACTTGCGTTCTTACATTATCCCAAATGTTTCGAAGAATGTTTAAATCTAGAGAAATAGCAGTTTTAAATAGTGGCTCGTCACTGCATCGCCTGCCAATGACGTCATCCTCACCCTCGATTTCCGTTTTGTTTTGTAGAAAGAATGGAAACACCAAAGACGCTTTAATATGTTATGCTTTTTATTAGACATGTGACGACCGCACAGAGTAGCATTATAACAGAACTTTCAAATGTATCTAGTATGATAAAACAGCGCTGCTTTACAGCACATACCATAGACCAGGGGTCACCAAGTTCGGTCCTGGAGCTAATCAAGGTCTTGTTAGAAAGGTCAAGTTTGATGACCCCTGCCAAGAGTAAAAAAAAAAAAATGGACATTTCCGTGACGTCACCCGAGGTTTCTGAGCTTATTGAAGCAAAGTGCGCGGCGCCGGCCGTCGCCATCTTGGCTGCGCGTCACTCCCGGATAATCGAAAATGGGCAAAAAGGCGGGATGTGGGTGGAGCTGGTTGCTGAAACCACGCCCGCCAAGCGCGACAGTGGTGACAGCAGCAGCAATCCACCTGTCACTCAAGTGGCCACGCCCTTAATTATGCAGAACTGTAAGGCTTGATATAATTTAAATGGATGAGTTATAAAACAATTCACCCCCCTCACAGTTGTCATAAAGGGTAAAATTAGCTATATAGACCAAAATCATTTTTTTAACCAGCCTGTAAACATGTTTTTTTCTGCTGTAAAGTTGGGCATTTTAACATGGAGAGTCTATGGGATTGACTCCCTTTTGCAGCCAGCCTCTAGCGGCCAGTTGACAAATTACAGTTTAAGTCACTTCCGTGTTGGTTTCAAGAGAGAGAGTGGGAGGTTGCCGCTTGGCACATACGCATGACCGGAAGTAGCGGAAGCGGTCGACTGTGGCATAATAAAAGCTCCACTGCTTTCGAGCCGTGTCACGCTCGTTCAGTGGCCTCATTTCACTTCGACAGCTTTCAGCCTCACCCTGCTTCATACTACGACGTTAATAAATCTTTAATACATTAGCTCATCCATGAACATGATTTCTGCACGAGTCGCGTCGGATTGCATCAGCTGTGGGGATGAAGACGACAACTCCCATGATTCCACACTCAGTCACGGCATCATCAAACTACACCTTGTTTCTTTGTTTGTTTTGAATACACGCCCTCTAGAGGCGAAAACTTACATACTGTGCCTTTAAAAGTTAATAACGTTACTTATTTAGCATACATTAATCTGTTAGTCTGTTTAACCTGTTCAATTTGCTGAAAGAATATTTTAAAAGACCATTGACAGGACTAAGTGCTCACAGACAACATGGGTCCCAGCATTGTTGTGTATTTCGAGAAGAATAGGGGGCCCAGCACCGAACCCTGTGGTACACCATGACTATTTAAGTGAATTAGATATAGTTCCCCTCCCCTAAAGGATATTCCTGTGATGTAGGACTCAAACCTTGTGAGGCCCAGTGTGGAGAGGTTTAATAGGAGGATCTAGTGGTTAACTATGTGGGAGGATGCAGATTGATAGGGCTGATGATGTAGAGACACCTCTCACAATATGCTTGGCTTCAGTCACATTTCTGCCGAGATGATTTCTGTTGAGTAAAAGATTTAGAAACCTGACTGAATGTTGTCTTGCTGGTTGATCTGTGAGAGGAATGCAAAGTTCTGGCTGCAAATAACTCACACAAGTGTTGATGCTATGAAGAAGTGGAGAGACATTGATCTGTAATTTTCTGTGAATATATGGCTTACCATTGGTTACTTTTACCCAAGCCTGCTTGACTGTGGTGGTGAAAGTGCCAGTGAGGAGTGATGATGATGTGTGTGAGGGCAGGTAGGAGTCTGGAAGAAATGGCTTGAAAGGAATAGGGTCAAGGGGGCAGGTGAAAGCATGGCTGGAGAGAAGACAATTAGAGACCTCATCCTCAGGGAGTGAAAAGTTCATGTGGGTGGTCTGTGTTTGTGAGACTGTGGGGCTGAGAATTGACTGTTTATGGATGTTGTCTGTGAAAAAGTGGTCATTAGCTGTCATAGAGAGGGTGGAGGAGGACAGAGGTGAATGTCTTCTACAGTTTATGAGTGTCTGAAGTGCTGTTGCTCTTGTGATAGTTGATGCTTTTGCAATGGGGACCTTGGCAGAAAAAGAAGAGAGCAGTGATACCTGCTCAGGATAGCAGGATGTTTTAACGAGCAGCATCTTTTTCGTTTGGTTTGGTGTCAGGGTTTAGAGGGTGACCTGAATGAGAGGACAGATGTTGTCTAGACAGTATGTTAAAGTGGAGCACAGCATCTGTAGCATTAATTGCATCAAGAAAGGAGAAGTAAGAGAGGGAAGAGTGACTGAGAAATAGTGCATTGGCAGTGTGGAATAACACTGTGCTCTGACTGCAGAGGGGCTTTTAGCAAACCAGCTGGACAGATTAAAGAATACAATAATACAGAATACAGTAAGAAATACTGCCTACGGTACCCAGGGGTGTCACTGGGAATTCTTGGCCCTGTGCACTGACTTTTCGATTACAATATAATCCCAAGCTATACGCTTTGCAATTATACAATTGCAATATCACGTGTTAGTGGGGGGGGGGGGTGTTCGCGATCGCAGAATCAAGTTCAGCGGGGGGGAGGGTCTTCGTGATCGCAAAATCACGTTCAGTGGGGGTGTGTGTGTGTGGGGGGGGGGGGGGGGGGTTGGAGGTTGCAATGGGCCCCCCACATTTGCCAAGGGCCCCTGATACTCTGTTCCACTATTGCCCCCTGTCCGACACCCCTTACATTACCTATAGACTCCTAATATTTGTTTGTTTATTTTAATTTTTTGGTTCTATTTGGCAGGAATGGGCAGAGAAAATATCACAAACTCTCCCACATGCACATGAAAGTGCAATATGTCAGAAACGTATACAGGATGATGACTGCTGTCCACATCAAAAGGAGTTAATCTGTCCAACAAAACACACTTTCTTGAAACCCCCCATTTGAAGTCCTGCCATTATTTCTGTGACTAAGCTACATCACCATGTTACACTTTTGCATAATGCCCACCTACTGGCTGTTTGGCTCGCCATCAGGCAACAGTTGAGTAAGTCATTTCACTGAGTCAAGATGATGTTTTTTAGAGGGCAAAAAAAATGGTTTTCCAATAGCCACATGATAGTTCCCAAAAATATAATACTGCTGAAGCAGAACATATACAGAGTCTCAACTATTTGCTTCCATACAATGACAAACCATGCACTGTATAAAAAAAAAAAGCAGCTGTTGTTGCCAGATCTTCCCTGCAAAAAATACGGTTGCTATTAAATTAAATCTCCCATTAGATTTATCACAATCTCTCACTGTATATCAGAAAAACCACATGAACTTCAAATGTGCAATCACGTGTTAAAATCACATGTTTTCAAACATTTTCATGCAGCATAAATATGCAGTAAGTCACATGGGTTTCACACATTTATGCCATGAAAATGTTCCAAAACAACATGTTTCACATGTGGAAATGTGTTATGCATATTTCATATGATTTTGTGATTGTACATGTGAAGTTTATGTAAGGGAATATATTGTTAACCAATTAATGGGTTTTTACTGGAGCATTTTTACAGTCTTTTACCATTAAAATTGCAGTTATTTTTTACAGTGTGGGGTTCAAAACAATAACGGACGTGGGTGCCTTTTGGATGAAATCTGGGAAGCAGAAAGTGTGCTTTTTTTGGTGAACTTTCCCTTTAAGTTAGGAAAGCCTCATTTATCACCACTGCTATTTCCATTATGATTAGTGTTGGGTTGCCGGTCTTTGCTTGTCTGTCTGGATTTGTCAATCCCACAGGCTGTTAGTTGTGTCCTGTCACGCTGTGCTTGTTCTTGTGCTGCTGTGATTAGTGTCTCCAGCTGCTAGAGTTTCCCAATGTCAAGCACCTCCGTTTTTGGCAATCCTGCTGCATGCGTAATTGTGAAGAGCTTGACATGGTTGATAAATATTTAAAGCGATGCCTTTAAACTGCCTTTTTTATTATTTTGTACTGGTCTCTGTGGTCCCCTTATAATGTTATCAAGATTTTTACATCAAAAAACATCATAATTTAGAAGTAATAGGCTATTTTCTGTCCTGTTTTTAACCCCCCTCTGTTTGAATAGGCGTAGCGGATTGTAGACTCAGAAGTAAACGCCCGTTGCTATGATTGTCTAAGAGTTGTGTATGATTGACAGCCTAAATCAGACACTGCTGTGATTTAGGTTAAAACTGCATAAATACTCAATACATATCAAACGATCTGTAATAACAGACAAAGCAATAGTGACCACGTAATAAAAACAAAACAGTCACACTTAATTGTGTGTTGCAACATTACTGTCGGATCCAATATAGTCGGCACAGCATCGTCTTTTAGTTTCAATCTTTCTGAAAATCCTGCATCGAATTGTGCCTTGTTTGTAAACAAACCTGTGGTAAAATGAAGTGAACAAAGGACCAAGTTCTTACTGACGCAGTCTGGATCTTCATTAAAAATTAAGTTCAACCACCCGTTGGGATCAGAAGAAAGGCAATGGAAACACTGTTTTTCCACAACTTGGCACTGCACAGCGTATTGTTGTATTCAGAGTGATCTTTATCGTTTGGTTTCTGTATAGACCTGCATTCGCCTATCTTGTTATTCACATTATGTGCGCAAATAGGTGGGCGGGGCTAAACAGGTAGCAATGTAGAATCAGTGGGCGGGGCTAAACAGGCAGCGGTGTAGAATCGGAGGGTGGGGCTAAACAGGCAGCGATGTAGAATCGGTGGGTGGGGCTAAACAGGTAGCAATGTAGAATCGGTGGGCGGGGCTAAACAGGCAGCGATGTAGAATCGGTGGGTGGGGCTAAACAGGTAGCAATGTAGAATTGGAGGGCGGGGCTAAACAGGCAGCGATATAGAATCGGTGGGCGGGGCTAAACAGGCAGCGATGTAGAATCGGTGGGTGGGGCTAAACAGGTAGCAATGTAGAATCGGTGGGCGGGGCTAAACAGGTAGCAATGTAGAATCGGTGGGCGGGGCTAAACAGGCAGTGATGTAGAAGGCATTGTTATTTTTCTGTGGAGGCAGGGTTTTTCCACACTATTACATCATAGAGTAGAACATCCCACAAGCTGTTGTTTTGACAAACTGCCTTCAATATAAGCTGTTTTTAGACTAACGAGAAAGTTTTAAGTTCTGAAACTTACAGGATGTTTTTATAGTACAATGACCTCTTATATGTCAAAACATCAAGAGAATTTTGGTTTCTCAGTTCATGACCCTTTTAAAAGTAAAACTATATCACAAGCAAAACATACTGTTGTATTGAATATTCTGAAAATGTTGTATGTGAGTTAGCGTTTTATAAATGACTACATACAGCCATTTTTTAAAATAATGCAGAATTAAAATTACACACAAATACAGTAACTGTAATTACATTTATCAAGTTTTTAATAACGTTTATCAAAATTTTAGGGTTCTCACTGAGTCATTGTCAACCCTTTTTTTGAAACACAGTATTACACGAACCCATCCATCATATTACATCATCCCTGGTTCAGAGAAGCAAAACAGAGAATGTAAGATTGAGTTTCATGGACAGACGATGACAGACAGTGAGAACATTCAGCTTGAGTCACGGCCCACAGAACTAATTGGATTCCCCCAGTTTCTCTTCACAAACTCATGGCAACATAAGACAGTAGAGGTGGACTTCAATTCATGTTGGCAAATTATCTCAACTCATTAGAGCCTTAGTCATTAGTGAGACTACCCAATTACGTGAAAGAACAACACCATGAAACAAGTACTCTCTCTCTCTCTCTTTCTCTCTCTCTCTCTCCTGTTCTTTGTTTTGATAAAAAACTGCTGCCATGGCAACGGAGGTTGGTAAATGCACAGGGGAGGGCAAGAAAACCTCAGACAGACGCTGATTCTGTTTCATTTCATTCAGGATCACTATCACACTTGATGCAGATAATAGCATGAATACTGGTAAAGGGTTCAATTGTTTTGACTAAAGTTGCAAAAGTAACTTATAAGTCTATATGGGTGCAAAAGATATAAATGTAAATATAAGATTTGCAGTATACAATATGAAATATATTCCAAGAAAGCCATTCTGTCACGGTACGGTGTACAACAAACGCACGAAGAAGATGAATAATGGTAAACAGTCTTTAATAAATCCACATAGAGGTAATCCACAAAAGGCAGGCAGGATACACACGCACAAGCAACGTTAACACTGGACAAGGACAAACTGAAACGACTAGAACTTAAGTAGACAGACCAATGAGGGACTACGACTAAAGCCGGGCTCACACTGTGTGATTTTTTTAAAAGTCCTTTAGGATTGTACTTGTCAGACTGTACGAACATGATGATCGTGTCACACTGTGGGATCTCAGTTGTCATTAATGTCAGACTGTACGAACAGTCAAGACGAGTTAAAAACGGGTGCGTGCAAGAAAACTTGTCCGGAGTTTTACATTATCAACCCATACACGTCCAGAGTCTACGAACTGCATTGCACGCGGGACCGAACTGTTGGGTATCATTAAAAGTATATGAACGGCGGCAATGCCGGCGTATTTAAGAAGAATAGTGTATGCAGCTCTACACACCCACATGAAAACAGCGTCGCAACTGGTGTTTATATAGAAAAGGCAACATATCAGATGAATTCGGTGAGCGGAGGACGGGAGTACAGGAGTTTATGGCTGATAGAATAATTCTCTAGCATTAATTCTGCTCATAGCTTGTCTTGAAAAACAGAGACAGTTTGACATTCATCGTAGGGGTAGTCACACTGCAGGACTGTGCACCAAATCCTCTGACACTGACAGAATTTCGTCGGAGGTGAAATTTGATCGCAACAGTCATTAATCGGCTGTCGGTGAACATGTCAAACCAGCGATCAAAGACTACAGATTTTAGCCTAGAATTATAGGAATCTTTTAGGATTTTCTAAATTTGTCTCAGACGACCAAATTGTGGCCAAAATCGCACAGTGTGAGACCGGCTTAAATTAACTAGACACAGGTGAACTGACTAACATAATCAAGAGGAGACAGAAACTAGGTCAAGGAACACATGAGGGATGAAAACACAACAAAAAACTCAGTGAGTGTGACAGTGTCACTCCGCTTGTGGTATTTCTCACAGCGAGTGTCATGGCGGACACCAAAATACACTATAATTTTATAAATAAAACTGATTTTGTGTCATGGAATGTAGTTTTAAGAGTTTTTTAGGTGAGAATGTATTTGATTAGACTTTAAATATGCAGTTTGTTAATAAAGATAACGCCTATTTGAAAATTTGCTTCAATGTTTTTGGAGATGTGAGCTCCAGAGCATCAGCGGCTGTTCAGTGCTCATGAACCCGTAGAGAGAGCGCCTCACCTCGGCCAGATCTTCTGGAATTTACTGCTGGATCTGATGTCTCAGAGCGCTGCCTTTGTACTTTTGACTGAATTGCCTAGCAACTTTTATGATGGAATATTTATATAAATAATATAAGTATTTAATAATAGTATTTAGTATTGGGAAACTGTGTATGTTCGTGATGGTGATTTAAGTTACATTGTTCCACCATTAGTGTGCAATGGCCTCAGTGCATCTCTCTCATAATACTCTACTACTAGCTCTACTACTCTAATAGATAAAATGGTTAAGAAATATTGGGTAACACTTTACTTGAAGGGGTGTGCATAAGACTGACATGACACCTTCATAATCATGACATTACACGTCATGAATATGAAGGAGGTTTTATGCATGTTTATGACAACTGTCATTAAGTGTCATTCGCTCAGTTATGTAATTTTTAATGCAAAGATGACATTATTTGACCTAACCCTAACCTAACCCCTAACCCTAGCCCATAACAAAGACATCTCAAACAATGTCATCTTTGCATTAAAAATTACATAACTGAGCGAATGACACTTAATGACAGTTGTCATAAACATGCATAAAAAACCTTCATATTCATGACATGTGTCATGTCATGATAATGAAGGTGTCATGCACACCCCTTTCAAGAAAATTGTAACCAAATATTGCATGGGTAAAATGTTGAAGACATGGTTTAACTTTGAACTCTACTATATGTAAATGAGGTCCACACTAGGGCGGGCAACACCGTGGCCACCTCAGACACAAGTGGCCAATCACATTCCTGGAATGGAGAGGCACCAGATTCCAGTCTCCTCCTTGGAAAGGGATAAAAGTTTCCTTCCAACAGACACTCCTCGTCTGTGTTTCTGACCTGCGTAGTAGGAGGCAATAGCAGATCACTAACGCTCTGAGTCTCCAGCCTGTGAAGGTGAGACAATAACAGAAACAACAGTCCAAGTTTCTGACCTGATGAGGAAAGAGACTTCAAGACAGTTAAGCTTCAGCTAAGCTCTTAACTATAAACTTACCAAACCTCTTTCCTAAAGACCTTGGCTTAGTTTATACCTACAGCCTATGTTTTCTAATCTGTTTAGATTTTACTTGGGGTCAGCATTACAAATAATAGCCATATTATTTGTTCAAAGATAAATAAGCAGTTGTTTATCATTAATTCTACCAGAGCCATTAGGTGGTTTTCCCATAAGCAGCATTATCATATAAATCTCTTCCATTGCTACATTTAGCTCAAGAGCATTGCATTTATCCATTCTGTGTTCACTCCATTTATTTGTTTCTATGATTATATTTAGTAAAATCTATTGCCTATTAGCAGTGCATACTCATTTATTGCTATCATTACTAGTTGTTGTATTTACTCATGAATGTCTATTGTTAATAAATTTCATTAATCTTAATACAATTGTGTCTTCTTTGTGTTGATGATCCAATCTTTCAGATAAATCAGTCGACCAGCTCCCTCCGGTTTGTGAATCTCATATTGTTGAACAGCTGGGAAGAGAAAGATGGCCTGCATCCCAATGTGCATAACTCCTAAATTGTATGTGATATTAGTCATTTTCAATACTATTTAGGGCAGATAGGGTGGATATGCACATTGAGACGCAGGGATTGATTTGCTGCTTGCATAAACAGATGCAGGTGGCATTGGGGGGAGGGACGTTCTCATTTTAGGGCATTTAATTGGACAAATCTGTGTAGTGCAGGATGAGTCATCAATATTTTGGTAAATTTTCCCAGAAGAGAAAGTCTGTGCATGCATATTAATGCTCTAAGTGAATTTAGTCAATGTTTATAAGCAAGCTAGCATAGCTGTAGTGTAGAATGTAAAGTTAAAAGGGAATACTTTTGTTTTGATTGCACATATATATATATGTGTGTGTGTGTGTGTGTGTGTGTGTGTGTGTGTGTGTGTGTGTGTGTGTATGTGTGTGTGTTTTATATACCGGTGGGGACTTAAATTTAAACAAGCTTATAAATCACACAGAATGGAGGTTTTTGAAAATCTAAAAATGCAAAAAGTCTCCTGTGAGGGCTAAGTTTAGGTGTAGGGTTGGTGTAGGGCAATAGAATATATGGTCTGTACAGTAAAAAAAACATTATGCCTATGGAAGTCCCCACAAGGATAGCGAAACAAGTGTGTGTGTGTGTGTGTGTGTATGTGTGTGTGTGTGTGTATGTGTGTGTGTGTGTGTGTGCGTGCGTGTGCATCGTTTTATTATATAAAACAAACTTCCTATAATGAAACATTGTTTTAAGTATGAAAATAAATAGGCCTAAATGCCATTTGATTTGTTGTTGTTGTTGTTGTTACGATGCAGTGACATTCAAACGCTTCAATTCACGCGTTTTACTTTCATTTTATGTTTTATGTCCAGGTAACATTAGCCTACTTTGTAAATCAATATATGCTTTGTATTTAAAGCACGCGCTGAGTAACAGTAATACGCGCTCGGTTGTTCTAGTAAAGCGCTATAGTTGTGTGTTTGGGAGGATGACACAGAAGCCTTGAGCTAATATCGCGTGCTGCTGTTTGTCACCAGTGGAAATCATTTCATTGTTGCGCGAGCGCGGATCGAGCTGTTCTCTCCTCACACACACACACACACACACACACACACACCGAGCCTCCAGCATGCGCGTGCTTCTGCTGTGAACATTCACGCTGTAATGCTATGAAAGCTCCGTCCTGACAGCATTTGTTGAGTCGGTGCAGAGATGCCGGAGCGGGTGAAGCGCCATGGAGCGGCGGTGCTGCTGACGCTGTGCGCGGTGCTCGAGGTGAGTCTGTCCGCTGTCACACTATAACGCCTTTCTCACGCACTTCATCGTTTCGTTATTACAGACAGATTTATGCTGTAGCGTTCCTAAAGAGCCGCGTGACCCGCATAGTGTTATATATATACAGTATATGTAATGTAGCGCTAGTGGAGCCTTTGTCTCTGTCCGCTCCTCCTACAATAAAACACACTGACAAATACTGTAAATATCATTGTGTTTTCTCAGGTCAGAGTCAAAGCAGAGGTGTGCTTGTGTTTATAGATCACCTGAATTGTGTTTAGAACAGTTTTAGGGATTGTTTAACTCCTAGTTGATGAAATCAGACGCGTTATAGGCTGTGTGTATTTAGTTGTGTATAGTGAGTGTGTGTGTGTAGTATAATGATTGTGTGTGTGTGTGTGTGTGTGTGTGTGCTGGCATCATGAATATCACTGTTGGATTATCACAGGCCTTTTAAGCACAGTCTGTATGTTCATGAAAACCCCTTGAAGGAAGTTATGGGTGACTAAATGTCAGTTACAAATATGTCAGTTATTCATTTATTTATTTTATGTTTTGTGCTCTAGGACAGTCCACAAGTAAAAAAAAAATAAAAAAAATAGGAATTTCTGTTATAACTTGGAATGTAATGAGATCAAAATTGTTTCTGAATATATATATATACACACACACACACACACACACACACAACTATATATATATATATATATTCATATATATGTCTATTATGATGTAATTATACTAAATTTATGTATATATGCATAATACATGCATTCCTTCTGAAATGCATATTTTTATTTATTTTACGGTTTAAATTAAGATTTTAAACTGTCTGGTTTAATCTTATTTGATTTTATAGCATGCTGATTTGACCCTGTTTGGTTTATTTATTTATTTATTGTACACTCAGCTGGTTTGCTATGATCTGATTTAATGTTTATCTCTCCATTAAGTGTTTTGCTATGGGTTGGCTGTTTCATTTGCAAATAACTTTCCAACCTTTGATATGTACAGCATTTACATTTCAAAGGCTTTTGTGAAGCTACAGCATCAAGCCTCATCAGAGCTCCTTACTGTACAGCAGATATTGCGTCTGCATCTACAGTAATACCTCATCACTGCCATCATTATACAGGCCTGTCAGAGAAGAGAGAGACACTTTGTCATAAGCACTTAGATGGGGATAAATCAATATGCCAGATTATTCTCTCATAAATTGTAGCATAACATCAATTAAATCCAGACAGGTAGTGTTGATGGTAGCTCTGATTCTCTCAGACATTCATGCATGTTGATTCTCATTAATGATGTGCTCGTTAGAGCATGGGCTGCTATTACAGTACTGGAGTCAATGACTGGGACACATTCAGAGCTTGTATAGAGAGTTATGACTTATATCTGCCTGATGTACCTGCATGTTTTATTGCTCATATCCACTTGTGCCACAGATGTTGATTGTATTGTATGATCTATAGAAGGCATTTTGAGTAGTGCTATGAATTTATTTGTTGTTGTAACTGCAAATAATTAATATGACTGGCTTCTTTTTTAGCCAACCTGAAGGTTTTGTGAAAGAAAAATTTTTAATGCTCAAAAATATGAAACATGCTTGTAGTTATCCAGGTATGTAGGGTTAAACTGTATTGTATAACCAGTGAATAGTTAGTTTAAATTAAACTTTTAGGAAGCTGACATGTGCTGTTGTGATGTGATATACTGCATCTAAAACATTATAAACAGCTTTTTTATTATTAATATTTTCGTATTATTACAAACATATTATTTGAGGGCCATTTGGACTTTTTAAAATACATTTGTCACACCATAAGGCCATGAAATTTGTAATGAAGCCAAAAGAGTATTAAAAAAGGTTAAAAACTTGGTGACAGGACCTGAGATATGCATTGTTTAAAATAAAAACATGAAATTTACAGTAAAAATTGTAGCTGTGGTTGCCAGAGCTTCAGCATAAAAAATACGGTAGCAATATTTAAAATTGTATAGATTGAAATTAAATTATTGAATGATTTATTAACTGAAATAATGTTAGTATACCAAAATGCTAACATCTAAAAATATATATTTTTAACCTTAAATCCCTTAAAAACCCTAGTGTACATAACTGATATGAAAAAAGATGCTAAAAAAGAAGTCAAAAATCATAATTGTATCTTTTTAAGAAGAAAAATGTTAGCTGTCACACAAGGGATTTTGGCTATGCAAAAAAAAAAAAAAAAACTTAATTTAGAAGTATTTTACCGTAAAATTACACAACATCTATCACAGTTTTTTTTTTTTTACTGTAGCATTTTTTTTTAAATTAGGGATGCACAATATTATCGGAACAATATCGGAATCTGCCGATAATGGCTTAAAATGTAAATATCGGTATCGGTCCGATATGTACAATTATGCTGATATGTCTTGCCGATAAGACGAATAACTCACATGTGCTCAGGGTGTGCTAGCGATAAGATCAAGTCAGCATTGTGTTCATTCTTGAAGCTAATTTTTGCCTGAATGTTGATTAGATTCACTGTTTATGATCGCTGCATTTAAACTGAGAATGCATGAACAAGAATGATGCGTACTGCGCGCAATAGATTCAACAGCAGCGGCGGCCTTGTTTTAATTCCCTAGTTTAATCTGTAGGGGGCGCTGTTGTCCTACTTGTAATAAAATGAAAGTAAAATACACAAATAACATTAAGATTGTATTTCTGATTAAATAAAGCAGTAACTGATGTCGTAAAATCACGAGTGTTTTGATTTAAAGGTCAGAAGATATACGTTAATAAAAATCACAAACATTACACTTGTAAATTAAATAATTTTATATATAGCCTAGATTTATTTATTAAAGTGTAATTTTTTTTTTTTACAGATTATGAGCTCTGAAAGATTTTCAGAATGTTTACAACTTTTTTGCTTTACAAATGTTAAATCTTTAAATAAAATATTAAGGTTACCACTGCATCTGTCTGAAAAGAATGATTGATTTATAGTTGATTTATAATTATTTTCAAAGCTTTCAATGTACTCTCAATATAAAAGAACTTCATTGTTGTTTATTTAATTCTAACAAATAAGTTTTTGTTAAAAACTAACCAAAATTAAATAATAATTTGTTTAGAATCTCTGCACAGGAGAGACTTGGTGTTGTTTCCAAACAAAAGGAAATATATCGGTATCGGCAAAAATGAGTTGGAAAAATATCGGCATATCGGATATCGGCAAAATCCAATATCATCATCCCTAATTAAAACCAATTCATTTTTATCTAAATTAAACTTAAATTATGTTGATTACAAGAACTGCATCAACTGCTTCTGTGTAATCCTTAACCATCTTCAAGAAACGGCTAAAAACACGTCTCTTCCATCTTTATTTGTCCCTCTAACTCTAGCACTCTCTATTCTAATTCTATTTTATCTATCTGTCTTCTTTTTATATATAAAAACACACACATTTGACCCTCTATCAATTGCATATTTATTCTGTAACTGCTAGCTTTTCTTGAAAAACTAACACTAGCTTTCTTTTTTTATTCTATCTGCTCGTTTCTTATAAAAAAAAAACAACAACAAAAAAAACACTAGGTTTGTTTTTTCTATATTCTATCCACTCGTTTTCTTAAAAAAAAAAAAAAAAACCTTTCTACGTGTACTGCGTTAGGCTAACCAAGACTTGTCATAGCACTTGCATGTTGTTGCTCTTTTGTTGGTTTTGATTGCTTCTATTGCACCTATTTTTTTTTTAAGTCGCAAAACGTCTGTTAAATGACTAAATGTAAATGTATATCGGTATCGGCAAAAATGAGTTGTAAAAATATCGGCATATCGGATATCGGCAAAAATCCAATATCATCATCCCTAATTAAAACCAATTCATTTTTTAAAACCCATTCCCTTGTATCTAAATTTAAACTTAAATGATGTTGATTACAAGAACTGCATCAGCTGCTTCTGTGTAACTGACCGTTCCATTGTGCACACTTTAACCATCTAATGAGAAGCGTTGTCTTGTACTGATTTGTCCTCATTTGTAAGTTGCTTTGGATAAAAGCGTCTGCTAAATGACTAAATGTAAATGTACTGCAGTAAGTGTGTGAGTTACGCTCGTATGCAGCATGCTTGGCTCTGTTGAGGAGTGCTTTACCCGCATCGATTCCCGTCACCGCCTTCAGTGACATTGAGCAAAGGCATTAGCTACAGATCAGTCAGAAGTTGACAGAAAACAGCAGGGAGTTTGATTCGGCGTTTTGTGTGGCTTGTTGCATTGATACAGGGATTTGCTCACTTGGTCCTGTAAATCTATATTTACCAGAGACAAAGGTTTCAGCCTAATGCCCTGGTTAAAGCTCCATTAACAGCCGCTCTCCCTCACTGAACAGCAGCCAGTGTTAAACACGGCTCAGGTTAAAGGGCTGAAGTCTGGTGTAGGCGGTCAGTGGGCTCTGCGTTTGGATGGACGTGAGTCGTGGAGCCGCCGGCTGTAATAAAGCAGATCTGCTTGGACTCATTCTAACTCCTGCTCAGTAAACAACCATTAACCTTCAATCAGGAACAGACCTGCTGAACCGTTTGCTTGCATCTGTAATTTCAGGAGGTTTTTGTGTATAAGCAATGACGTTATTGAAGGATGATACTGGAGTGAAAACATAAACAGCTTCTTGAAAAGATGTGCAATTTATAGTTTGTTTGACAATGCTTTGTTTTGCTTTGCATCGGCTGTCTGTGCTTCATCTGATCCAGTGTGTAAACTCAGCATTGTTTCCAGGTGGACGTTCTGTCCAAGAGAAGAAAATGTAGTTTAAAACTCATTTTCCTAGTTCTTAGAAATGTGATCTTTGTATTCATATTGATTAATTTTTTAAAACTTGAGAAAAGAATCAGATTTACAGTGCATGATAATACAGAAACATTTCACACTATTTGGCAAGCCTTTCTATCATACTTTCTATCATGCACCAACAAAAAAAAAGAAAAGAGAAAAGGTTACATTTAATTAATAATTTAAAAATTGTTATCCAAGTAAAATGATGTAACAAGATAAAATGCATTGAGATTTTATTTACACTTAAAATACAAGTGACAGTGGATATCTTAATTGTTATTTTCAAAAAGTTTTAGATATTATATATATATATATATATATATATATACACACACACAGTTGTGCTCATAAGTTTACATACCCCTTGCAGAATGTATATATATATACACATTACTGTATGTGTATGCATATATATATATATATATATATATATATATATATACAGTATTAGTGATGTCAATCGATTAAAAAAAATTAACTAATTAATTGCAAATTTTTCTGAAATTAATCGCGATCAATCCCACCTAACTTTAAAGTTTTTAAATATACTTTTACATTGCAATAATTTCACATTCAATCTTCAAATTAATGTAGAAACAGCATAAAGACAGTATATTTTTAATATTTGTTTAATGGCATATTTTTTATGACTGAAAACCAGTATCACTGATACCAATACTGACGTCTCTAGGAAATAGTTTTTTTTCCCCTAATATTTAACATTATAGAATAAATGAAGAGCTATCAATTTTAACATTTATTAGACTTTAAAAATAACAACTTCTAATTTAAGTGAACTTAAAACAATCTTCACATAAACCCATTATAATAAACGTCATATGTACCTGTGACCTTCAGCAGAAATATACAGAAATTGAATAAAGTTATCGAACACTAAATTCTAAATTAAATATAGATGAATCCTTAAAGCTATAAAAGTTATTGATTTCCCCATTTTTTCTTTTGTTTTTTGATGAACAGACATCACAGCAGCTGGCTTATTATATTATTAGGCTGCTATCACTTTAAGAGCTGCCGCTGCTGAACGTGACGCGGATCCGACACGCATCTCTTTACCTTTTCTGACCCACTTCAGGTCTTAAAGTCTCTATTATGAGCTGAATGATTTGAATCGGGTGTGTTAGATGAGGAGACAGTGCTGGGATGCTCCAGGACAGTTTTGAAAACCATTTCAGAGACATGTTCTTAAATCTGACTCATATTTAAAAAATATTACATGCATGCAGTGTTAATTTTCAAACGCAAACGGTAATGCAAGAGTTGCAATTGCATTTGGATTATGTCACAATTTATGCTTCCAAATATGGAAAACACAATTGAAAATCCTGAATACTGATGTCTGAAACGTCTCCGGTTTGATGTGCTCCTAAAGACGTTCTGCATCTAAATAAACACACTTCTTGTCAAGAAAAATAGACAGAAGCAGCAGTTGTGAGTGGGGTGGCCAACCCTAGCTCCGCCCCTTCGTTAAATATTGTTAAAGCATTAAACTGAAAAAATGTAATCGCCTTCGTTAATGCGCTAATTTTGACTGCACTAATATACACACACACACACACACATACATATATATATATATATATATATATATATATATATATATTCCAGGGTAAAAAGTGTTTTTTACAAATATCATGAATTAATAATTCATAAGTAGTGTTTATGGTTTTGGATTAATGACCACACAAGACATTTTACAGCCTGAACTAGCCTTGCCTTATATATAAAAAAAAATCTAATTATCTGGAATTTTATTGCACTCATGACTTTGTTGGCTGCTTTGAAACAGTATGTTGTCCAAATAGGACAGTTGTATAATTTTTTACATTATATGTTTTTACTTCAACCCCCATTCTATCAGAGAGTGGGCAGAAATGTAAACAATTAAAACATGATAATCATCGAGGAGATGTACTTAAGTTATTAAATGGATGCATTTTCTCTGATTTTTTGAATAAATGAGTATATGGGGCAAACAGTTAGAGTTTTGTCTCTCGCCCATTAACTAAAGCCAGCCAGTCAGAGGAAACCTTGGCAGATTGAGCGTTTCTCTGCACAATATGCATCCGTCTGTCGTGAGCAGACGATGAGCCGTCCGTGGGCGAAGCGTCTGAGAGGATGCTGTCCTTCTTCTGTTTCCAGCCTCCACATTAACTGGAACCATTCCCACCTGATGCTTTAATACAGCAGAGAGGATTCAGCTCATTATGAGACGGAACATTTAATCCCAGACATGAAAATATCCAAATGATGTGTCATTAGTAAACCCTTTGAAATAATCAATAATATTTTTTTGATTTTTTGGGGGAAAAATTGTGTTTCATGCTCGGTCACAATAATGTGTGTACTGAAATCACATACTGTATTTCTGCAGTCATAAAAATTGTTATATATCTTAGCTCAGTTATTTTAAACTGTTTGATCACATTCTAGGGTTACTATTATTTATAAAAAAACTTATTGATAGGAACACTGAGATAAAAAACAAAAAAATCACCGCATTTCAAAATTGTGAAAAAAAAATTCTAAAATATAACATCAAATTTTTATATAAATGCTACGAGTATTACAACATCATTATTGTAAATTTTTTCAACCATTTGAATTTTTAATTTAGTGCAATATTTTGTCATTGCAACATTTTATTGTAATTTTCACCAACAACTGCCATTGGATTATATTGTAAAATAAAGTTCACTGTTATCCCAGCGGTCACAACATGTTTACTCACTCTATGACCACAATCAACAAAACTGAATATATGCAAATGCATATATTAATACTAGACACCCTAAAGATAACGTGTACCAAAAATCTGTGTCATATCTTTATGTTAACATACTTTACTAGCCTTTTGTTTCAGAGCTTTGATGCAGTTATCATCTTCTCAAGATTCTGCTCTGGTCATGTGACAATCTGCACTGATCATGTGACACTGCACATATTTAATTGAGACGCTTTATTGTTTCCATATTTGCAGGAAGTCACTAAAACACCAGTCAGTAAGGTTTTTAGAGCTTTATAAGGTCACTATTGTGAGCGCTGGGATTAAATGACACAACCCAACGTAACCAAAGTCTCTTTAAGACAAGTCCTGTCACTCGGCGGCCATCTTTGAAACGCCTCTCGGGCATCCAAGTGCAGCTTCTATCTCTTTGTATGGGGAAACATCAAATTCTCCAAAACTGTTCACTAAGCTTACGATTAAATGTCATATTTGAAATCACCAATGAAATCAGACAACAACTGTGTCATAAATGTTGTTTCTTTTGATCAAATAGCTTATAAAAAGGTTATTTCTCAGGCTAGATCAGCCAGTGCGCGCGTCTCAGAGCGCTGACTGTTTCTATAGCAACTGTGTCTTCTAACGGCAGCTGCAGTGATGCGCTAACTTTACCGATCAGCGATTGGCTCTTTCATTCAGAAGGCGGGGCTTCCTGCGATTAAGCATTGCATTTTTCCCCATTCAAAACTATACGAGTGACATGTCTTGGGTATTCTATAGTCTTTGACGTAACCCAGCAAACTCATAGGATATCGGTCCATAGGTTGGCCTCTCTTATGAAACTGTTGTTCTGTAGCCAAGAGCAATTCAAGCATTTGTGATTCTGTGCCTGTATTATGTGTTTATTCCAGTCCAGATCTGCGTTCGTCCCTCTGCTGGAACTGACATTGTTTCTCTAAACAAAACACACAACTCATGCCCTGAACGCTTGCTCACAAACAACTTCTTCCCGCTAGATTTCCCTGATGAGAAGAGCTTGAGATTTGATTGGATTTAGTCTTAAAGCTACTATCATTATGCAGCCGTGCATAAGGACTCTTGGGAGAAAGCTGCAGTCTTAGTCATGGCTCGCTGACGCCCTAAATTGTGACCTTTCGGATCTTGAACAGAGATTTCTGCTAATCATGGACCGTATTTTTTTTCTTCATGCGTAGTGGAATAATGTGTGTCATTTAGCACAGTATGACCAAGACTTTATTTTTATCCCAGAGAGAATCTGACGATGCTCTTGTGTCTGATGTAGAAATTTATAGCAGTGTTTGGGAGAAAATGAATGTAACAAACAGATCCTTTTTTTTTTGGTAACACTTTCGATTAGGGATCACTATACACTATTAACTAGATGCTTATTAGCATACACATTACTAGTGTATTGGCTGATTATTGGTACTTATAAAGCACATATTAATGTCTTACTGTGCGTTCACACCAGACGCGACTTGCGCGAATAAATCGCGCTATTCGCGCGTAGTTGGACGCTTGAACATTTTGAATTTACTCGCTTCATTCGCTCTGAAATTCGCTTCATTCGCGCGTGTAATTCGCTTCATTTGTGCGTGAAATTCACTTCACAACAGACGTGAATTCGTGTCATGGGAGGGGCTTCTGTCACTGTAAACAGTGCCGGTAATGGCGGCGCTTTGAATACAACCGGCCTCCTAGTTTTTCTCATCTACTTTGTACTTTGTGATCAACAAACAAACAAAAATTAGGGCTGCAGGATAAATCTCATGTGATTGTCATGCGCATCTCGTCAGTAAAGCAGGTTCTGTGATCTCCATCATGTGCTTTCAGATGGAGCGGCGTTTAATACACAGAGCTTTAGATCACAGCAATATCGTGTTCACTCACTTTCTTTCAAGCAAAATCCTTTTTATTCCTGTTTCTGTAAAAGTATGACGATGTATCGTACAGCTCCGGGTGTCCAGCAATGATTATTTTGTCCTCCATTGTTGTTTCGGATTCCCTCCGCTCGCTACGTCGTAATCACGTCACTACTAGAGCAAGCTCCTGATTGGTTAACGTGGCGCGAATATCCGCCAAAGTTCAGATTATTCAACTCGCGCGATTCGCGCGTTACTGTGCGTTCACACCGCCGCCGGCGAGAGCGTCAAAATTCGCTCTGGTCGCTCTGCCAACGAAGCTGTAGAAAGATTCGTTGACGCTCCGACGATCGAACGCTTGTCTTGTATTTAAAGGAGCCGAAAAAGAAAACAAGCATATTTATCTTGTGCAGACTGATCACAAGTAGAGTATAAGTTAACCTCATTAAATATTTTAATTGTGAAAGTAAGAAATTGATCAGTGGAAAGAGCTTTATAGTTACAACAATTATAGTTACATGTTTGCTAACGAAATAAACCAATAAATGCCATTTGTGTGGCGTGTTTTTGTTGGTTAAGTGCTAGTCTAATTTCAACATGCAGTTTATAGGAGACGTTCACTAGCCTAGGTCTTTAATTAACATTAACGTTAATTTGTGCGCAGCCTACATTCCAAACTGTCCTGGTTGAAGTGTCTTAATGTAATTGGTCAACTATGTTGTTTTGAGGAAATTAATAGCATTCCTGCTGAAAAAAACAAAGCGTTCTAGCACTAAAATGCTTGGGAACTAATGTGGTCGGAACCAAAGTTTACAAGACTGCGTTCTCTGGACTCCTCTCAAGCGGAGGACTTCTACATTCTGATTGGTTGCCGGCGAACCGCGTCATAGCTCTTTACCATAAAGTTGACTTGATTTCAACTCTCTTCGACGCTCTCACCGTCCAAAACGCTCCGCGACGCTCTCGCCGGAGCTCGCCGCCGGCTCACATTGAAAATGAATGACTTCCGGCCACTTTGACGCTCTCGCCGCCTGCGGTGTGAACACACAGTTACGTGCAGCAAATGCCCGAAACGCTCAATTCGCGCCGCAGGATGTCTATTCGCGTCTTTGCATTGACTTAACATGTAAATCACTCGCGCTTAACGCTTCATTCGCGTCTGGTGTGAACGCACCTTTATTCTGCATGAGCATATTCTAGATCTGAGATGATGATGATGATGATGATGATGATGATAGATACTTTATTAATCCCCAAGGGGAAATTCAGATATCCAGTAGCAACATTAAAAACAGACAACAGAACATGCATAAAAAATATAAATTTATGTATATCATTTTTTGAGAAGTGCAAGTGTTATGTATCCATAGTGCGCAGAAAGAGACACAATACTCTCCAATTCTATCTCTTAATTAAACAGAACTATTACAACAATGACTGTACTTATTATTGAGTAAGTGTAGTTTATTGTACTAGAATAGTTTATTTACTCTATAGTATTTACTATTGAGTAAATATAGTTTATTGAAGGAAAACACTTAGTTACAGCTGCAGTCCGTAACTTTGTTTGGTTAAAAATGATATGAAATCAATATTTGAGCAAGTACATAACCAGCCAGTGTTCAAAACTATCTCCATACTTTAGCCCGATTCACAACGGATAGCTTATAATCATTTATTAAATGATACACTTAAGTGTCAATATTCCATTGAAGTGTTTCTCTAATAAGTGCCCTTCGCACGGGTTTATTATGTTCTCCTATTATTTTATTCAAATGATGGTGTTTGAGTTTAATGTTAAGAAATCTGAGTATATCAGCATCCAGACGAGTCATATTTGTGAAGTGTTCAAGTGAGCGTTTTATGCATGCTTTTCAAAATGTATTTTTTGTGTATATGGGTCAAAGACGTTAAGAAATGTACAAAAGTGATTTTATGTCCATAGAAAGCACATTAAATGTAAGTAAAGTGTCGACTTTTAAGGTTTCAAATATGTTTTTGGAGAATAAAATGTTACATTGTCACTCAGTGTAACACAATATTTATGTAAAAAGTCAAAAACATGCTTATTCTGACTTGTACATATTAAAATATATAAAAGAATAAGGGAGCATATTAAATTTTATTGTGTTTTAAATGACAAATGGGCGAAACCTAAGATAGTGGCAAATTTTAAAAATGTAAAATTACAACTAATTAGTATCTGGGGTGAAAGTAATTAGTCTTTTAATATGTCATAAATTGATTTTTGTTGTAAATATGCCTGACAAGATTGTTACACTGAATGACATTTTAGTGGGTGTCTTCTGTAAATCAGGGGAAAAATGTATGATATTTATTTTTTGCTCAGAAAAATTAAATTGCAATTAAATTAAATTTTTTTGGGGGGGAAACAACAACAATTTAAAGCAGTATTTCACTTATTGTTTTCATGCTTAAACCCTTTTGACCCATATACAACATTTTGACCACATGCATTATTCAGTCAGTGTTTCTGGTCAGTCGGTGTTGTTGAGGACGGCCGCACTAATGAAAGCTCTCGGATGGCTCGCGGGGTTAATTGACCATCTGTGACCTTTCTCTCTCTGTCAGATCTCTCTCATGTCTCCATGTGACGGACAGATGTTTGCTTTCTGGATAATTCCACCCACACGCATTCAAGCCCTTCCTCGGATTGCTCAATCTTATATCTGCCCTGAATCTCACAGCTGTGTGAAACGTAATATCACAAGTCTCATGTACAGTAGCCAGACTTTTGACTGTAGTTAGGATCTGTTCACTGAGACAGGAGATGAAGTGAGCAGCTTATACAGTATATCACATCAGCGCTGAGCTAACGTCATCAACAAAGCGCTTTGAAGGACAGAAACACTCCAGTATTCAGGGTTTCAGCACTCGCGTGTCCCTTTTCTCTTCATTATGCTGCTGCTGCAAACAACCTCTTCTCATAAGAGCATGAGTATTGATTTTAGGTTAACGTGGAGGATTTGTCATTAATTTAGCTCTTTCTGAACACCGGAGGATAGAAAGTAGACCTTCAGATTGCTGTGACCGGCCCAAAGCATCCATAGCATTGGTCATGCAGATTCAGTCAGACATGTAAGCGGCACGGTTTAGTATCTCATGCATATTCATCACAGGCTCGATTGCTTGGCAAACACTCAGCTCAGCTGTAAACACTGTAAACTTTGACTTTGCTGCTGTTTACAGTATTAGTCATTACACGACTAACGCTGCTGTGGAAAATGGCCTTGTTTGGTTTTCTTGATGTTTGTTTACTGGCACTTTTCACATGTAGATTACAAAATAAGCCTGAAACTTTTATTTTCATTTTTTGTTAAATATTGCAGTTTTTTAACAATACATATTTGGGACATATTTACAGCTTAACCATAATACATATTTAAAGTTTTATAGATAGAAAGATTGACTTAAAATGGATAGCCAAATGTAGCCTAGTTATGATAGTTGTTGACTACAAATATTGATTCTTGAATAAAAAATGTATTTTATTATATATTTATTTTTTTAAACTTACAAAAACTTATGTAAACAGGGTTGAATCGCTGAACACCAGCCAACATCAACACTATGATTTAATATACAATTATATATATATATTTTATTATTATTTATTTATTGATTTGCTTACAATGTAACACAGGGTTGAATCACATATATATATATATATATAATTGTGTATTACAGGATCCAAATAATGCTACTTCTTGAGTGTTAGTATTTTAAGTATGTGTATTAGATAATTAATATAATTATGGTCAGTATTGTGCCATTGTTGTATGATTTTAATTGTTGGACACAGCCAAGATTTTTTTTTTTTTCCATTATCTAAAATTCTCGTTTTAATGGGGATACAGATATTTGATGAGTTCTTTCAGAAATCGCTAGTTCATTTCTCAAACATTTACAAAGTAATGGCGAGTAATGCATTGAGTTAAATGTGAAAGTTGAAAAAAGCAGAAAAACAGAAATAGCATTTTCTTGTGAAACATGCTCCAATAATTGTTTTAACCCTCTAAGCGCCAAAGTCGCTAAATTGTGACAAGACGTCATACTTAATAAAATAGACTGTAGTTCCTAATATGGTGTAATATCTCATTTGTGTTCTCTACCACTAGATGGCAGACATGTAGTACTTCGATTCTAGACCAAATTACGTCATGTTCGTATTCAAAGTGTTGGAGAAAACAGCAGAGCAAGTGAGCGATCGTGTCATTGATGCAGAAGCAGTTCAGTTCAGAGCGTGCCAGTAAATTGTGAGATTTGTGAGAGAAAATCACCAAATGGCTAATAAAAAGTCGTACCGTGAGGATGTGTTGCAAATGTTATTCGCCGATTCTGACTCCGAAGGGATCTCCTCTTTTCTGATCATTTGGAATGAAGATAAAAAACATGCAAATAAGTTCTAATAATATCTATTATTTCCTGAATATTATGAAATTCAAGATGGCCGCCCCTGATGACGTCATAATATGCAAAGTAGATGAGTATATTTACACCCCACAAAAACTTTCGGTCAAGCCCAACATCTTTCTAATTTACAGTAGATCTCTATCTTTAAGTCCTTTCAAGCCACAAGCTTTTGAAATCTTGATGTCAAAATCCAGCATTTTTTTTAAAATCCCTGGCGCCTAAAGAGTTAATTGCATTTTTTTTTTTTTTTTGGAGAGCCAATTGTGCAGAGTACAACCCTGAAAACTAATTATTAAATCCTGAAGACTGATTAGCATGGGTGTGTTTGAAGGTTACAGATTGCAGGAGTGCACACACAGGGATTTGTGGGATTTGTGCATCTCATGTGTCTGCTAGGATTCAGGATTTCTGCTGCTGCTTCTGGATGTTTCCATCATTCTCCTGTCATTCACTGGCAGACATACACTGTGTTAATGTTGTGGCTGAAGTCAGTGAGCTGTATTGATTGTTGAACCGACAGACTGTGCTGCAGTCCGTCATAATGGATGATTGAGTCCAGTGTAATGGATACGTGAGGAAACTCAATCTAAAGCTGAACAAACACTAGCTAAACAGAACTGCTCCTCAGAGATTCACAAAGACAGCAGCAGATTACAGCCTGCTAATTATGATCATACACTATTCAAACTATGAATGAAAAAAGTCACGTTTACAACCTTCAGTGCATTTGTGTCTCTTGTTGCAGACAATAAAAGGAATTAAACCTGCACAATAAATATAACCTTTTTGCATTTGTACGTTATGCACATATTATATTCATGAAGTCAGTGTGACTTGATTGTGGATGAGTCAGTTTGTGTTTGGTTGTCTGGACGTTGTTATATGGTTGCTGATGTGTTCTGTGTGGATATATTTTGATCTCTCGACTACAGATTGTTTTGCTTATCTCAATCTGTTAAATATTGTTAGTCTAGTCTCCTAGAAAAGTAGTAGAAATCTTCTAGAGAATGGGCGTGAGATGTCATTCATGTCTGTAGCACAAATGCTGGATGAGTTACATGCCGGAAAATTAATATTTAGGGTTTTGTTTTTAAAGTTTATAGTGTTTTTATAAGTCTTGGGGTTGGTAAGATTTTTTAATGTTTCTGAAAGAAGTTTCTCCTGTTCACCAAGGCTGCATTTATTTGATCAAAAATACAGTAAAAATTGTGAAATATTATTATGAATTTAAAACAGCTGTTTTCTATGTGAATATGTATTAAACTGTAATTTATTTAAATGATCAAAGCTGTATTTTCAGCATCATTACTCCAGTCTTCAGAGTCACATGATCTTCAGAAATCATAATAATATGCTGATTTGAAACATTTCTGATTATTATCAATGTTGAAAACTGTTGTGCTGCACAATATTTTTGTGGAAACCGTCATACATTAAAAAAAAAAAGAAATGTATTTTTTATATATATTATGCCTTTTATATTATATTTGATATTATCATGTATAATATTACTATATACTGTATTTTATCTTATTTTTAATAATTGTAGCTTTTGCCTTTATATAGGAATAAAGAGTGCAGAAAGGGACATTAAAAAAATAATAATAATTAAATAACAGCAGAAAAATGGAAATGTAGCTTACTGGTAATTTTCTGCCAGGACTTTATCTGGATATATGGAAAATACAGAAAATTCCTTCATATTTCCTGAAGGTTTCATCAGTGCCTCTATTAGACTTTCACATTTCTTTGCAAAATATCTACCAAGTCTCAACAGATATATTAGTGACGGTTCAGTCAGCGCACAACAAATCAGTGCAAGCAGTGGAATATTACACAGTAAGCCCTTTCACACAGTAATACCAGTAAATTGCCATAAAATTACCGGAACGACTTTACCAGTAAATTCAAAAATGTGCTGTTCACACAGGTAACAACGTTCCGTCTTTTTTCCGGAAAAGCACCATTCAATAGGTTTCAAATTACCGGTAAATTCTGTGACATCATTAACCAGAAACGACCTCTTAACGGCTGTGCCTCCCGGTGTTGTGTTTGTAAACATGAAGGGGTATACATGGTCAGTGTTTTTGTTGATGTTTTCATTTTTGTATCAAACGTTCACATTCACGCAGCGATTTTGGCCCAGAGACATCATTACACGACTTCAAAGCAAACTACACAGCTTCAGTGTTGCCAGATTGGATGGACTATTTCCAGCCCAAAAGCTCACAAAAACCCGCCCAAAACTTTAACTGTCAAAATAATGTGATATAATGTAAATCAAGGTTGATAAAAGCCATTTTTAACTCCTTATAATGAAATAATGATGACAAAATCTAAATATAATGCTAGATACATTTCCCATGGATCAAATCTAGTGATTGGCTAAAAGTGCAGCCGTGACGTCAACATCAGCACCAGTCTCTTTGCAGCGTGCGTGTGTGAACCCGCCCAATCTGGCAACACTGCACACTGCGTGTAAATGCGCCGAATGTTATGATTGGCCCAGAGCCGCTGAATTTTTGAATTTCAACGGCTCTGGATTGGCCGAGTACACGTCTCACGTCTTACATCACCGCGTTCTGAACTTGTACGTCCTCATACCGGTAATCTTCATTCTGCGTTCACACACAGCATCATTCCGGCAATTTACTGGTAATGTTACAACTTCTCATACCGGTAAATTGCCGGAACGAATTTACCGGTATTTTTGAAAAGGTCCTGTTCACACATGATCTCTTTACGGCAATTTACTGGTAATTTTCCGGAAAAGTCTGTATGTGTGAAAGGGCTTAGTAATACAGAAACTGTGGATGCTGTGGACAGAACACATTTCTTTGTATTTCTTATATTGTTCAGCAAAATCTAAAGTTTCCAATTAAATAAGTATTTTGCACTGAATGTACAAAAGAAATCTCGATCTGTTACGGCTGTTCGAACATGAGCGAGCGAGCAACTCTTGAGCTTGTTTATCTGAGGTTTGTTTGATTTGTGCTGTTTGTGAAGAGTCTCTGCCTCTTGAATCGATGACCTGAAATGCCAGAGGAACTTCTCTTTGCTTCTTCAGCGAGCGAACGCTTCTACAGCGTGTGCTTGCATCTGTTTGTCTGTCGTAATGACTGATTTGATATTTTGCATCTGCTACAATGACATTCAGACATTTTTAAGTGTCCAGTAACCTTTTAGAGCCACTTCAAATCTGGATGCATTTTATTGGTAACACTTTATTTTAGGGTCTCTTAACTAGTTGCTTATTAGCATGCATATTACTAGAATATTAGCCATTTATTAGTAGTAATCAAGCACATATTAATGCTTTATTCTACATCCCTAATCCTACCCAACACCTAAACTTAACAACTACCTTACTAACTATTAATAAGCAGCAAATTAGGAATTTATTGAGGGAAAAGTCATAGTTAATAGTTAATAAGTGTTCCCTATTCTAAAGTGTTACCATTTTATTTAAAAAATAATCCTTAAAGATAATAATAATTTTGTAACACTTTTTCAGAACATTGTCTAGACATCATTTATAATAATGTCTCTTAATTTGAATGCATTTATTAATTAATTTATTTTCCCTTTTTTTTTTTTTTGCAGTGCATAGAAGCAAAGAAGTACTGCTGGTATTTTGAAGGAGGATACCCCATCTATTTCATGTAAGTACAATCACTTTTATTTGTCTTTCTCAGACACTTTCCCATCATCTGCATACAGTGTTTTTTTATGTCTCTTATGTTTATAACCTCTAATGTACATGGCTTCCATGGCAGCAATGCGCTGTTTTCCACCAACTGGCAACCCGGGGTGTTGCAATACTATTGGCTAAACTACATTTACATTTACATTTAGTCATTTGGCAGACGCTTTTATCCAAAGCGACTTACAATTGGGGAGTACATAAAGCGATTCATCTTGAAGAGGCAATCAGACAGAGGAAGTGCTCGTAACACCAAGTCTCAGTCATTGTTCAAATAAGTACAAGCTAGCAAGGGAAGGAGAGAAAGATAAAGGGAAAGTTTTTTTTTTTTTTTTTCGAACAAGTTTAGGATGAAGTCAAGTAGTGCCGAAAGAGATGAGTCTTCAGTTGTTGCTTGAAGATTGACAGGGATCCAGCATTCCGGATAGGGGTGGGAAGATTATTCCACCATCCAGGAATGGTGAATGAGAATGTTCTGGAGAGTGATTTTGAGCCTCTCTGTGATGGTACCACAAGGCGTCGCTCACTAGCAGATCTCAGACTTCTGGAGGGGATGTAGATTTGTAATAGTGAGTGGAAGTAGGAGGGTGCTTGTGGTCTGTATGCAAGCATCAGTGTCTTGAACTTGATGCGAGCTGCCACTGGTAGCAGTGCAGTGAGATGAAGAGAGGTGTAACATGGGTTCTTTTGGGCTCATTGAAGACCAGTGTGCCGCTGCATTCTGAATCATTTGTAGAGGTTTGATTGTGTTTGCTGGAAGACCAGCCAGAAGAGCATTGCAGTAGTCCAGCCTAGAAACGACAAGGGCCTGGACAAGAAGTTGCGCAGCATGCTCTGTCAGGAAGGGCCTGATTTTTCTGATGTTGTTAGCGCAAACCTGCAAGATCGAGCAGTCTTTGCAATGTGCTCTTTGAAGGTCAGCTGGTCATCAAAGATTACACCAAGATTTCTGACCGAAGTTGATGGGGTAATTATTGATGTGCCTAATTGAATCGAGAAGTCATGCTGTAGAGTCGGAGTGGCAGGGACGACAAGAAGCTTCTTTGCCAGGTTGATGTAGGTGATGTTCTTTCATCCATGCCGAGATGTCCGCCAGGCAGCCTGAGATCCGTGCAGTACCGTTGGATCATCTGGTTGAAAAGAGAGATAGAGCTGTGTGTCATCGGCGTGCAATGGTAGGAGAAGCCATGTGCCTGTATGATGGGTCCCAGTGATGTAGTGTATGTGGAGAAGAGGAGGGGTCCAAGAACCGATCCCTGAGGAACCCCAGTACCAGTGATTGCTTTGGATACCTCCCCACCCCAGGCCACCCTGAAGGACCTACCGGTGAGATAGGATTCAAACCAGCGAAGTGGAATCCCAGTGATGCCCAGCGATGAGAGGGTGGACAGGAGGATCTGATGATTGACAGTGTCAAAAGCAGCAGAAAGATCGAGCAGAATGAGGACTGATGATTTGGAATCGGCCTTTGCGACTCGCAGGGCTTCAGTGACTGAGAGTGCGCAGTTTTTAATGGCCACTTATTTGATCCATTTTTGTACTGTGAAAGAAATAGTGAGAGCTGGTTGAAGACAACTCGTTCGATGTTTTCGCTACGAATGGAAGGAGAGAGACAGGTTTAGTTTTCAAAAAGAGAAGTGTTTAATGTAGGTTTTTTGAGCAGTGGGGTTACCCGGGCCTGCTTGAACGCTGTGGGGAAGATGCCAGTGTGGAGAGATGTGTTGATAATGTGTGTGAGTGCCGGTAAGAGTGTGGGAGAGATTGCTTGGAGAAGGTAAACTAGCAGTGGGCGGAGTCACACAGACCAAAACAAAAACAGACATTTCGACACCGAACACACAGTTCAAAGTAGAATAACTTGCTGTAGTGCTGTTTTTCAGAGAAACAAGTGTGAACTTAGCATGTTTCCTAAATATTCGTTTTTGTTTTTATGCATTAGTACAGTCTAAAAAAATTACATACAGCCCCTTTAATGTTCATTACTAATCAGCAATCAAAATACCACTGTACCTGCTGCTCTCCAAAATATGTTATTATATTATTGTTTAGGCTTACATACTATTATAGTATTTAAACTTTAAAAAAAAAAAAACATTTTTATTTATTTGAATTTATTTATGTATTTTTGGTTTGATTTTTTTTGCTTGTATTTTTATATTTTCAGTTTTTAGTTTAAATTTTAGTTATGTGCTTTTTTCTAGTAGTAGTAATAGTAATTTTAATACTTCAACTTATTCAGTTAGATGAAAAGGCAATATTTTTTTAAGTTTTTTTTCGTCTAATGTCTATAATTTCCTTTTTCTTTAAAAGCTTTATTTCAGTTTCTAACTCCCAGGTTTAGTTTGAGTCAGCAGTAAGAGCAGTGTTTTGAATAGAAAGAGATGACAGCGTCTGCACTCTGCTGGAGGTGAGTGAAGTGAAACAATGTTTCCATCTCAGTGACATCGTCACAGCAGCACATTAGAAAAGACACTCTTAGGCTGTGTTTATCTTTTAACAGTGATCACAAAAATAAGAATAAATACCAGGGTGGATTTCTGATGAGATCAGATGGTTATATCTGCTTAGTTCACCTAAACATGACCAGTAAATTCTGCTCTTTAGTCATGTCGTTTCAAACTCCATGTGCCTTTCTTTTAGGCATGCACTGATATGGAGATTTTGGCCCTTGCAAAATAACCGATAATTTTATATACTTGGAAGCTCATACCTGATATATTGGCTTATAAATCAAAATCTCTACATGCATTTTGAGAGCCTGATTACAAAAACAAAATGCCCACCAATAAAGAGAAAATATTCTATAATTTATCACCAATACCAATAACCGATTATTTTGTGTAATTTGTAGCTTTTGAGAAAATATTCTATAATTTATCAGTGATATTCCATAATTTATTGCTGATACCAATAACAAATAAATTTGTATACTTGGAAGCTCCAGAGAAAATGTTCTATAGTTTATTGGTGATGTTCTATGATTTACTGCTAATACTAATAACCAATAATTTTATATACTTGGAAGCTCATAACTGATATATTGGCTGATAAATCAAAATCTCTACATGCATTTTGAGAGCCTGATTACAAAAACAAAATGCCCACCAATAAAGAGAAAATATTCTATAATTTATCACCAATACCAATAACCGATTATTTTGTGTACTTGGTAGCTTTAGAGAAAATATTCTATAATTTATCAGTGATATTCTATAATTTATTGCTGATACCAATAACAAATAAATTTGTATACTTGGAAGCTCCAGAGAAAATGTTCTATAGTTTATTGGTGATGTTCTATGATTTATTGCTAATACAAATAACCGATAATTTTATATACTTGGAAGCTCATAACTGATATATTGGCTGATAAATCAAAATCTTTACATGCATTTTGAGAGCCTGATTACAAAAACAAAATGCCCACCAATAAAGAGAAAATATTCTATAATTTATCACCAATACCAATAACCGATTATTTTGTGTACTTGGTAGCTTTAGAGAAAATATTCTATAATTTATTGCTGATACCAATAACAAATAAATTTGTATACTTGGAAGCTCCAGAGAAAATATTCTATAGTTTATTGGTGATGTTCTATGATTTATCGCTAATACCAATAACCGATAATTTTGTATACTTGAAAGCTCCAGAGAAAATATTCTATAATTTATTGGTGTGGTGAAGTGTCACGACAATTCATATTTCAGCTGAATTTTGACTGCAAAATATGGACCAGATTCCAATCAGAGAATCAAGAGTTGGAGAAGGTTTGCATTTATTGATTGATTTATTGATATGCATCTGTGATGTGTATGCGTTGTCTACAAAATGATTACAAATAATATTAATTTATCATGTACTGTACAACAAAGCTAAGTGGTAAAATGTGCATTTGACTTTATTTTCCTCTAAACCACTAGATTGCACAAAATCTCAGTTTTTCAATAACTGAAGAATGTAATAATCATAAGGTATTTGGGTTAAAAAGCAACCCTACTGTTGAGGCTAAAGGTGCAATAATTGACAATTTAATAGCAGGCTGACTTTTGAGCCTATTTTTAAGCTTTTTAAAATGTTATGCAAATTATTAAATGTGAATTAGAATTAATTTTTTCATTTGTATGATTGGATATTAGTAAAATAACTAATTAAAACAAATAATAATAATAATAATTAATAAAATAATATTATTTTATTAATATTTAATATTTTTTAATAATTAATAAATATTATTATTATTATTATATAAAAATAAAATGATATAATATAAAAAATATATAATTTTTAAATGTCAAAAAATTTGCCTCACAGAAAGCTATCAAATGGAAAGTTATCAAAAAAAATTAAGCTTGAAGGCTCCAGTCCCATTTATTGTACTTGCATGTAAAAGAGCAGCTAGTAGTGACGGAATGATGATAAATGTTTGATGTTTAGGGAGCTGTCTCTTTAAGAGCTCTGGGCTGGATGTTGTGTCCCACTGGGAGTCTGTGAGGAGTTCATCGGCAGGCCTCCAATTATAATGCTGCATGTTCTTTCTGTTTGTAACGAGACAAATTGAACATCCCGTTGGCCTGCTTTTATCTCTGAATGTGTCCTGCTGTAATACCTGCAGCAGTGTTCATTTGGGGACGTGATTGCATGGCTTTGCATTGTGGTGTGCAGATAAAGCAGGAGTCAGGCTCGGTGGGAATGTGATGGAACGCTTGCGTCGGATCCGTGAATTGTTCGAACTATACCGTGGACTTTGGGGGAGCCCATTTTTTATTTTTTAATGGGGGGGTTGCGCTTGCGCGTGCCTCAAAAGAGGTATTACAATGACTTACAAAGATACAGAACAGCTACAAGTGTATGCACTACTTGCTTTATGCAAGCACTATATAGGATAAATCACTATACAGGATTTACCCTATTATACATTATCGACACGAATTGATAGATGAAACAAACAGCCACCCACAAATAGTCTATTTAGCATCAGGCTGTCAATCGAGAGTCACGCAGACCTATAGCAACCCAGCCACAACACATTATTGTGAATAACATGCCTTACCCTAACACAGAATGCCTTGTGTTCTTTTTGCCATGGTGTCTATATGATGCTATATGATGCTAACTGCAGAATGGATTTCAAGGACTTCGCGCGCAGATCAACGGCCTCCAAAGTTTATATTTTTTCTACGAATCAGTTAACATGTACTAAACATGAGTGGAATTTGAAACCTTGATGCTCATGACAAGACTAGCATGTATAGTTATCTTTATTAAAGTGAATTAGGTTTAAATCGCTGTCATGCATGAATGAATGATATTTTTGCAATTTTACACATAATAATCCACGATGATCACATTACACAAAACTGAAATTGCACATCAAAATAACACAGTCAATATTTTTTGAGACCCCCCAAAATTTCACAAATCACTTTTTCAGGGGAGCCCATGTCTTATTAAGGGGAGCCGAGCTCCCCCGTAGTTCGCACCCTGGATCCGTGTGAGATCACAAACCCATCACACAACCAAAGCCATTTTGATGTTTTGTACTGGATGCCTGTTTTCTGTTGAATGATTGGCACCTTTGAATGACTGCGAACCATAGACTGTAAAAAAGATGGACGACGCGTCTCCGCTTCCTTCCACTATAGAAAAGTAAAGCTAAAGCATCTCAGTATGGCCGTTGCCATCTTGCGAAAATGACGTCATTTGGAGCCCGAGTCTGCGCAGTAGAGATTAGTTTGGAGCGTTTGGAGCCCGAGTCTGCGTAGAGATTCAGTCTGTGCAGAGATTAGTTTGGAGCCCGAGTCTGCGCAGTAGAGATTCGTTTGGAGCCAGAGTCTGCGCAGTAGAGATTAGTTTGGAGCCCGAGTAGAGATTAGTTTGGAGCTGCGCAGTAGAGATTCATTTGGAGCCCGAGTCTGCGCAGTAGAGATTAGTTTGGAGCCAGAGTCTGCGCAGTAGAGATTCATTTTGGAGCCAGAGTCTGCGCAGTAGAGATTCGTTTGGAGCCAGAGTCTGCGCAGTAGAGCTTCGTTTGGAGCCAGAGTCTGCGCAGTAGAGATTCGTTTGGAGCCAGAGTCTGCGCAGTAGAGCTTCGTTTGGAGCCAGAGTCTGCGCAGTAGAGATTCGTTTGGAGCCAGAGTCTGCGCAGTAGAGCTTCGTTTGGAGCCAGAGTCTGCACAGTAGAGATTCGTTTGGAGCCAGAGTCTGTGCAGTAGAGATTCGTTTGGAGCCAGAGTCTGCGCAGTAGAGATTCGTTTGGAGCCAGAGTCTGCGCAGTAGAGATTAGTTTGGAGCCAGAGTCTGCGCAGTAGAGCTTCGTTTGGAGCCAGAGTCTGCACAGTAGAGATTAGTTTGGAGCCAGAGTCTGCGCAGTAGAGATTCGTTTGGAGCCAGAGTCTGCGCAGTAGAGATTCGTTTGGAGCCAGAGTCTGCGCAGTAGAGATTAGTTTGGAGCCAGAGTCTGCGCAGTAGAGCTTCGTTTGGAGCCAGAGTCTGCGCAGTAGAGATTCGTTTGGAGCCAGAGTCTGCGCAGTAGAGCTTCGTTTGGAGCCAGAGTCTGCACAGTAGAGATTCGTTTGGAGCCAGAGTCTGCGCAGTAGAGATTCGTTTGGAGCCAGAGTCTGCGCAGTAGAGCTTCGTTTGGAGCCAGAGTCTGCGCAGTAGAGATTCGTTTGGAGCCCGAGTCTGCGCAGTAGAGATTCGTTTGGAGCCAGAGTCTGCGCAGTAGAGATTTGTTTGGAGCCAGAGTCTGCGCAGTAGAGTTGTGAGGTGGAGCCACGGAATCAACTCCCGCCCAAACTCCGGCAGACCCAATCAACCATAACGACACGCCCCGTTTTTATAGCATCAAATTACTAGCTAAAATGAAACTTATCACAAAAATGAACAATTGAACATATATCAGAGTGATAACAACTACCTTAAATGACCAAAACCATATTTTGGAAAATTGTATTGGAAGTGTAATTTATTTTTTTATTTTGACTCAAGTCCCATTCGTTTACATGGAGAGGGCGGGGTTTATGACCTGTACTGCAGCCAACCACCAGGGGGCGATCAAAGAGCCCGCAGCTTCACTTTTCTGGACATGTGAGGCACACCCGCTGCGAACGCAGAGGAAAAACTTGTCTTAAGGTCATTTGGCCGTTTGATGGCGATGACCTTTCAGATTAGTCATGTTGTGTTTGAACTCACATTAAAGGGATAGTTTACCCAAAAATGAAGATTTGCTGTTAATTCACTCATCCTCAGGCCGTCCAAGATGTAGCTGACTTTTGTTCTTCAGTAAAACATACAGAATTACCAAATTTTGCCATAAGTTAAATATATTAAGTTTCTACAGTATATAAATATATTGTAGAAACTTAATTTCCTGTAAAGCTGCAAATAAACTTGAATTGAATTGAAGTAAAACAGTAAAGATGATATTTAGCTGAAAGCGTAGGCCTTGATGATTCAAAAATGCGTCAATGCTACCATCACTTTGAGAGTCAAAAAAGCATATCTGGCAACACAAAATTAATACCCATGGCTCCTGACGATATATTGAGGTCTTATGAAGTGAAACGATCAGTCTGTGCAAGAAACTGGACATTATTGACCACATTATTATTATCTGTGATCCAGAGCCTCAGACAAACGTGGAAATCTGATTCTTTTGAGTAGTTTGTTTACGTAATCACACAATGATGTAATGTATACACAATTATATTATTAAAACTCCCAAGAATGATGTTAAACGTGGATGTTTTTTGGTGTCTAAAGCATATAAAGTGAATAAACTAGTCTTCATCAGCTCAGCTTTTTACATAAACCATGAGAAATCATAAACTGGCATATTTTGTGTTTTCATCTAAACATGCATCTTAATACAAAGTGTGAATATGGAAAGGTTTATGTCTTAGGTTATATGACATCAGAAGCCTTTCTGGCTTGACAAATAGTAGTTTGTCTTTTTAAAAGAGCTCTAAAGGTGAAGTGAAACTATTATAATAACGACTTACTCTGACAGAATCTGAAAGAAGAATCATGGAAGTACAGAAGTTTATAATGCACTGTAAGCTTTGCATGCTGTGATTCCTGAATTGTGTGTAACCTCTTTTGTAACATTAGAACTGTCATATTTGATCAATTTACTGCATCCTTGATGAATAAAAGTATTAATTTATTTAAACAAGAACAAAATACCTTATAACAAAACCAGTTTTTTTTCGAAGTCAACCAGCTTATGGTTTGTTATGATAGGACAATATTTGCAGATTTTTGAGTTTGCAAAAAAATCTAAATATTGAGAAAATCAAAAGGTGTTCTTATTTTTTAAAAATTAAGGAAATTTCTCAACTTTTTGTTTAATATCTAATGTTTTTGTCAGAAACTTAAAACAAGAAGTTGAGAAAACTCAAAAATCTGCTGAAATTTCATAAATAATTATAATGTAATGGTGAGTAGCGCATTGAATTAAACATGAAATTTTGAATTAAAACAAAAAAAGCCTAAATTCTTGTAAAACAAAACTCCATTAATCTTTGTTTTACTTACAACTTCAAAAATTAATTCTTTATAGCAGAATGCACAAAAAATATTTTGATTTCAATTTTATTTTAAATAGATTTATCTTTTAATTTTGATCAGATATCCTGCATCCAAAAATATTTTCTAGGGACATTTTACAATAAATTTTTTTTTGCTATTATCTACTTATTCTTCTGTCATTACAGAAGAAGTTTTAATGGTTTTATGGCATTTTTAACATCTACAGTTAAAAATGAGTCTGTTGTCAAATACTGGCACATTTACAGAAATGTTATAAATGAAGTAATCCCTTGTTGCTGGGATGACTTCTAAAGTAGTTTATAGACGTTTCTCCCTAAGCTATTAAACTTCAAACACACTTCTTTCTTTGCAGCAGTGATGTTTTTAAGACATTGAATTTATTTCCTCCCAAACTGTAGATGTTTACAGTCAAATCGTGGCGAGCGCACTGTGATATTTCTGATGATTCAGCTCTCTGTCCATCCTCCTGAAAGATTAAACTGTTACATAAACCCTTCTCTGATCCGCTCACAATCCAAGCGTCAAAGAAATCACTGCTGTTCGCATTTCACTTTATTTATCACTACATCAAGGGCGTCTTTTCATAGAATTAGATTATAACTCATGTGTTTAATATTTCAGTTTCAGTAGCCGTTGTGTGGACTGTCATCATTTATTTATCACATGTGGCTTACATGGTGCGTGTCACTTTTTAAATATAGATCATACGTTTTCTTTGAACAGCTGTAAATATTGACATGGCCTTCTTTTATAATTTATGAAGACTTTCAGTGTGCCTGGACACAGTTATGCATGTTTCATAGACATTGCACGTATTTAGACTTAATATTGATGACATTAAATTGGGGAATTCATTAAATGGATTACTTTCGAAATTCAGTGCAAAATCTGCCATCTAACCTCATGCAATACAGTTTAATTAAATGTTCTGAAATATCACCGTGCATTATTATAAATGTGATAAATCTCTTTCTTTTTAGTGCAAACCAGAGTTATTATAGTGCCATTCATACTCAGAACTGTTGATCAGAAATGCTTCACAAGCAAGACTTGACTTCAGCTCGAGTTGAGTTTAATCTCATTATTAAGGCTCGTTATCTAAACACTCGTGTTTTTGAGGATGTTAATCAAGCACTGTGTTCTGTTCACTGTGTTAATGTGCATTTGAATATACAACATGCTCCAAAACAGCTTCCCAAGCGTTTATAAATCTGTTGTCAACAAAACAGAAGCATTTCTAAAGAGACGTTTCCATGCAGTTTCCACCAAAATAAAAGCTTTATGATTTAATGTTTGAAAGTCAAGAAAAAACTATAAATATTAGTATTGTGCTGTTGTCTAATGTAAGGGATATTACATGGCTAGCTGTGCATTAAATGATTTTAATGCACGACGCTGAAGCAAAGAGAACACAGTGGAGTGCATTAAAATGGTTGAATGCACAGCTAGCCGTGCATTATTCCTGTTATACCATGGTCATTTGCCAGCATTGACAAGATAAATTTGTTAATGATGTTTGCATTGTAATATCTGACTGGAAGGGTAGAAATTATGGTTATTTTAATCAGTGACGGCTCGTATGGCATTCTGCCTGCTTCAAAACAGACACATAGATTATCACATTTATTTGAATGCATTAATTTGAATTAATTTATTGAGAGACAGCACGAGAGATATGACAGATGTGTGTGTGTGTGTGTGTGTGTGTGTGTGTGTGTGTGTGTGTGTGAATTACCTGCATCTGCGTATCTCTCTCTACAAACAAAGCTGCTGCGAGTTTGGTTACTTCAAAAACAGCGATTTTATCTAATTTAATATAGCGATTCAGTATCGAAGCTATTTTATTAATAAAAGTTGCAGGGCTGTTTTGACGGTAAGTTTCTGTGCTCCTCAATGTTTGTGTGTGTGATCGCGCGATTCCGGAGAGGCTAACAATAGCATGCTATCTTAAAAAAACATAAGATCCCACCCTCCGTACAAATCACTCTCCAAAGCCACGCCTCCTTCAAATCACATGACCGCACACAGACAGTGACACGATGAGACATCAGCTCATGTCTCGTTCACCGGTGACAAAACATTACAGTACAAAGCACAGAATATTACATTTACATTTACATCTAGCAGATGCTTTTATCCAAAGCGACTTACAAATGAAGACAATGGAAGCAATCAAAACCAACAAAAGTGCTATTAGCTTAACACAGTACACATAGCAAGGTTTTTATTAGTGCTGTCAAGCGATTAATTGCGATTAATCGTATCCAAAATAAAAGTTTTTGTTTACATAATATATGTCTGTGCACTGTGCATATTTATTATGTATATATAAATACACACACATGCATGTATATGTTTAAAAAAAATTTTTTTTTTAGATATTAAATATATTTATTTATAATATAAATTATATGAATATAAATATATACATAAATATTTTCAAAATATATACTGTATGTGTGTGTATTTATATATACATAATAAATATACACAGTACACAACATATATTATGCAAACAAAAACTTTTATTTTGGATACGATTAATCATTTGACAGCATTAGTTTTTTTATATAATAAATAAAAAGAAAGCATAAAATAGAAAAAGAATAGAGCAAGCTACTGTTACAGGCCTTTTTGCTTTTTTAATTGTATAATAAATAAAAAGAAAACAAATTGATAGAATACAAAAAGAATAGAGAAGCTAGTATACTGTATTACAGTAATAACACCTTCCATTCTCGCTCGCTCTGCAATAGAGTAATGAAGGTGCTGATGACGACGATGATTGATCAAACATTTTATGGCCTTCCACAGAGGATATAAATACATTTAGACACTTAAAGGGACAGTTCACCCAAAAATGAAAATTCTGTCATCATTTATTCATCCTCAAGTAGTTCCAAACCTGTATGAATGTCTTTGTTCTGCTGAACACAAAGGAAGATATTCTGAAGAATGTGGGAAACAGAGCAGTTCTGCGGCACCATTGACTTCCATAGTATTTTTTTTTCCTACTATAGAAGTCAATGGTGCCCCAAAACAGCCTGGTTACAAACTTTCTTCAAAATATCTTCTTTTGTGTTCGGCAGAACAAAGACATTCATACAGGTTTGGATCTACTTGAGGGTGAGTAAATAATGACAGAATTTTCATTTTTGGGTGAACTATCGCTTTAACTTAGTGATTGCTATCGGGATGTGAAGAGACTTTCAACCAGCAGAACAAAAATAGTTTTTGAACCAAATCACCTACCCTGCCTTTAACATGTTCTGCCAAACAAGAACAGAACATGATGTATATACGGATGGACTGTGTGTCTTCAGTACCAGCAGTCAGTGTTTGTGCTGTTGTGAGCTGAAGCAGCGACATTATTATGTTTTTTCAGCAGCTTACACACATTTTCAAAACTTTGCCTCTTTTTTTTTCAAACTTTACACAAATCCAAGAATTGCACACAAAATGTAAAACACCTCGCATCTCGTGCAAAACGAAGCACTGCATTCAAAATATCACAAACACATCTCAAAAACAAACATTTGCCATAATATTAATTCCTGTTAGATGTGTGTGTGTTACATAGAGAACTGTGTGTTGTGTTTTGCAAAAAGTGTTTTATGAAATTGAAAACTGAGTCAAAGTCCAATAATTAGTGTCTGGTTTTGCAGATTTGGTGTGTGTTTGAGTGACATCTTTCAGAAACTGTGAGACAAGGAGAGATTGTGTGTAAGCAGATGAAAAAAACTGTAAACTGATGCAATTTTATATTGAACAAGCTAAGTGCTGGATTTTTATTTATTTTAATTATAATAAAAAAATAATAATTTTCTGATAATTAATGTTTAAGCAGTGTGATTTTGTCAGAACTGCTTCACACCTCACTGAACAAAGACTTGCAGTAAATATCAGAAGCTCAATGCGGACGGTTACGCTCGTTAAATCAAAGGGCAGCCACTTTTAAAGTGTGCTGGTAATTAGGACCTTCAATTACAGATGTTCTGTTGAAAGGTCATCATCAATGGCTAATTATCTGCTTCGGCATCCATTGTGGCAGTAGTATTTACCCAGCATGCCAATGGGTCACAAGAATAGGATTTTATATTACAGTGTCAATAACAAGGTTATAAAACAGATAGTTCCAGTCCTTGATTCTGATTGGCTGAGCCATGTTCAAAGCTGTTATAAATTACAAAGTAACACGCACCTTTGTTTACGTTTGTGTGTTGCTCGGCAACCACTTTGTTGCACCCACAGCTGTTTCTGAGGAACTACATTGTTTGGTGGAAGAATACTGTTTTTATTAATATCATGACTCTTTATTTGCTCTGTTTTATTTTGTGAAACCTTACTATGTATATGGAATAACCGTTTTATAAAAGCAATAAGCCTCGTGAAGTCGTGGTTTACAGTGAATTTATAACAGCAAGTCTAACAACACCCCTTAGCTGTTATAAATTCACTGTAAACCACGGCGGCTTGGGGCTTAGTGCTTTATTATATATTGTGTATTTGTGTTTAAGCCTACTGAGTAACAACATGTCAGATAAGCACAAGCAGCATTCATTAATTGATTAATTAATTTTTTATTTGACTTTTACATTTTTAAGTGTAAGTGTTGAAAAGGCATTTTGGGTGACATAAAATACATTTTGTATGATAACTATTTATCTTATTTTGATTTATCACATTTTTAAAGGAAAATTTCATGGTGAAGTCATTTTGTTTGCATATTCTGTGTTATTTTTCACAGGAGAAATAAGGTCAGATATGGATTTCAAAGGACATGAGGGTTTATAAATGAACTGTTTTTTAAACTCTTGTGTTTCTCCATTTGGATGAATGGGTTTTTAACATCTTAATCAAACCAATGCAAACGCCATCCATCAACATCACAGTTCAAGCACTGAAGCGTAAAGCTGCGGTCAGAGAAACATATTGACCTGTCATTGCATCAACTTTCAAGCTCTGCTGGATGCAGAAGAACTAGATCACAGCAAAGCTTTGATTGTATACAAGTCAGCCAACTGTAGGGAAGAGGGTTATTTTCAGTCTCTACATCAAACATTGGACTCAGTTCACAAGAAGAATTGTGTTATTTACATGATCTGTTTGAAATATTGAAGGAATAGATCAGCCAAAAATGAACATTAGGTAAAAATGTGTTCATCTTCAGTTCATCTGAGATCAGGATGAGTTTGTTTCTTCATCAGGTTTGTAGAAATGTGTCTCTGCATCAGTGTCTCAGCAATGGATGCTCTGCAGTGAATGGGTGCCGTCAGAATGAGAGTCTGATAAAAACATCACAATAATACACACCACTCCAGTCCATCAGTTAGAGGATTACTTCACTTTCAAATGAAAATTTCCTGATGATTTACTCACCCCCATGTCATCCAAGATGTTCATGTATTTCTTTCTTCAGTCGAAAAGAAATTAAGGTTTTTGATGAAAACATTCCTGGATTTTTCTCCATATAATGAACTTCAATGGACTCCATACGGTTGACGGTCAAAATTACAGTTTCAGTGCAGCTTCAAAGGGCTATAAACCATACCAGACGATGAATAAAGGCCCTTTCACACGGGACGCAGCAGTCACGAGTGTCTAGTTCATTTTCAATGGGAGACATGCGGAAAGCGGCAAACCGCAAGCGGTTTTGCTGGCGGCGCGGAGGCGGAGCGCAAGCGGTGCTCGTGCACCCAAAATCCTGCCGCTTCCACGAGCACGGCGCTTCGCGGCAGGCGCCGCCAAAGATAAAAATATTTTATCTTTTTGTGAGCGGCAGCGGCAGCCGCGTCGGTTTCAACCAATCAGAGAACTGATTATTAACAACCACTTGTAACATTTCACTGATGAAGATCTCTGTAAATCCTACTGGAATTCCCGGAGTTGTGTGATCCATCAAAATCTCAGAGATATAATAATAATAATAATAATAAAAAATCCAGATTGTGAGTGTACCAGTTTGTTAATGAAGAAGCTAGTAGGCGCTCCCATAAAACGATAAATAGCAAATAACACCAACACAAAACTTACATTGTTTTATTTATTTAGTTTAGGAAATACAAATGTGCCCCGAGACCGCGTCGCTAACACCGCCTCCACTGCACAAAACGCTTCCACTACAAGAGAAGGCAGCAGCCGCGCGGCGATTCCACCGCTTGCCGCATCCCATGTGAAAGGTATCTAACCGAACCATCGGTCCAAAAATAAAAAACAGTATATGCTTTATAAACACAAATGCTCGCCTTGCTCTGTTCTGCAATGCGCGTTCATGACTTCACGTAATATGTAATTACATTGAAAAGGTCACGCTTGAGAGGTTTGTGTCGCCGCAGCAGTGTCCTCCATCTGCCTGATTTCTTCCTCTGTGTATTCCGGCTCAAAAGGGTAGGGCAGGGCGAAAAACTCCATCTCATCTTCTCCTCCAAGTTCAAAATCGTCCGACATCGTTGTTTTACCTTTTAACTCCTTTTTTTGTAAATGGCGTTTGACTTAGTATTTGCACGTTCAACTTGTAAACACTGACTCGGTGCTTCCGCCTACGTCAAGCGTGACCTTTTCAGCGTAATTACGTATTACGTGACGTCATAAACGCACATTGCAGAACAGAGCAAGGCGAGCATTTGTGTTTATAAAGCATATACATTTTTATTTAAATGACCGATCGTTTCGCTAGATAGGACTGGTATCATTTATAGCCCTTTGAAGCTGCACTGAAACTGTAATTTTGATCGTCAACCGTTTGGAGTCCATTGAAGTTCACTATATGGAGAAAAATCCAGGAATGTTTTCATCAAAAACCTTAATTTCTTTTCGACTGAAGAAAGAAATACATGAACATCTTGGATGACATGGGGGTGAGTAAATTATCAGGAAATTTTCATTTGAAAGTGAACTAATCCTCTAACTGATGGACTGGAGTGCTGTGGATTATTGTGATGTTTTTATCAGACTCTCATTCTGACGGCACCCATTCACTGCAGAGCATCCATTGCTGAGACACTGATGCAGAGACACATTTCTACAAACCTGATGAAGAAACAAACTCATTTTTTCATTTCTTTTTTGCTGAACAATTCCTTTAATGAGTATTTAACATTGTGTTGGCGGGTTCCGCACAGGCAAACACCACATGTTCTTTAGAAAGCGTAGTTGAACTGTAGTTTATTTCCATTTCAGAGGTTTGCAGCCGGTCAAACAAAATGCTGACCTTTACATGTGACATTGTGATATTTGGTTTATCCGTGTGAGAAATGATGGTCTCAGCTGTGTTTGTGACGGATGGAGTCAGGTTTGTGTTGTTTACTGTGAGATTACATGTCATGGTTTCTAGCAACTCTAAACATGATGCTATCGCTCTTATCTTCATATTATCAACTCTAGGAACATGACTTGACTCACTAGGATTGGGTTATATTTTATACTGATGTTTATCTGTTGTCTGGTTGTCTACATCAGATGGTCAGCATCACCTTGTGGCCTTTGGGTGATGACACAACACTGTTTTTGTGTGGAGATAAATACATACAATAACTTTTCAACAGTAAGCATGTTTTTCTTTTGGGGGTACATAAAATATTTTAAAATTGTGTGATGTAAAACTACAAAATTAATATGTTTCTTTCCTTTTCTTCATCATATATTCTACATCTGGTGGTGGTTGAGGAGAGACCCCCCCCCCCATGACTGTAAAGCGCTTTGGGTGTACAGCAATACACTATAAAGCACTATATTAATGCATCATTCATTCATTCATTCATTCATATACACTCTTTTTTTGTCAATGGCTCCTTAAAAGTTTCTGAGATTTGCTAATTTTTAAAGATCCAACACTGTAAAAATGATTTTTCCAAATTGTAAATAAAGATTGGAGTACATTTTACAAAAGAAAAAAAAAACTTTTTTACAGTCTTTTAAAAATATAATATTTTATTCAATGTATTCCTTGATGTTCCCTTTTAAGGGAACTCGCACTTCGTCCTCTAGACATTATTTATATTAAAATATATTATGTAGGCATTAACTAAATTTAACATTTTACTAATTTACTGAGGTTGCATCTTTCTTAAATTAAAAAATTATTATAATTTGGTGGATAATTTAAAATTAATCACCTATAGGAAGCGTATTCATTCTGATGTAAAATTAATATTCGCCTGAGAGCACTCTACGACCCTGTCATCTTATCTGAGTGCAAAACGCTGCTCGGGAGAGTTTCAAGATACTATATATAATAAATACATAGAATTATGAACGTGATAATGTGTGTATTTATTTTTGTTGACATTTTAATAGTATTTAATGATTATGAACATACAGTATGTGACCCTGGAGCACAAAACCAGTCATAAGGGTCAATTTTTCAAAATTGAGATTTATGCATCATCTGAAAGCTGAATAAATAATATTTCCATTGATGTATGGTTTGTTATGATAGGACAATATTTGTCTGAGATACAACTATTTGTAAATCTGGAATCTGAGGGTGCAAAAAAATCTAAATATTGAGAAAATCACCTTTAAAGTTGTTCAAATGAAGTTCTTAGCAAAGCATATTACTAATCAAAAATTAAGTTTTGATATATTTACGGTAGGAAATTTACAAAATATCTTCATGGAACATGATCGTTACTTAATATCCTAATGATTTTTGGCATAAAAGAAAAATCAATAATTTTGACCCATACAATGTATTTTTGTCTATTGCTACAAATATACCTGTGTTACTTATGACTGCTTCTGTGCTCCAGGGACACATATAAGCATTACAAAACAAATTAATAATATACCATCGATGAAACCACAAAGCTGATGCAGAGGTATGTATAGTTACAATATAAAGTAATTTTGAGTGTTATTGCTATTAATGTTATTTTCTAAAATAAGGTACATGTAATATAAGTTCATATGTGACAAAGTCTCACGTACACGTCACCGTCCGAATCAGTTCACTCCTTTCTGATATAGTACACTCAACTGTCGTACACTATATAGGGATTAGTGAATGAGTGAGAGTTTCGGACACAGCTTTAGTGTGTGCCTCCGTTTGAGGACCTGACGACATGCATGATTGAATGAGCTCATTGCGCTTATTATGAATAAGTGTAAATGTGCGTTTGACTCACGATACGGCGGGATGCGCTCGTGGTGATGCATTCGCGAGGCTACTGAGAGCAGAGGTAAAGCTTTGCCTTTATTTGAGATTGTAGACAGTGTTTGCATGAGCGCATTCGCCTTTCGAGGGAGTCAAACAGGCTTAATTCGATGCATTGGTGACAGTTTCTGTTCTCGCCTGATATTTTAAGGGGAATCTAGTGGTTGGCTCTCGAGGGAGCTGAATGCACACTGCGTGATGCTGTTTTGAGCTCCTCTTGTTACCTCTTTTAAGCAGAAGTCTATCAAATATGTACGAGAACCGTTTCATTTGGTGCCAATCCCTTTTATGAAGATTGTAGCAAGATGCCCATCCCCAGTGATTTTGGTTTTTAAGTAGGGTTCCTTGCATTCTTCTTAGCAGCATCTCAAGTTGAGCAGCCTCCAGTGTATTTACAGCAGCCCACTTTAAAGGGATCCCTGGGTATTAAAACATGTATGGCTTAATATAACGTAAATGGTGTCTCTTACTGAAATATGTAGTAGAAGACCCAGTAAAGATTTATATTATTTTTTAAAAATCACATCGTTTTATACATATTTTGGACTATGGGGGGCGCCATTATTCTGATGACGTAAAATGGTTGCACTCGGTGAGCTACTAGCGCTACCTGTTGCTATTTTTACCACAACACAACTCGGAAAATAAAATACTGATATGATGACCACAGCTACTGAAAGAGCTTACAGGTGGTGATGGATATAAGTATAGGTTTAAACCAAATGCCGTACCGTCGATTTTTCCCCACAAGGAGTCTAAACGCCGCTGATATCGAGGGAAATCCACGCTGAGAAACTCCTCTAGCGGCCGCGCGTCATGATTAGCATCGTCATGTTTACATCCTAACAGATAGCATCTAGCGTTTCTCGTCTCAGTCGTTTGTAAGCTCTTTCAGTAGCAGTGGTCTATTAAAAGTCTCAAAGGCATCAGGGCTAAAGTGGAGAGAAAAAAGAAGCGGTACTTTAGGAAGTTTTATTCGTCCGCAGGCATCTTCCCATGCTTTTCTTCTCTTCTTAGTCTTATATTGCTTCTCTTGTTGCCCTTTGACTGAAAATTACAACCAAAAGCCTCACAATGTGGTATCGTATCAGTATTTTATTTTCTGAGTTGTGTTGCGGTAAAAAGCGCCAGTAGCTCACTGAATGCAACCATTTGACGTCATCGATGCAGAATGTACTGTGCACATAAAATAATGGCGCCCCCATAGTCCAAAACCGATGTTGATCTTTCATGGGTTTTCGACTGCATATTTAAATGATAGACATAATTTATGTTATATTAAGCTATACATGTCTTAATACCCGGGGATCCCTTTAAACGTTATCAAAGTTGATAACTGTCTGAGGACAGGTCCCTTTGACTAGCTGCCCGGGTGGAGCGAGACGTCCCTCACTAAGTATGTAGATATTGAAGCAGCTCCTCCACATGTATAGGTTCCTTGGATTGAGCTCTTGTAAAGTCTCCCTACTCGGGAAGTATTTTTGTCAAAGATGTACTGGTTGAGGCTGGTTATCTTTGATAAGATCTCCCTCTGAGTCGAGAGCTTTTTCCCTACCGAATATTACAGGTAGCCGGGTCGGGCTTCCTCGGCACTTTCAAGGGCTTAGATGGACCCCTGAGGTTCTCTTTTGATATTATAGGCTGCCTCGTCTGATCTCAGGTTGTTCTCAAGCAGGCGGTTTCCTGGATCCCACATGCTTTGGGCTGTCTCCCCTGATTTAGGGTTTTAAGTAGATGGTCCATTGTCTTAGGAGCTGTTTGAGGACAGTTGTGTTCCCAATAGGGGTGAGCGATATCTTATCGCTTGCGATATACACTGTAAAAAATGACCGTGATTTTATTGGTAAAATACTGTGAAAGTGCTACAGTAAAAACCTGTTAAATGGTTAACGGTAAGTGTAAAATTTACAGGGACAAACCCGTAAACTGACGTTCCCAGAATTCCCTGCATTGCATTTCAAATTTAGTTTGAATTTGATGTTTTTTCTTTGAAAAAACTGTTTATTCTTAGTGTTTTCTTATCAGTTATGTTTATTAGGGTTGTATGTTACATCTAATGTTGTTAAATTAATGTTTATTACATATTTCAGTTTATTGAGATCATCATGATGGTGATCAGTGTTTGTGTGAATGACGCTGTGCTTCTTCTATATATGTTATTATTTAAAAGCTGCTTTGGTTCATCATGTGACTCTCATCTCCTGCTTTTGGTGGTTATCAGTGTATTACAAAGATACAAAACAGATTTCAGTACTTCAATAGGTTTGTATATTAACATTATATCAGTTAATGAAATTACGGTATTTAACTGTGAATTTAAGTTAAAACAGTAAAACATAAAATGTTACCGTATTTTTTACGGTAGAATTCCAGTAACCACAGCTGCCATTTTTACTGTAATTTTTTTTTACAGTGTACTGGTAAAAATTCCCACCACGATAAGAATTAGTCTTTCCGCGATAATAACGATAAAGTCTAGTAGTTGACATATTTCTGTGTGCGACAGTGCGGAGCGACATCACGCAAGGTGGACGTGAAACTGAGTTTATCGCTAAATGAGGAGCTCCTTCTACAATCTGTAACTGGTTTGGTTAGGGCTGTACAGTACACAAAAATGAATAAACGTAGTACAGTAGCATGTGTGCGATACAGTTTTGCATGTGTATGAGTCTGTTTACAAACCTGTTTTCCAACAAAGATATAATTTATTGACATGCTTTTTCTCCAAATTAACTTAATAACATAGTCGAGTGTTTGAATTATCTTCTTTTTGTGATCAGACGTGGTTTCATATTACATAATGATAGTGTTATATACAGTGATACAGGCTATCGATTAGCATTGCATTATAAATATACTTTCCTTATATTAAAAAAATACCCAAGATTGCTTGAAGAACAACGATAAACCATATATTTTGTGCAATCGTATGTATATTGTCTTCAAGTTTCATCAGTTAAAATTTCTCTATCTGCGTTGTGCATTTTATTCAGCGATAACTGGATGTCTTTGTCCATATTAGGGATTTCACGGAGCGTTGTACTTCTGCGATGCATGTGTGTAGTTTCTGCTCAAGAGCGCCCTCTGGCTTCCAGTAGAATTAAACAGTCATTACATCACATGTGTACTTAGTAATGCTCACAACACCCTATTTTGGGTAAAAATAGGAAAGATAATACTTTTCTCTAAAGAAATAGTATTAACTGAATTATCCTCATTGAAAATAAATGCCAGAAATATCGTGATGTATTTGTAAGCCCATATCGCCCATCCCTATTTCCCAACTTGGCTGAATGGGAAGTCCCTCTTTAATATTATATTTGATTGGGTTCCCCAAGTTATTTTAGCTGTCCGGGCATCATTGCTGTGGGTGTTTGCCACTATTTTTGGTACTCTTTTCACCAGGTGGACAGGCAATGCACTGAGGCATGGCATAGTGGGTATTTCGTTCCCCATAGTGTCCACTAGAGGACGCAGTGCGAGTTCCCTTGAAGGGGAACGTCTTGGGTTATGCATGTAAAAATGGTTCTCTGCCATGCCTGTTTCACATCTCCTTTAAATTTGATGACGCTCTCTCTCATATACAACCCAAGGTGTTTCTTCATAATAATTTGTAAAATTTTACTAGCAAGTTCAGAGTGAAAAATCTTTCAAAGTAAATCCTACACCAAATGTTTTTGTAATGTCTTACAAGTAAGAACAATTTTTGTTGTTTATTATTAGTCAGAGTATTCTTAATTAATACACTGTAAAAAAAAAAAGTTGACCTAACTCAAAAAAATAAGACAACCTATCGCAGTCAACTTAAGTTAACTCAACTAGCAACCGACAACTTAAAAACTTTAGTTCATCTAATGAATAAATATCAGTCTACTGAGTGATAAAACATCTGTTAGAGCAACCAAAGATTTTTTAGCATTTAGCAATGTAACTGAGTAACACAATATTGTAATGCATTACTTTTAAAAGTAACTTTCCCCAACACTGGTCCTTACACTCGAGAAGCTCAACACTGTTCTGACTCACATGCATGTGAAGGTTAATATCAGCACAGAACACAACAGCGTTTGCTCACTTCAGAACTGATAAGTGGTATAAACTGTCTGAAACACTCTGAGATAGTCCTATAATATACGTAACTCACAGTCTATTCCGATCCATTAGGCCTTGAGAGAATTCATTGTTAAAGACGGTTCTGAGACATTAGATTTATATTAAATTGATGCTTCATCAGGAAGCCGGCTGAGGCTCTGACTGTATTTGCTTCTATCTACACATACAGTAGCTTGCACCATACAACTCTTTTATTTCTGCATGGTATGATTCATTAGTAATAAAACACCTAAAGCAATACAAAAATAATAATATATCCTAATATACTTTTTGAACAAGGCCAGCAATATTCTAAATGTGATATTTGAACATTTTTTTTAAATTTGTCTCCCAAAATCAAAGCAAATGAAATATGTAAACAATATTTTTGAATATTTTTAAAATCAAATAATTTGACATTTGTATGAAAACGAGTTATTTATTTTTTTACAACCTGAACTTGTAAAATGGTAAATAAATTAAATAAAATTCACTTTAATTAATTAATTTTATACTTGCGTGTATTGAAGGAAATTATACTTAGTTACACAAAAATTTAACAAAACAAAAATTTATTACAGACTCCTGTATAATTCTCTGAGATACAGCAATATATTAAATGTAATAAATAAAACTGTTTTACAAGTATTGAAGTATTTGAAGCAGACTGTTTAAGCACTGTTCATATGGGATGTTCCTATTTGCCACAATATGTAATAATTGAAGATGCAGAAACCTGCGGGCTGCAGATTCATATGAATTAGTTATGAATGAGGTAATAGTGATGTATTACGGCAGAGATGAACCTTCACTGCACAGAACAGAACAGATGAGATACGCCACTCACTGAAACAGAATAATAGAAATTACAGTGCTATGGCATGTAAGAAATGAAGTCCAATTTTATAGTGATAAATCAAACAATAAATAATGATTAGTCTGCAACATATAAATCACATCATATTACATTATGTAGTGATTCAAAAGATTATCAAGTTACCCCCCCCCCCCACCCCCACACACAAAAAAAGAAGTATTTAGCAGACAATATACTGCATTTATTTGATAAAAAATTATGAAATATTATCCAAATTTAAAATTGTAAAAAATAAATTGTAATAAATGTTTTCTATGTGAATTTATGTTAAACTGTAATGTATTGCTGTGATGTACAGCTGAATTTTCAGCATCATTTGATCTGTCACTTTTGATCAATTTAATGCGTTCTTGATGAATAAAAGTATTGATTTTGCCCCCCCCCCAAAAAAAAACTTCCCCCAAATGTTTGAACTTTTATATATTTAAAGTGAGATTATAGTTGACCTTTCTTTAGTGCTGTATGGTATGAAATCATTTAAATCAATAATTATATTACCCTGCTTGGCATTAAACACTGTGTCTTGTGCGCAGGCTGAATCTGTTTTTTATTAATTTCTGATTCATGTATTGTTGCAGATGCTGCTTCTCTGATGGTAATAATCACGTCCCGCTGGCTCCTCATAAATGGCTCATTAAGTATGCTAATAGATCGCAGTGGTTCTGATGGGCTCATTTATTTCTCATTTCACAATAATGCACAGCTTGGAACAAGTGTTTTCAGAGGAACATGCTGTCAGTGTCGTTCCTCTTTCTGAATCGTATGAAGTGCTTGTTCAGGATTTGAGCTGCTCTTGGGTTTTCCAGAAGTCTATATGAACAGGGTTTAGCTGCTGAGACGGTTCTTTATGTGGGTTGTTGCTTTGATTCGTGAGTCTCGGTCATTAGTGCTGCTGTTGAGCTGAAGCTCTGCTAAAACAGCCTTTGATTCTTCCTCCTTTGAGCTCCAGCTGATCTCGGTTTGATGTGACGGGACAGAAGAGTCGCACATTTCTTTCTCTTCTCATGCACGAGGCTTTCAGTTCGCTCTGAAATGATTCCCTGTTTAGCAGAAGCTGCATAAATACTGTATAAATAGAGATTCATGCTGGATTCATCCTTCGACATCACTGTCCGCTCACTGCTGTTTTCACACCAAAGATGGCAATAAAGAATTACTTTTGTGATCTGTCTTGTATCTACTCAAATCGCCACAGGACCTGAAGGAGAACAGCCTGCTGCTCTGATAATGCTGATCAGATTGTGTTATCTCCTCAATCTACATTCATTCAATTCAAGTAAATTGAGAGTCATTAAATTGAATAGGAACACAACTAATGCATTTATGTAATTGCAATGCTGAATGTAAATAATAAAATAATAATAAAGCAACAACTTATTAAAGGAAGTGGAAAATGTTTCCCATATCTTCTGTAGTTGATATCATGGACTGTGTGACAGATTTAGACCGGTTTATATTAATTGAGAGAATCTGAATAATTGATGCTTCTCGGCATATGTTCATATTTCATGTGATATTATCTGCAGCACATCTGTGAATCAATAATGCATTGGAGCTCAGCTCTGACAGACCATAACTACTCTAACTGCACTGTGATGTTCAGATTGAGGAAAACATAATCACAGTTTCCACTAAAATATTGTGCAGCATAACTGTTTTCAACATTGATAATAATCAGAAATGTTTCTTGAGCAGCAAATCAACATATTAGAATGATTTCTGAAGATCATGTGACTCTGAAGACTGCAGTAATGATGCTGAAAATACAGCTTTGATCACAGAAATAAATTACAGTTTAACACATATTCACATAGAAAACAGCTGTGTTACACTATAATAATATTTCATAATTTCTACTGTATTTTGATCAAATAAATGCAGCTTTGGTGAGTAAAAGTGACTGTAAAAATCATACAGATAGATAGATAGAACGATAGATAGATAGATAGATAGATAGATGGATGGATGGATGGATAGATAGATAGATAGATAGATTGATAGATTGAATGATAGATAGATAGATAGATAGATAGATAGATAGATAGATAGATAGATAGATAGATAGATCTGTCAAACAATTAATCGCATAGAAAATACATTTTTGTTTGCATAATATATGTATGTGTTCTGTGTATATTTATTATGTATATATAAATACACACACATGCATGTATATATTTCAGAAAAACATGTTGTTTATATATTAAATATATTTTTTAATATAAATTATATGAATATAAATATAGACATGTTAATACATGAAAATATTTTCAAAATATATACTGTATGTGTGTTTTTATATATACATAATATACACAGAACACATATATTATGCAAACAAAAACTTATTTTCTATGCGATTAATCCCAATTAATTGTTTGACAGCACTAATATATATATATATATATATATATATATATATATATATATATATATCTATATATCATAATAACATTTCCATATATTCCCATATAGTAGATAAATCATGTTTTATTGGTCATTCCCGTCACATTCTGCCACTAATAACATTGTCTCAACTCATTTTTAATTGCTACTCATTATAACTCAATTACAGAATGTAAATCCCTGTTGAACAGATGAAAGATCCTGCTGTGATGAAACCGAGTCTCTTTGACTGTCTCTTCGTCTCACTGTGGTGTGATTACAGAACAACTGTGAAGCTTCAAAGCCTAAGAAAGAGTTCAGGGGCCTCGTTTATCAAATGTTGCGCAGAAACCATCCTAAATTTGATCGTACGATCATATCTCGAATATGCATACGTGTGATTCATAGAATGAACGTATGCACAGAAATCGCACGTACGCGTCTCTTTCAGATGTGAAATCTATGAATCAAATGATCTTAAACTTGCGCGCAACTGAATGGTTTCGGCTCTATGCCTTGTAAACGACTCCTAATTAATATCATTAACATGTACAACATCACCAATCATCATAATTAAGAACAGCGAGCTGCAAGAACAGCTTATATTTTAAAAAACCTGCAATACTCCGACAATAAAAAGTGTGTAGTCTGTTCAGAGCACTTTTTCACGTCAAAGACAGTTTTTATAAATATGAGCGCTGGTGTGGATTTAAGCGTACGCACACTCTACACTGTAAAATATTACCGTGATTTTAACGGTAAAAAGCTGTGAAAATGCTACAGTAAAAAGCTGTTAAATGGTTAACGGTAAGTGTAAAATTTACAGTGAAAAACCGTAAACTGACGTTCCCAGAATTCCCTGCATTGCATTTCAAATTTAGTTTGAATTTGATGTTTTTTCTTTGAAATGACTATGTTTTTTCTTATCAGTTATGTTTCTTAGGGTTGTATGTTACATCTAATGTTGTTAAATTAATGTTTATTGCATATTTCAGTTTATTGAGATCACCATGATGGCGATCAGTGTTTGTGTGAATGACGCTGTGCTTCTTCTATATATGTTATTATTTAAAAGCTGCTTTGGTTCATCATGTGACTCTCATCACCTCCTGCTTTTGGTGGTTATCAGTGTACAAAGATACAGATTTCAGTACTTCAATAGGTTGGTATATTAACATTATATCAGTTAATGAAATTACGGTATTTAACTGTGAATTTAAGTTAAAACCGTAAAACCTAAAATGTTGTTACCGTATTTTTTAACGGTAGAATTTGTTTTTTTTACTGTAAATTTTACGGATTTGTTTTTTACAGTGTACGATCAAATCTGTGCGTACGCATGCTTTATAAATGAGGCCCCTGGACTCTGATCACTGCAGGATTCTGAGCTGTTTAATGTGTGAACGCTTTGCAAATACTGCAGCGGCTGTGAAAAGACAATCGTAGTTGATCGTTCATCATGTGTAGTATTCAGTGCATCTGTTTTCATTCCAGTTCACCGCTGCTTCATTCATCATTGCTCATGTTTTCTGTGAATGAGATGCTATCGGCTCTCGATGAAGAGTCCAGGGGCCTTATTTAATCCACGCCAGCGCTCATATTGATAAAGACGGTTTGACGTGGAAAAGTGCTTAGCGTCACGTCAGGGTCTGAGCAGACGTACACACTTTTTATTGTCAGTATTACCAACTATTTCTCAGAATAAGTTGCTAAAGGAAGGTTGATTTGTTGCTAAATTACGTTGTGACATCATTACGTGATCAGGGGTCCGTTCTTCATACCTCGCTTAATACATCTGAGATGATTTGAAAGATGCCAGATCTTCTAATCCTGATAACTGATCTCTGGCTAATTTGGTTCTTCAAACGAATTTGTGTATTAGATTAAAATATCTGGATTAAGTTGTCTAAGATTACTGCGCTTTCTCGTGTCCCCCGAAAAGGGCAGATGTATCGATACTCGAAACCACGATCAGCAGTGCAGCGATTGGCTGGCGGCAAGACAGCAACGTAATGACATCATATCATTAAAAAAGACACCTGACGAAAAACTTGACAAGTTTCTGGACCTTTATAAGGAAACAGCCAAGTGAACAAAACTAAATATATAGATATAAATAGATAAATGAGATGTAAATAGATAAATGAAATCTGCACTGTTTTTAATTTATTTGTAATTTTTTTACATGATTCCCAATTATTTATATTTATGACTTCTAGTATTTGTACAGGCTTTACATTTTTATTTCAATGTTGTAATTACCAATTTGTTTAATTTTATCTTTGAAGCAGATTTCAAACGTGACAGCATTAATTAAAGTTTCTTAGAGTTATCTGCATCTCCTGTGCTCCATCAAGCCCCTCCCATAATATCTGTCATCACTCAGATTAATGCACAGCTCAGATTAACTGTATAGCATGTGTGTAAGACTCCAATACAATTATAAAGTAATTATTTCATCACTAATAAATCTTTCAATGAGTAAAACTGGCTGTGTCTATAGTATTATAGACTACACAACATCATTATATTATTTTCAAATTCATTTTTAAATGATTATTATTTTAAATTATTGTCCCTGGACCAGTAGGGTACTCTTGTAATAAAGTAGCGGTGGCTGGGGCAGATATTAAGTATCAATTCTGCTTAAAAAGAAGCAATCTAATCCTGTTTACATGAAATAAGCTGCTCCCGAGCAGGTTTAAGTTTACAGACCTGTTGCTATGACAACAAGTCCAGGATGAGCTTGGAAGAACCAAATGATCCAAGATCAAGCGAAATCGGCAACAATCAAATCCAGCTAACTGAGTTAGCGACGTATGAAGAACGGCCCCCAGGACGCAAAATCAAATTCTCAGCAAAAAAAATACATTTTATATATGTTACTTTAGATTTGTTCATAAAATTATATAAATGCATAATATAATATTAAAATGTAAATGGCTGTTTTTAAATAAATAACATTTTTGAAAACGTACACATTTTTGATTAATTGTAACAATTACAATTTAAGTTTTTTTTTATTAGCTAGTAAAGTACACATTATGAACAGTTATAGTTTTAAGCAGTGTATTAGTAGTTAGTTAGTGTGCTACACTCTAAGAGAAGTCTGTAAAATAGGGAACAATCTACTGTGTTAATATGAAGGATTTTCTGTATTGATTTTTCCACAGGTTTTTACCTGCATTTTTAATTATGCATATATATATATCCATGATAATGGATAATGTCCTGAAAAATTACTAGTACTTTTTTAATTTTTCTAGATATTTTTCTTACAGTTTACCAACTGATCAACAAGTACAAGCTACTAACATAAATGAACAATTATTAAATTACGAAATTATTTTTTACTATTATTATTAAATTAAACAATTGCAAATAGCTTAATTCACGCATTACTAGGCATCTTTGGTTTTCTCTTTTTGTGTAATTTAAATGGTAAATGTTCCTTTTAATCGTTTGAGTCACTTCTCAAAAGTTGCTAAATAAATTTAAAAAATGGCTTATTTGTTGATAGGTGCTTTTGGAAGAAAAAGATGCTAGGGTAGTCTGAAAAGTTGATAAATTTAGCAACAAAAGTGGTATTGCAGGTTTTTTTTAAACTGAGTGTGTATTTACACTAAGTGCAAATAGCCTGCTTTGTTGGCAGAGGCTATTTACATTAACTCCACCCACCAACGTGTGATTGGGCGAGTCAACACTGCAAAAAGACCCTTAGGCTGCGTTTACACTGGCAGAAAAAATGCCCATATCTGACACAGATCGGAATTTGATGCACGCGTGTAAACACAAAAATATGCACGAGATCCGATGTTTTTGAATCCGATCTGAGCCTTTTCCAAATGTGGTTTTAAATCAGATACATATCCGATATCTGGACATAAGACCTACGTCTAAACACACATATCCGGTTCTCCACAGAACTCCCAATGCAAGGGTGACACGTTTGCTCATGTATGCGCTCGCATTTTATTGAAATGGAAACTTTATATAGCTAAGAAATTGCACAAATTGCCCCGTGAATTTTGAAAATACAACAGCTAAAAGCTACATTATATTTCTCAGCAATGAGGTGATATCTTAGCAGTTTTTGTAATTAAACCGACGCTTGCTTCACAATCACTCGCTCCCGGTGCATGCATGCATTCTCTCTCTCTCTCTCTCACTCTCTCTCTCTCTCACTCACTCTCTCTCTCTCTCTCTCACTCTCTCTCTCTCTCACTCACTCTCTCTCTCTCTCTCTCTCTGTGTCTCTCTCACTCTCTCTCTCTCTCTCTCTCTCACTCACTCTCTCTCTCTCACACTCTCTCTCTCTCTCACTCTCTCTCTCTCTCACTCACTCTCTCTCTCTCTCTCTCTCTCTCTCTCACACTGTCTCTCTCTCTCACTCTCTCTCTCTCTCACTCACTCTCTCTCTCTCTCTCTCTCTCTCTCTCTGTGTCTCTCTCTCTCTCTCTCTCTCTCTCTCTCTCTCTCACTCTCTCTCTCTCTCTCTCTCTCTCTCTCTCTGTGTCTCTCTCACTCTCTCTCTCTCTCTCTCTCTCTCACTCACTCTCTCTCTCTCTCTCTCTCACTCACTCTCTCTCTCTCACTCACTCTCTCTCTCTCTCTCTCTCTCACTCACTCTCTCTCTCTCACACTCTCTCTCTCTCTCACTCTCTCTCTCTCTCACTCACTCTCTCTCTCTCTCTCTCTCTCTCTCTCTGTGTCTCTCTCACTCTCTCTCTCTCTCTCACTCACTCTCTCTCTCTCACACTCTCTCTCTCTCTCACTCTCTCTCTCTCTCACTCTCTCTCTCTCTCTCTCTCTCTCTCTCTCTCTCACACTGTCTCTCTGTGTCTCTCTCACTCTCTCTCTCTCTCACTCACTCACTCACTCACTCACTCACTCACTCACTCACTCACTCACTCTCTCTCTCTCTCGTTAAGAATTAATTTAAATAAATATCATCTTTATTTCACTAAAGAATTCTACCCCAGCTGTAGGTAAAATAGTCTAACAAATTAAAATTACCGTTATTTTCCGGTCTTTATCCGTTCAGTCAGATTTTGTGCTGCAAAACATCCACGACAGCCGTTGTCCATGCTGGCAAATAATAATGGCCATTCGACGTGAATTATATAAATAATTATAATAGCACTGCCATTTAAAACCCGAGGGTCTACCGTGTGCATAAGCGATCACTGCAGACGATCCCTTTGGGTGGGAATTAATGTAAACACAGATATCGGATACCAGTCGTGTCTAAAGTGAATGTAAACAGACGGGTCAAAAGATCGGATCTGTGCATTAAGATAGTGTAAACACAGCCTTATTCAGCATCAGTTTCAGTGGCGTAGATGGTAAGGCGTGTGCTTTTTGACGCAATCGACCCGAGTTCGAATCCGAAAACTTTTTTTCTCCCTTTTCAAATTTCAAATCACATCAGAAAAGCATTTTTTTTAATAAAAATGAAGGACATAATCAGTTGAAAATAAAGTATCGGGTAGGTGTAGGGAGGGCTTTGTCCCAATAAGATGGCATCCATTTAATAATTTACACTCAGTAAGTTATTATTGCATACAGTTTTATAATGTATTACAATACTGATGTGCATATAATTGCCACTATTTGCAATAAATAGTATATATATCAGAAAATCCTGCTATTTTAACAGTGTAAATATCCTTTATCACTAAATAGCTGCTGCCTTTTTAAAATATAAGCTGTTCTTGCAGCTCGCTGTTCTAAATTATGATGATTGGTGATATGTTAATGACATTAATTAGTAGTCGTTTACAAGCAGAAACCATTCAATTGTGTGCAAGCTCAAGATCATTTGCTGATTCATAGATTTCACATCTGAAAGAGACGCAAACGCGCATTTTCTGTTCATACGTTCATTCTATGAATCAAACGTAAGCATATTCGAGATATGATCGTTTGGTTCTTTCAATGGTGCTGTGTTGAGCTCTTATCTACGGTTTCTCCACAGATGTCGCTCGTATGAGGACTGCTGTGGGACTCGCTGCTGCGTCCGAGCGCTTTCCATCCAGAGACTCTGGTATTTCTGGTAAGAACGGCCTTTTATTGATAGTTTTCACGTGACGTCACACTCTTATAGGAGCGTCCACCTGGAGGACCAAACCAAGCTTTGCTCCACTGACCGACAGCTATTTTTACACAGATTGCATCAAGTAATAATGTAGTAAAACGCAGATATTAAAAGGCGAGATTCAGTGGACACCTTATTGATGATGTATATTTTGTACAGACAAGAAGATGAAGACATAATATAAACACAATGTGCAAAGATTCACATTAAATGCTTCCCATAGAAAACCATTAGAAGAAAAACACTGAAGGTTCATATTCCGGCCTCATCATGTAAACTATGCATCATTAATATGGTGAATACTGAATTTGATCTTTTAATATTACTGTTTTAAATATATTAAGGCACTTTAAGTGTTTTTACAATGTTTTAACACACTGTTTATGATTGAAATATTGCCGCGGGTGCTTAATATGAATTGCAAATGGCCAAAACTTGCATTTTGTTCAGAAATACCTTTGTTTTATTCTTTTGAGACGTGATCTGAATATTTGCGACTGGTAAACATGAAAAATTGCAGTTCTATGGATGTTTTTCCCTCCGAGTCTTCGAGCCGGTCACGTGACTGAAAGCTATGAATACATTATTAGTGTTTTATTTTTCATTTACAGTAGGGTTTACTTTGAAACTATTTTCACTCAGAAATTGCAAGTAAATTTAACGAATAAGTATAAAACAGCACGTTACATTGACATAAATGTGAAATTTTGAAGTTGAAAAACAACTAGTATTTTTGGTAACACTTTACTTAAAGCCTTTATACATAATGCATTATAAAGTAGTTTCAATGCATTAATTATGCCTTGTAATGCACCATATAATGCATCGTATGATCTCATGAATAACTGTAACTACAGTTATAATACATTATAATACTTAAATATTTGTTACACCTTTAAAAATTATAATGCACATGAAAAACAAACCTGCAAATATTATCATGGTTACAATTATTCATGAAAAGATATAATGCATTACAATGTACATTATGAATACCTTTATTATGCATAAAGGCTTTAAGTAAAGTGTTACAGTATTTTCTTGTAAAACATACATCTTTGGGTCAAATATGAAAAGGGGTTTTCAAGCATCAAAACAAGTTTAATATAGCTTTAAAATTTAATATTTTTTCCCCATACATTAAAATGTCCCGTTTCATTTTATTTGTTCTGAGCAAAACACAATTTAACCATGATTTTCAGAAGACACCCACTAAAATATCATTCAGTGTAATAATAGATCATATACATATAAAAAAGCTATACCAAGAATCATTAGATGGCATTAAAATACTGTATTTAAGGATCACAGTTCAGCCCTAAAATACTTATGAATTATCATTTTAAATATTTTCCACGATCCTTCAAACCACCAGGTTTTAACTATTTGACAGCAAGAATACAGGTTAGAATAAGAGTTTTATTTTTACTTAGATATATCTGAATGATGATGTAATATTTCAGCATATGCTTTACTTTTTAAGTTATTTGAAGCATTAATGTAGACACTTTGCTTGCATTTATATGTATATAAAATGTATATATATTTTGTTTCTTTTCTTTGACCCTTTTTTATTTACCAGTTCAATAAAACAGTATATAATTTTAATATCTCCCATTTGTGGGTTACGTGCAGCAGCTGGCATGTGATTGGATGGTGTTTGTGTCAGTCAGGTGTGTCTGCTATCTCATAGGCTGCTGCTGATGATGGGCGTGCTCTTCTGCTGCGGTGCGGGCTTCTTCATTCGCCGGCGCATGTATCCGTCAGCGTTCAGCGAGGAGCCCGCCTTCAACGTGTCCTTCACCAGACAACCGGTCAGCTCGCCAGGTCAGCATCACACCATCATCATCATCACCATCATCACCATCACACCATCATCATCACCATCAGATCTGGAGCAAACCTGTAGGAACTGGACATGCACAAAAACACCATATCTTTCCCTAATCGTCAGTGTAGGGCAGAGCAATATGGCAAAAAAAAACTTTTTATTCCCTTCTTTTTCCAGAAGATTTGACCAATTCAAGATCATGATTGTGATGATTTTTTTTAAGGTTTAAGTAATCATCTATTGTGGAGGAGTGTTGTTTATTGAGTCATTAATTCTAATTGATACATATGGTAGAGTGTTTCAGATGAGTGTCTAATGATGCTGCCCATGTAAACAGATCAGTAGGTTTGGAACGGAGCCTGATGTTGTATTGGGAAGCTGTGACAGGACACACCTCTTCCTGATTATGATTATGATGCTGCTGCTGCTGCTATAAAATCATCTTCACAATTCGTCCTTTAACCGAGCCAAACAAGGTTTGGACACACAGAGAGCGAATTCTTGCTCACTATTACAGCCGGTAGCAGGCAGTTATTATCGGCTCTTCCTTGGGAGCCAAGGTTGGCACTTCACCACAGACTTGATTTATTTCCCATCTCTGTGCCAAACCTGCAGAAAATTGCAAATGAGCAATTCTGGTGTGTGAGCAGATACGTCGCCAACATATGGCCAGCAACGCCCTGCTGTTCTCAATAGATGCAGTAAACAGTGTTTCTGACGAGCTATTTTGTAAGCAGGTGCATGTTTTCATGCATTCAGTGCGTCACACTCCATCATATCAATTGTTGCTTCGGTTGGCAGCAAAATAAGGGTATAATTTGGATCTTTAAAGGAATAATCAGGGTTATTTTCTTAATTTGCAAAATTAGCTTACAGTAATGCACAGAACCCTAGAAGACGAGCATCAGAGAGTCAAAAGCAGAAATGCCAAGCTCATACTTGGTACTTGAGCTGTGATGTTGTCTAGATTTGTGTGGATTCTTGGTCTGGTTTTTGTCAGTTCGGTGTAAATACTGCTTTAATGTCATATTGTATGTTCCTTGCATTGATACCAAGTGAAAGTAACCAGGTTTTAGTTGGCTAATACTCGAGTTGAAAGCTTTGATAATAGAGCTCATACTATAAATGATTTCACATTTATTTGTACACTGCTATTTACGATACAAGTCGTTGCAAAGCAGCTTCACAGAAAATTAGTTTCTACATTACATTTAGGAGTAGTTTATCAGTGGTGACTATGTCAAGGTCATCAGCTTAACAATGAAAACTAATCCCGTATTTTCTAATAATATTACCACGAAGCAACATGTATATTGAAAATAGCAGAGGGCCTAAGACAGATCCTTGTGGCACTCCATACTTTACTGGTGATAATTGAGATGATTCCCAGTTTAAATAAACAAAATGATAACGATCGGACAGGTAGGATCTAAACCATCTTAAAACCTGCCCTTGAATACCTGTATAGTTTTGTAATCGATCTATGAGTATGTCATGATCTATAGTGTCGAATGCAGCACTAAGATCAAGTAAAACTAGCAATGAGATGCAGTCTTGGTCTGACGCAAGAAGCAAGTCATTTGTAATCTTAACAAGTGCAGTTTCTGTGCTATGATGGGGCCTGAAACCTGACTGAGATTCTTCATACATATTTTTTTTTGCAGGAAGAAGCACAATTGAGCAGACACAACTTTTTCTACAATTTTAGGCATAAATGGAAGATATGAAATGGGTCTGTAATTTGCTAGTTCACTAGGATCTAGTTGTGGCATCTTAATAAAAGGCTTAATAACCGCCAGCTTGAATGGTTTTGGGACGTGACGATGAGTTAATAATATTGAGGAGCAGTTCTTCTTCTGCAGCAGGTAACAACTCTTTCAGTAAATTAGTGGGTACAGGATCTAATAGACATGTTGTTGGTTTAAATACACTGATAAGATTATTAAGCTCTTCCTGTCCTATAGTTGTAAAGTACTGCAGTTTTTCTTTGGGTGTGATGAATGAAGCAAGACGCTGTAGATTCTACATTTGTTATTGCATTTCTGATGCTATATATTTTACGGAGTGTCTATTTACACTAAGTGCAAATAGCTATAGATTCTATTTACACTATGTTAAAATAGCAAGAGTTTCTGCTATTTATATACTACTTATTGCAAATAGTGGCTATTATCTGCACCTCAGTATTGTAGTACATTATAAAACAGTATGCAATAACGTATTGAATGTAAATTATAGTTTTAATTCAAATTATTAAATGGATGCCACCTTATTGGGACAAAGCCCTCCCTACACCTACCCGATACTTTATTTTCAACTTTTTGATTATTTCCTTCATTTTTATTGAAAATAAATGCCTTTCCGATGCGATATGAGTTTTGAAAAGGGAGAAAAAAAGTTCGGCAGAAGGCGGATTTGAACTCGATCGCGTCAAAATGCATGCGCCTTACCATCTACACCACTGAAACTGATGTAAAACACGCTTCTTTTTTCAGTGTTTACTATCCCAATCACACTTTGGTGGGCAGAGTTAGTCAAGTCACCTTTATTTATATAGCGCTTTTAACAATACAGATTGTGTCAAAGCACTTAACAGTATCAAGTTGGAGGATAGAGTGTCAGTAATGTATAATAATAAGATTAAGCACTCAATTTTCAGTTAAAGGCATTTCATTATTGAATTCAGAGATGTCATTGTCTAGCTCAGTATAGTTTAAATAGTATCTGTGCAATCAAATCGGCGATAATCGCTAGAAATTAAGTGTCCCCAATTGAGCAAGCTAGAGGCGACAGCGGCAAGGAAACAAAACACCCTCTGTGACAGAATGGAGAAAAAAAAACTTAGGAGAAACCAGGCTCAGTCGGAGGGGCAGTTCTCCTCTGGCCAGACTAACCCGCAGTTCAAATCAACCGCAGCCATTTCAGATTGTGTAAAGGGCTTATCTGATTCCCGCGGTCTTGTCCCGATGGGGCATTTTAATTTATAATTTAATGTATTTGTTATATTTGAGTTTTATTCATTATTTGAATATTATTATGTTTTAATTTAAAATTTAAATGTATAAATGTATTATATTTCTATTTTTATATTGTTGCAATTTCTAACAATAATAGTATTATGTAGTTAGGTATTTTATTATATTTTTAGTTATTTTGTTATATTTTTAGTTTTATTGTATTTTAGTCGAGGTCTTCACTGGGGATATGTCTCTGGGGCTCATCCAGGTGTCCTGGTCTCCGCTGATGACCAGGGCTGCAGACATCATCTCTCGGTGCTGATCCACCATCTGATCGGATACGGACTGAGAAACAGAATAAGAAAGAAACAGACAAATATTAGCGTAGATGCCATTCTTCTTACGATGTAACAAGTACATCGGGTGTTATGGGAAGTGTTCCCGGTTCCGGTTGATCTAATTAATGCAGCCTAACAATCCTTTAACGGATTTGAATATTATAAGTGTATTAGTGTGTTATGTGTAAGCCAGGTTAAAGAGATGTGTCTTTAATCTAGATTTAAACTGACAGAGTGTGTTTGCCTCCCGAACAGTGTTTGGTAGATTGTTCCAGAGTTTGGGTGCTAAATAGGAAAAGGATCTGCCGCCCGTAGTCAATTTTGATATTCTAGGTATTATCAAACGGCCAGAGTTTTGAGAACGCAGTGGACGTGGAGGACTATAATGTGATAAGAGCTCGCTCAAGTACTGAGGAGCTAAGCCATTCAGGGCTTTATAAGTAATTAACAAGATTTTAAAATTGATCTGATGTTTGATAGGGAGCCAGAACTGGGCTAATATGGTCATACTTCCTGGTTCTAGTAAGAACTCTAGCTGCTGCATTTTGGACCAACTGTAGTTTGTTGATCAAGCGTGCAGAACAACCACCCAGTAAAGCATTACAATAGTCTAACCTTGAGGTCATAAACGCATGAATTAGCATTTCTGCATTTGACGTTGAGAGCATAGGTCGCAATTTAGATATGTTTTTGAGATGGAAAAACGCAGTTTTACAGATGCTAGAAACATGGCTTTCAAATGAAAGATTGCTATCAAATAGCACACCTAGGTTCCTAACTGATGATGAAGAAGAATTGACAGCGCAAGTTGTGTTTTTTTAATGAGAGGCTTAATAACAGCCAGTTTGAAGGTTTTGGGGACATATCCTAATGACAATGATGAATTACTGTAATAATAGCCAAAAGAGGATCTATGACTTCTGGAAGCAGCTCCCCGTTTTAGTAATATTAGGGTAACATGGTGAATAGGCCCTAGTATAATTGTGAGGATACTAGCCTTGAGGTACTCCATACATGTTGTTGGTTTTCATTCACTGACGAACTGATTTAACAAGTAAGATTATACAATGCTAAGGCTTCCAGCTTCTCCAACAAAGCTATAGTCTTTTCAGAGAATGAGTGGAATTGTTCCTCAGGGGATCTATAGTGCACTATCTGATGCGATACTGTAGCTGACGGCTGCATGATTACAATTTTATCTCTGATAGTATCGATCTTGGAAGTAAAGTAGTTCATAAAGGCATTACTGCTGTGCTCTTGGGAAATGCCAACACCTGTTGATGCTTTATTTTTAGTTAATTTAGTAACTGTATTGAATAAATACCGGGGGTTATGTTTGTTTTCTTCTAGAAGAGATGAAAAGTAATCAGATCTAGCAGTTTTTAATGCTTTTCTGTAGGATAGGGTACTTTCCCGCCAAGCTATACGAAATACCTCTAGTTTTGTTTTCCTCCAGCTGCGCTCCATTTTCCGGGCTGCTCTCTTTAGGGTGTGAGTGTGCTCATTATACCACGGTGTTGGACTCTTATCCTTAATCTTCCTTAAGCATAAAGGAGCAACCGTATCTAAAGTGCTAGAGAAGAGAGAGTCCATAGTTTCTGTTACATCATCAAGTTGTTCTGAGCTATTGGATATGCTGAGGAACTGAGATAAGTCAGGAAGATTATTTATAAAGCAGTTTTTTGTGGTAAAAGTGATGGCACTACCATATTTGTAACAAGGAGTTGGCTTTACAGCTTTAGCTATATGGAATATACAGGAGACTAGATAATGATCTGAGATATCATCGCTCTGCTGCAAAATTTCAATGCCACTGACATCAATTCCATGTGACAGTATTAAATCTAGAGTATGATTTCGACAATAAGTAGGTCCTGACATGTGTTGATTAACACCAATAGAGTTCAGAATGTCTATAAATGCTGATCCCAACAAATCTTTTTCATCATCAACATGGATATTAAAATCACCAACAATTAGGACTTTATCTGCAGCCAGCACTAACTCCGATAGAAAATCAGCAAATTCTTCAATAAAGTCTGTATGATACCCTGGTGGCCTGTGTACAGTAGCCAGTACAAACATCACAGAGGATTTATCATTAACACTTGTTTCTTTGGATAACGTTATATGAAGCACCATTACTTCGAACGAATTATACTTGAAACCCGACCTCTGAGAAATACTGAAAATATTGCTATAAATTGTAGCAACACCTCCCCCTTTACCTTTTGGATGCGGTTCATGTTTGTAACAGTAATCTTGGGGTGTAGACTCGTTTAAAGTAATGTAATCAAAGTGTAAATAGCCTTTGCCAACAAGGCGGGCTATTTGCACTTAGTGTAAATAGCATATCGTTAAAAAAAACAGCTATTTTCACTTAGTGTAAATAGAATCTAATTGCTATTTACACTTAGTGAAAATAGCCGCTGCCTATATTTTATCAGTGAAGAAATTCATAAAGTCAATACTACTAAACTGTGAGGGAATATTTAGTTAGGGTGATTATTTGTTAATCTAGCCACTCAGCTAAATAAAAGTCTTTGATTGTTTTGGTTATTTTCTGTAAGTTTGCAGATATGCCTGGCTCTGGCAGCTTTTAGAGCCAGTTTAAAAGCACATATACTTTAAAATATACTGTTTTTACATGCAATTAAAAAAAATCTCCATTTGCACTCAAGATTACAAGTTTCGTAATCAATGTAAACAGTTGCGCATTTAAACATTTGTTTGCATTGTTGCACACTTTCCTGCTAGGCTTTTATTATGAATGTGTAATTTGCATACATTTTTACACAAGGAATAAGTCAACAGCATGTTTTACAGTTGACATCAGTCTTCATAAAAATTCAATCCTGTTGCGTATTGAAGGAAAAGAGGAGAACTGATTATATATTTCAAAATGTTGCTGTACAATTGGCAATATAGTTTCATAATAAACTGCTTCCAACCACATATTAGGAAAATAGGCCACTTTAGTTTAGCTCTCGAAACTCTGTACTGAAGGGAAGCAATGAAGCGAGTCATTATATTTGCTGCTTGAGTGGAAAATTGAGAATATGAATAAGGCTTGGTTTTTACTTCTTAAATAGTTTTGTTCAGAGGACAAATTAACATGAAAAAGGTCTCATTTATCATACAGTAGATAGTGAAACTGAAAAACAAAGTGCTTCAGTTGTGCTCCATTTTTAAGAAGAAAACAAAACCTAACTGGCATCAATATGAGACTATATATGAGGTCTAGTTTCTTGCAGTTGCACATAATCTGTATGATATATTGCATTTTAAAACATAATATAAAGCTCTAAAAAGTCCTTTGTAAATCTGCCATTAAATTAAAAAAGGGGGTATTCTACAATAGCACAGAACCCTTACCAAAAAGTAGTATACTTCGTTTATTTTATTAAGTATACTTAAGTAAAGTTCAAAAATATTTGTAAGTATACTTTATGTAGTAAGTATACAAATATCAGTGTGCTAGTAGCATACTTGTAAGTGTACTATTTCAATACTCCTTGGGACTAAATTGGCCCACTTTCTAGTATGTAAAAGTATCCTTTTAAGTATACTTTAAGTATAACAGTAGTAAACGTTGAGTACACGAGTTTGCATCAATGTTTTTAGCTTATACTGCAACTATACTAAAAGTGAACTTATAGATATACTGATAGTTTACTAATTAAATACTTGTAGTAGCATTTTTAGTACACTTTGAAGTATATTCTACTAGTTTAGTAGTGCAAGTATACTCGTAATTTTTTTTACGTGAACTTTACATCATACTTTAAGTATACTACTATGTCCCTATTTAGGTATTAATTTGTATAGGCTATATTTTGTTATGAATATCTGAACATACAAAACATCAAAAGAAAGAACAGAGTATCTGCTTGTAAACAAAACATTTTATTCTAGCTTCATGCATTTTTTTTAAACACTTGAATGTGGGTAAGTTTCATAAATAAAAAAAGAAATAAACAACATTTTGAACAAAAAGCTGATATGAATATGATTCAGAATGATAATCAAAACGTAGATGGAGTCGATCAACACCCCAAAGGAGTTGAGTCGATTAATCACCCCAAAGCTTGAGAGTCTTATCTCTTCATTGGTGATATTTTATTCATAACGTTACACAGTTATGATGCTGTTTTATGTCTGATGATGTGTTTGATTACATGTGAAGCATCTGTTGTTTTGGTTTCTTCTTCACTTGTGTTTTGTGGTAATTCTGTACAGTAGATGTGTTCTAGCGCCCCCTACCGTATAATAATGACAACACTGAGCACAAGTATAGCTCAAATATATTTAGACTTTTTCTAAGTATGTCAAGTATACTTAAATGTCATTTTAAGTATATTTCTGAGAAGTACATAAAGCCCATTTCTGAGAAGTACATAAAAGTAGACTAAACGTATACTTTCCTCTTTTTAGTGTAAAAGAAGTATACTAATAGCACACTTGAATAAACGTGTTTTACCTCTATTCCTCCAGCACACAGGAGTGAGTTGTATCTGGTTAAACACTGATGTCAGATTATGGTAGTTTCTTCATTCCTTCATCTCATCAACATCAGACCAGCACGAGACATCATCTTTATCAAGATCTTAAAGCATCAGAACCGGATTATGAAAATACAGTCATAATCATAAATCTGTGTCACAGACGTAAAACAGTCTATAATAAAAATAGAGTAGTTGTAATATATTTCACAATATTACTGTTTATATTTTTGATGAAATAAATGCAGCCTTGGTGACTTTTTCAACAAAAATAACAGCTTAACATCCCCAAACTTTTGAACTGTGATGCATATTAAAAATATTTATAACATATATTTATAATTTATTTAGCAGATGCTTTAAACCAAAAACCACAAGCAACCCGTCATATTCACAGTGTACATGCCAGCTTTTAGTAAAAACTAGATTATTAAACAAGCTAAAGCAGAGGCATATGTTGTTTAACTTGTATTAAAATAAATACAGCTAAAGCTAAAATAAATTTATAAAACTATATAGACATAAAAATTATAAAATTAAAAAAAAAATATATAAAATTATTAAAAACTAACAAATTAAACGAAAACAAAATATAGAATTAAAAACTATAATAGTATCATTGATAGTAAAATGGATGGAGGTTGGTAGTTGGTAGTGTGTGGGGGGGGTGACTGTATTAAAAATGTATATATATATATATATATATATATATAAACAAGTGTAAATAAATATATGAAACCTGACTGAACTTCTTCATAGATATAATTGTTTTGCAGGAAGAAGCACAATTGAGCAGACACAACTTTTTCTAAAAATTTTAGACATAAACGGAAGATATGAAATGGGTCTGTAATTTGCCAGTTAGTTGTGGTATCTTAATAAGAGGCTTAATAACCACCAGCTTGAATGGTTTTGGGACGTGACCTAGAGACAACGATGAGTTAATAATATTGAGAAGCAGTTCTTCTGCAGCAGGTATCTCTTTCAGTAGTTCAGTGGGTACAGGATCTAATAAACATGTTGATGGTTTAGATGCAGTGATAAGATTATTTAGTTATAGTTGTAAAGCACTGCAGTTTTTCTTTGGGTGTGATGAATGAAGCAAGACGCTGTAGATTCTATTAATAGAAATTAATAAAAAATAAAAAATAAAAAAATATTTTATAAATTTTAATACAGCACAAAACCAGTTTATTTTTGGAAATTGAGATTAATATAGATTTGTTAAATGGTTTGTTATGTGATCTGGAATCTGGAAAAAAATCTAAATATTGAGAAAATCACAAAGTTGTTCAAATGAAGTTCCAGTCATAAGGGTACATTTTTGGAAATTGAGATTTATAGATTTATACATAGAGCTTTCCATTGATGTATGGTTTGTTATGATCGGACAATATTTGTAAATCTGGAATCTGAGATTTTTGACATAAAAGTGCAAAAATGTATAATTTTGACTAAATATTGAGAAAATCACCTTTAAAGTTGTTCAAATGAAGTTCTTAGCAATGCATATTACTACCTATCAAAAATTAAGTTTTGATATATTTACTAGGGACACATATATTTCATATTTTTATATGAACTTATGTTAATTGTTTTTGAATAAAAGAAAAATGTATAATTTTGACCCATACAATGTATTGTTGTCTATTGCTACAAATATACCCCAGCGACCTAAGACTGGTTTTGTGCTCCAGGGACACATATACATAAAAATCTATATTTTTATATGAATTATGTTATTGTAATTGATTAAAAACATAATTTTAAATTAGTTTAAATGCTGCTAGTTTAGAAAAAAAACACACACCTATTATAAACTGCTGCTGTCACACAGGAGTGTTATATCAGCATCCAGCAGTATTCCAGTAACAGCATGCTGATGTTTTATACATCAATAAACCTTGACATGATTTCATTCATTGTTTCTCCAACAGTCTCCCAGCAGCCGGGCACGCAAGGCTACGGTGACCCCTGCGGCGCCATGACGACGACCCTGACCCCTGCCTACCCGGGTCAGACGACCCCAGCGCACATGATGAGCTCGTACCCGCCGCCGCCCTCCTACTGCAACCATCCACCGCCCTCCTACGAACAGGTCTTCAGGAACGCCGAGAAGAAGAGCCACAGCGAATCCTCGCAATGAGACGCTCTCGAGAAACTCTGCTTTTATTTGTGTTGTCAGGATGCTCTTTCTTACCCGTTCCCAGTTTGTGTTATCGGAGGGGCAACAAAGAGAACAAAGGTCCTGATGGGACTTGAAACAGACTTCTGTACCTGAAGCTGTCGGGATGTGAAGCACAGGAGATACTGGAGAGGCTCGACTCACTTTCTTTGAAAAGCGGGTCTCGAGTGGACCGAGGTGGAAGCAACCCGCTGACCTTCTGGAGAAACACACGACGTCCATCCTGAAGCAGGAGTTTCGTACTGTAGACTGATTCTGATGTGTTTTATCGTATAGCAGCCAGAGAATATCACGCTACCTGAGCCTCCCAAACATGTGGAAGCCTGTTTATGCAGGAAAATTAAAAATTGCCACTTTTTATCTCACAATTCTGACTTTTTATTTTGCAAATGCAAGTTTAATTCTGACTTTATTTTGCAAATGCAAGTTTAATTCTGACTTTAATACTGACTTTATTTTGCAAATGCAAGTTTAATATTTTTTTTTATTTTGCTGAAGTTTAATTCTTTTTTTTTTATTTTGCAAATGCAAGTTTAATTCTGACTTCATTTTGCAAATGCAAGTTTAATTCTGACTTTATAATTTTGCAAATGCAAGTTTAATTCTGACTTTATTTTGCAAATGCAAGTTTAATTCTGACTTTATTTTGCAAATGCAAGTTTAATTCTGACTTTATTTTGCAAATGCAAGTTTAATTCTGACTTTATAATTTTGCAAATGCAAGTTTAATTCTGACTTTATTTTGCAAATGCAAGTTTAATTCTGACTTTATTTCTGACTTTATAATTTTGCAAATGCAAGTTTAATTCTGACTTTATTTCTGACTTTATAATTTTGCAAATGCAAGTTTAATTCTGACTTTATTTTGCAAATGCAAGTTTAATTCTGACTTTATAATTTTGCAAATGCAAGTTTAATTCTGACTTTATTTTGCAATTGCAAGTTTAATTCTGACTTTATTTTGCAAATGCAAGTTTAATTCTGACTTTATTATTTTGCAAATGCAAGTTTAATTCTGCAAATGCAAGTTTAATTCTGACTTTATAATTTTGCAAATGAATTTAATTCTGACTTTATTTTGCAATTTAATTCTGACTTTATTTTGCAAATGCAAGTTTAATTCTGACTTTATTATTTTGCAAATGCAAGTTTAATTCTGACTTTATTATTTTGCAAATGTAAGTTTAATTCTGACTTTATTATTTTGCAAATGCAAGTTTAATTCTGACTTTATTATTTTGCAAATGTAAGTTTAATTCTGACTTTATTTTGCAATTGCAAGTTTAATTCTGACTTTATTATTTTGCAATTTCTGACTTTATTTTGCAAATGCAAGTTTAATTCTGACTTTATTATTTTGCAAATGCAAGTTTAATTTTTTATTATTTTGCAAATGGTTTAATTCTGACTTTATTATTTTGCAATTGCAAGTTTAATTCTGACTTTATTTTGCAATTCAAGTTTAATTCATTTATTTTGCAAATGTAAGTTTAATTCATTTAAAATTTTTAATTCTGACTTTATTTTGCAAATGCAAGTTTAATTCTGACTTTATTTTGCAAATTCCACTTTATTTTGCAAATCAAGTTTAATTCTGACATTATTTTGCAAATGCAAGTTTAATTCTGACTTTATTTTGCAAATGCAAGTCAAGAACTGACTTTATAATTTTGCAAATGCAAGTTTATTCTGATTTATTTTGCAATTGCAAGTTTAATTCTGACTTTATTTTGCAAATGCAAGTTTAATTCTGACTTTATTATTTTGCAAATGCAAGTTTAATTCTGACTTTATTATTTTGCAAATGCAAGTTTAATTCTTACTTTATTTTGCAAATGCAAGTTTAATTCTGACTTTATTATTTTGCAAATGCAAGTTTAATTCTGACTTTATTATTTTGCAAATGTAAGTTTAATTCTGACTTTATTTTGCAATTGCAAGTTTAATTCTGACTTTATTTTGCAATTGCAAGTTTAATTCTGACTTTATTTTGCAAATGAAGTTTAATTCTGACTTTATTATTTTGCAAATTTTAATTCTGACTTTATTTTGCAAATTTTTAATTCTGACTTTATTTTGCATTAAGTTTAATTCTGACTTTATTTTGCACAGTTTAATTCTGACTTTATTTTGCAAATGTAAGTTTAATTCTGACTTTTTTTGCAAATGCATGATTTAATTCTGACTTTATTTTGCAAATGCAAGTTTAATTCTGACTTTATTTTGCAAATGCAGTTTAATTCTGACTTTATTTTGTTTTAATTCTGACTTTATTTTGCAAATGTTAAACGCAAATCTTTAATTCTGACTTTATTTTGTTTTGTTGGAGAGTTCACTCTCGTTAATAGCCCTCTGTGTGTCTGTTCTTTTGTTCCAGTTTCAAGAACCTCTTATATGAGTATTAATCTGAATTGATGAACATGGAGTGAGTCTGTGCAAAAGCGAAAGAGATTAATTTTTCTGCTTCACTGGCCCTGTTTTTGTGGACTAAAATTGCAATTAGCTGGTTTTGTTGGATTGAAATGTGTGCAGATGAACACTAAGGATTCACCCCAATGAGAAATACAGTGTGTTATTTGGAGGGAGTGATGCATTTATTACAACACCTGCTTGAAAATAACTCTAATTAGTTTTATCCTCTTCATTAGCATGGAAAATGATCAAATGTGAAGCAAACAGACACGTTTGCAACACCATCACGGATTAACCTGTGTGCTTTTTAAATAGAATGCAGATGGAACATTGTTGAGAAATGTCTGGTTCACATTTAAACCCTGAATTAAATCAAACTAAAAATAAATTATAATTTGCAGAAAATTTAGCACATTTTTAGGACTATTAAGATACCTTTCTTTTGTGTGATTACAGTTAAGTCCATTTTTTTGTTCTGTTTTTGAGGTGAAATATGACCTACACATAGTCTTCATAACATTCACCAACAAGCACTATTTGAAAAAAAAAAATATATATATATTTAATTTATTATTTTTATTTTTTGTATGTATATACATTTTTTAAATCAGTCTAATTTGAGATATATATATATATATATATTTTTTTTTTAATCAAATTAGACTGATTTATAAAAATATAAGAAAAAATATATATATATAAAAAATATATATATATATATATATATATCTCAAATTAGACTGATTTAAAAAAAAAATATATAAAAAAAATAAATATATATATAAAAAAAAATATATATATATATATATTTTTTTTATCAAATTAGACCGATTTAATATATATATATATTAATCAGATTAGACTGATTTGGAAACCATTTCTAGTAAATGTGAATGTGATCCTGAAGTTTTTATTTAAATGTAGTTAATATTAATTCAACATGTGATTTGTTTGGAACGAAGTGTGGAAAAAATGACTTTAAAGTTCAATATTTTGCATACTTGATTCATACGATTAATATATTGAATGCCGGCTGGTTTCTATTCTTGATGTTGTGACTGTGAACAGAACGTAGCTTTGGGATGAAACTGTTAACACAAAACTCCTCAGACTGGATATGAAAGTACATTCATTGCATTATTTACACATTCATTAACTAATATTGGCTGAAAAACACACAAAGCATCAATAGGTTGGGGTATATTTCAAGTGATGTTTTGTAGTTATGGTTCATGGTTTGGTTTGAAGTGGATCTATGCAAAGAGAGACCGAGTCCGTCTGCTAATGCTGGAGTTTGTCTACGGTTCAGATCAGTTAGTGTTTGTTTTACTCTCCTGAACTCGTGCTTCAAGAGATGCTCTCGATGTCAGAATATCATCATCTACAGTAATAAAGTCCCTCTGTTTGAGACTTTGCTATGCTTGCTGCTGTGTGTGTTTATGTGTTCAGGGATCGGACAGCTTCTTTGTAAGTGTTTACTTGCACAGTCATGGTGTTTTACTGGAACGAGCCTCTAGGATCAGCATAACATCAAATGAGTAGCTTTTAGGTTAATTAGACCGATCTTTTCTTGCTGAAATCCAAACTCATTCTGATTCATCATCTTGGAGCTTTTTTAACAAAAGCACATAATCATCTCACATTGAAATGTAATCACAGTTATGCTGTAGTCACTAATTATTTTGATGAGGATATAAAATTCGACTTCCTTTACCACGTTTGTGAGGTTTTTTTATAATAGCACCCACTAACACTGAAAAATTGCACCACAATTACAGCTCACCTCCATAAAGCACTGCAAATAACAATTAAATACATTCACAAACAATGAACATATGTATGTATTGGAAGTTTGGGGTACATTTTGAAAGAAGGCCTACCTAGGCTGCATTTACTTGATCAAAAATACAGTAAAAACTGTAATATATTTTAAAATGTAATTTATTCCTGTGATTTCTGCCATTATTATCAATTAAAATATTTTCGTGTCTTCAATGCATCCATGCTGCATTGAAGTTTAAAAAAAATAATAATAATATTAAATAAAAAAATATTTATTTATATATATATAAAAAAAGTACTATTCCCAAACTTTTGAACACTAATAGGTCATTCTGTGTCGACTCAACCAGCTCAAGGTTTTTTTATGGGGAAAATATACATAAATGAAGAAGAACTATTAGATTGATTAATAAAGAAGCAGCAAACCATTGTTTTAAACCATTAAAAATGGGTAATATTCAACAAATTGGGCATTGAGTGGCATTGGGCTCCCCACGTCTCTGGGCCTTAAAAATGAGAATCTAAAATAATATTGAGATACAGGCAAAGTAACGTTGAAAAAAATCATATTTATGGCACTCGGGCAGGTGTGTTCAATGCAGTTATTTTGAGAGAACGTTATTTGTTCTTCAGGCATTCGTCTTTAAAAGAAAAAATCAGATGAATGCAAAGTGACCTACATTTGGTTTTTGGCACTGAAAATTAAATTTCAATATCTCTGAACTAAACAGAACTTTTGAAGATATCGGAAAAAGTTTAAGACCAAAAGGGCATCAAGAGACGTCAATATTTCATGAGTTACAGAATGCAAACTTTGAAGAGAGAGAACTTGAATGGTCAGCACTGGCGTATAATGCAACAAATATTGCTAAAGTCAACAGATTTGACTAGAACTACCAATCTGTGTGTAACAATAACATGATGATGCTGCCATCTTTCTGAAGTCATCTGTAAACTGCCTCTGAAAATTAGACAAAATACCGGATCCATTTATTTACTCAAATATGCATCCATGACATATTTATATACATGTTTTTCTTTCTTCAGAAATTGACTAAATAAAATCTGAGCTGGGAAAGTTTTGGTTGATTTGACCCAAATACTCCAATCTTTCATGATGTTTTTAGCCTTAGTAGATTTGCAGATTGCATTAAAGCCGTTCTGTAAGTCTAATATTACGTCTATCAGCTGGACTGTATAAACTGAGAGATGATGTATTGATAGCTGGATGCATTAAAGAGAAACAAAGCTCTTATTGTTTGAAGCTTGCAATACATCTGACAGAATTTTAAAGCTTTATATCAGCACAAACATGACTGATTATTGGATGGCAGGCTCTATGAATAATGTTTAGTGTTTATTTCATGCATCAACAGCACACACCTTATAGTCTATGGCAGATATTGGGATTTAAGAATCAATATCGATTTATGAAAATTAAGAAATCAGGATCCAGTGCTCTACTGCAATCTGACACACTTTATGTACAATATTTGACTGATTACACAAATGTTGAGATTTCTCTGTGGATTTGAGAAGACTCGATTGACAGACTTTGAGCAGATCAGAAAAAGCCCAATTTATTGACATTCATAACATTTTGCCTGAGGAAACAATATTTACCAGAGGGTCCAGAGCAGGTCATTCTATCTTTCATCAAGACACTTAACAACGACGACTGGAACGAAACACGGACATACACACAGTACACACTTGACCACCACACCGTGTTGTATACTAGATTAATTTACTGAAAGACACGTACACCGACACGTTCCATCCTCATGCAAAGACAACGACAGACGATCACATCGAGACGCATGCAGATGCAAGAAACACTGCTGTGCTGTAAGATATCAACTTAAACCAAACCATATATTAGCATATAATATTATCCACAAAACAGCAACATACTGATAAAGACTACAAGCTACGAAGACCGAACTCAAGGCGGCGTTGTTTGAAATTATAGGCTGAAGGTTGTGTTTTTTGCGTCCGTGATGAGGAATTGTTTTCTTCATTTTAAAGGGTCCATCCAGAGCGGTGTAACTGTACTGTGAAAGCATGTAAAGCTCCTAATGAAGGAGTAAAAGTCTATGCTTCCAAACGCACAGGTCAAAGTTCAAACGCAGGGAAACGGGAACCCTCAGGCTGGAGGACATCTGAGAGATAATGGATGGCTCCTGCCATACCTACAGCAACAAGACAACAATCTGGTTAGGTTTCATATTTATAATAGTGCTATTTATCAAAATGAACATCAGTTGAAAATGTGTTCACCCTCAGTCCATCCGAGATGTAGACGAGTTTGTTTCTTCATCAGGTTTGTAGAAATGCATCACTGCATCAGTGTCTCAGCAATGGATGCTCTGCAGTGAATGGGTGCCGTCAGAATGAGAGTCTGATAAAAACATCTCAATTCATAGCTTTCAGTCATGTGACCGGCTCGAAGACTTGGACTTCATCTGTTCACCAGTCGCAAATATTTAGATCACGTCTCAAAAGAGTAAAACAAAGGTATTTCTGAACAAAATGCAAGTTTTGGCCATTTGCGATCCATATTAAGAACCCGCGGCAATATTTAAATCATAAATAGTGCGACAAAACGTTGTAAATGTATTCTTAATATATTTAAAACGGCAATATATTAAAAGATCAAATTCAGTATTCACCATATTAATGATGCATAGTTTACATGATGAGGCCGGAATATGAATCTTCAGTGTTTTTCTTCTAATGGTTTTCTATGGGAAGCATTTAATGTGAATCTTTGCACATTGTGTTTATATTCTCGCCTGTACAAAATATACATCATCAATAAGGTGTCCACTGAATCTCGCCTTTTAATATCTGCATTTTACTACATTATTACTTGATGCAATCTGTGTAAAAATAGCTGTCGGTCAGTGGAGCAAAGCTTGGTTTTGTCCTCCAGGTGGCGCTCCTATAAGAGTGTGACGTCACGTGAACACTATCAATAATCCACAGCACTCCAGTCCATCAGTTAACATCTGGAGAAGACAAAAGATGAAACAAATCCAGCATTAAGACGTTTTTAACTCAAATATGAGTCCATAATCCATAATAACTCTTCCTCCAGTGAAAAGTGCATCTGCTGTTGTCTCTCACATCAAAATCCAGCCACATATTAGTTTAGAGCTGTTTTGTCTTGTAAACGCTGCTTGATCTGATGCAGATTTCTCTCCTGATTCAGACCAGAACACTTTTCACTGGAGGAAGAGTTATTATGGATTATGAACTCTATGGTATTTGAGTTAAAAACATCTTAATGCTGGATTTGTTTCATCTTTTGTCTTCTCCAGATGTTAACTGATGGACTGGAGTGGTGTGGATTATTGTGATGTTTTTATCAGACTCTCATTCTGACGGCACCCATTCACTGCAGAGCATCCATTGCTGAGACACTGATGCAGAGACACATTTCTACAAACCTGATGAAGAAAAAACTTGGATGGCCTGAGGATGAGGACATGTTCTGCAAACTTGATTTTTGATCATTTCAAAAGCCCACTAGGATTAGAATAATAAAACAACTGCATGATGCTGATTAATATGCAGCCGTCTGTTTGTGAAGGTATGCTGGGCTGCGGGGGGGAATGTCGTGTGTTGTGGGAGTATGACCATCACCGACCGCTAACTACAGAGACTCGAGCGGCCAATCAGAGTGTGACTTTTAATGAGAGTCTGAGAGCAGGAAGCGGGTTGCCATGACAACAGCACGGTAAAGCAGCAGATAAATCACTATAGATGCCGAGTAGAGTTACACGAACACCATCAAGTTGTGGAAACAAATGGATTTTGGCTTTCTGCTATTATATTTTTGGCCACTTTTTATTGTGGAAAGACGATGGCGGAGAAATATAAGGAGAGAGAGGAGTCAGGAAATGTTGCGAGCCGGATTAGAACTTGTGTTGCTCACATACAGCAGCACAATATGTCCAAGCACATGTGCTGAATATTTTTGGTCTTTTGATGTTTACTAAAGAACAGAGTTTCGAGCCGATGATGAAGAGACGTAAAATGTTGCGAATCAGATTCAAACCCACATTGCTCACATGAGCACCACAGCTCAATACTATTCTAACTTATAGCTTAAATAGTATCGCTTTAATGCGTTTTAGCAGCAAGCTGCAAAGAAAATTACAATCTTACCACAGAAATATATATATTTAAAACTCTTTATTATTTATTTATTTTTGAAGAATAAAAAAACTACTGTTCCAAAGTTTTTTATTTTTGAAATAAATTGATATTTCTTTTCAGCAAAGATGCATTAAATTGATCAAGTGTCAGTAAATGTATTTATATTTTATAAGATTTCTATTTCCATACAATCACATAGAAAATTCTAATAATATTTCACAATATTACTATTTTTACTGTATTTTTGATCAAATAAATGCAGTCTTGGTGAGCAGAAGAGACTTTAAAACATTTTTTTTATTTTATTTACCAACCCCAAACCTTTGTATATAAAGGATTATATAGACTACATAATTACACAATATAGCTATTGTGTATAAGCTACTCACAATATTAAAAATAAAAAAACTGCTCTGTCTCTTATTTCCCTCCAGAGAACGAGAGAAACTGATTATGTGTAATGTAGACTGAGACAGAGTACTTTAATGATGAGAACAGGCTGGAAACACTACAGAACTGACCTTAGTTAGAAACACAATAAACCCTGCTACAACCAGAGATTACATGATTATTTCACTCATTTAATGAGTAAAGTTTAAATGTAATATTAAATTGAACCCATTACTTTCTGAGAGTATTGAAGAGTACAATTTGAAGATATTTTATCAGAGACATGATGATCAATTTACCTTCAAAAAGGGAATAAGGCCGGTCAGGAATACGACAGCCGTGGGTCCCGTAGTCTAGACACCATTCAGCAAACTAGAAACAAATCAAATAAATTAATACAAAAAGAAATCATCATTTGGAACACAAAGTACAAGCTTTATCATAAAAGTGAAGTGTGCCTGTCCATGCAAAGCCCTAAAGCATGTCTAGTTCTTCACAATCTCAA
>CM049863.1:1096665-1111665 GCA_027422415.1 Schizothorax lantsangensis | reverse complement strand
AACTGTTCAATGTGCTGCATTAGCATTCTGCTACCTGATTAGCATGCTAACTTTGCCTATATATACACCCTAAGTAAATAGATATGACCGTAATAGTTATAGATTGTAAGAATAAACATTTCTTGTTCTGTGTGCTTTTAGATTAATCTCATGTTTTGCAAGATACGAGCTAACTACTAAGCCTACATAAATGTTTAGTTATAACATTCAATGTTTTAGCTTAGCAATCCGCTAGCCAATTAGTCTGCTAGCTAAGCTTGTACCCACCACAAATGTTCAATTATACTACTCAACATACTAGCTTAGCATTCCGTTAGCCAATTAATCTGTTAGCTTAGCCTATACCCAACACAAATGTTCAATTATACTACTCAACATACTAGCTTAGCATTCCGTTAGCCGATTAATCTGTTAGTTTAGCCTATACCCAACACAAATGTTCAATTATACTACTCAACATACTAGCTTAGCATTCCGTTAGCCGATTAATCTGTTAGCTTAGCCTATACCCAACACCAAATGTTCAATTATTCTACTCAACATACTAGCTTAGCATTCCGTTAGCCGATTAATCTGTTAGCTTAGCCTATACCCAACACCAAATGTTCAATTATTCTACTCAACATACTAGCTTAGCATTCCGTTAGCCGATTAATCTGTTAGTTTAGCCTATACCCAACACAACTGTTCAATTATTCTACTCAACATACTAGCTTAGCATTCCGTTAGCCGATTAATCTGTTAGCTTAACCTATACCCAACACACGTTCAATTATACTACACACCATACTAGCTTAGCATTCCGTTAGCTGATTAATCTGTTAGCTTAGCCTATACCAACACACGTTCAATTATACTACCCACCATACTAGCTTAGCATTCCGTTAGCCGATTAATCTGTTAGCTTAGCCTATACCAACACACGTTCAATTATACTACTCAACATACTATCTTAGCATTCCGTTAGCTGATTAATCCTTTAGTTTAGCTCATACCCAACATATGCTCAATTATACTACCCACCATACTAACTTAGCATTCCGTTAGCCGATTAATCTGTTAGCTTAGCCTATACCAACACACGTTCAATTATACTACTCAACATACTATCTTAGCATTCCGTTAGCTGATTAATCCTTTAGTTTAGCTCATACCCAACACGTTCAATTATACTACCCACCATACTAACTTAGCATTCCGTTAGCTGATTAATCTGTTAGTTTAGCTCATACCCAACACGTTCAATTATACTACTCAACATACTAGTTTAGCATTCCGTTAGCCGATTAATCTGTTAGCTTAGCTCATACCCAACACGTTCAGTTATACTACTCAACATACTAGTTTAGCATTCCGTTAGCCGATTAATCTGTTAGCTTAGCCTATACCCAACACACGTTCAATTATACTACCCACCATACTAGTTTAGCATTCCGTTAGCCAATTAATCTGTTAGCTTAACCTATACCCAACACACAATTATACTACCCACCATACTAGCTTAGCATTCCGTTAGCTGATTAATCTGTTAGCATAGCCTATACCCAACACACGTTCAATTATACTACTCAACATACTAGCTTAGCATTCCGTTAGCCTATTAATCTGTTAGCTTAGCCTATACCAACACACGTTCAATTATACTACTCAACATACTAGCTTAGCATTCCGTTAGCTGATTAATCTGTTAGTTTAGCTCATACCCAACACGTTCAATTATACTACTCAACATATTAGCTTAGCATTCCGTTAGCCGATTAATCTGTTATCTTAGCTCATCCACAACACGTTCAATTATATTACTCAACATACTAGCTTAGCATTCCGTTAGCCGATTAATCTGTTATCTTAGCCTATACCCAACACATGTTCAGTTATACTACTCAACATACTAGCTTAGCATTCCGTTAGCCGATTAATCTGTTAGCTTAGCTCATACCCAACACGTTCAATTATACTACTCAACATACTAGCTTATCATTCCGTTAGCCGATTAATCTGTTAGCTTAGCCTATACCCAACTCACATTCAATTATACTACTCAACATACTAGCTTAGCATTCCGTTAGCTGATTAATCCTTTAGTTTAGCTCATACCCAACACACGTTCAATTATACTACCCACCATACTAGCTTAGCATTCCGTTAGCCAATTAATCTGTTAGCTTAGCCTATACCCAACATAAATATTCGATTATATCATTCTAGTTCTAGCTTAACATTCTGTTAACAGATTAATCTCTCAAAATAGCCTATACCCTACACAAAAGTTTAGTTATACACATTACATGTGTTTTTGTTTACGAACGGCCTACGCGACTCAATTCAACAGGCAAACCCAATGACACCGGTTAGCATCAGGCACATTTTCTTCGATAAATATATGAAGTATTTTGTTATTGTTGTGCTTTCCACACTGGAGCAGTTCAGACAGCCTGAAGCTGCGTTTGCTGGAGACTAAAATGTTCCTGTGGAGATGACAGATTCCCGAACAGAGGGCTCCTGTCGCCAGAGGCTAGAGAAGAGCAGAAGAGAGCCTTCCTCCTCACACAACACTGAGTTACAGCACAAAGAAAGCTCTCCCACTGCACCCAAACAAACCCTGCTCTCAGAGAACGCTGTTATCCTGCGATGTTTAACGTAAGCACTGAGCTAGTCATAAACCTGCCGCACTTCACCGCCGTCAAGCTCCATTACCTCACAATCCTCCGGGGTTTGATTCTAAACAGCCAGCTGTCATTCAGAAACCACCGTGAACGTCTCTGTTAGCAGAGAAGATCATTCACTACTGAAAATGAGTCGTTTTAGTGCTTTTCGCCTCCGCTTTTCACTGTACAGTGTGGAAATGGTCCATAAAGATGTAGCTTACATAGGAGCCGACTGAATACGGTGTCTTACGAGGCTCCAGCGGAGGCGCTAGCATGAGGATCATCCAACATAGGAAGCTGTGAAGATGTATGCTAATGCTGGCAGACTTGATGTTGCATCCTGGGATGCTTTTTGAAGGAGAATTGACGGGGTTCTCAGTAGAGATGCACCGATGGACCGGCCAAGGACCGGAATTAGCCGATTTTCCACATGACCGGCCCGGACCGATGAGTCTGCCGATTCCGAGCCGGTCTGTTGTGACGTCACACTCATGTTGTGTCAGCCTGAGTGAGTGTGTGAGAGACTTGTGCAGAAATCAAAACAAATGCGCGCAACAGCTCACACAGAAAGTTATAGATGCATACTGCAGCAGTAAAATAAATAAATGTATAATATATGATTTAGGTAGGCTACGCAACATTGCACGACCAAAATGTTTCAACACGATTGCAATGTGATTCAATAGTAGTTCAATAAACAAGAAGTTAAAATTAAAGGAAAACGCCACCGTTTTTCCATATTCCAATATGTTCTTCCCTCAACTTAGACGAGTTGATATGTACCTCTCCCGTCTCAGTCCGTGCACTTAATCGCTCTAGCGCGCGGCACCACTATGCTAGCGTTTAGCTTAGCACCATTCATTTCTTAGGATCCAAACTGGGATAAATTTAGAAGCCACCAAACACTTCCATGTTTTCCCTATTTAAAGACGTTTACATGAGTAGTTACACGAGTAAGTATGGTGACACAAAATAAAACATGGCGATTTTCTAAGCGGATAAAAATGATAACTATAATGTGTGGCGGAAGAGCACTTCGACCTCGGCGCAGTAATATCATCACTCCTGAAAACTCCCCCTCTTGCTCTCCCTCTCCCTCTTCCGTCAATACAACCAACGTGGCCTGCACTATCACTATCAGTGAGAGGGGGAGGGGGAGGGAGAGGGGGAGTTTTCAGGAGTGATGATATTACTGCGCCGAGGTCGAAGTGCTCCGAAGTGCTCTTCCGCCACACATTATAGTTATCATTTTTATCTGCTTAGAAAATCGCCACATTTTATTTTGTGTCACCATACTTACTCGTGTAACTACTCATGTAAACGTCTTTAAATAGGGAAAACATGGAAGTGTTTGGTGGCTTCTAAATTTATCCCAGTTTGGATCCTAAGAAATGAATGGTGCTAAGCTAAACGCTAGCATAGTGGTGCCGCGTGCTAGAGCGATTAAGTGCACGGACTGAGACGGGAGAGGTACATATCAACTCGTCTAAGTTGAGGGAAGAGCATATTGGAATATGGAAAAACAGTGGCGTTTTCCTTTAAGTGACTTACATTTTAGACACAATATTGACACTCAATTTCGCTGATGAAAATAGTTCCAATCAAAGCCACAGCAGAACCGTTTTGTGTCTCCGAGCAACACAGCGGTGTTTCGTTACTGAACAAATCCACGTTTTTGAACAAATCAAAAGAGTCAATGATTCAGCAAACCGTTCATAAAGACAGTCACTTGACTCATTTCTGAATGAATCAGCCGTTTGAACGAATCTGTTGAATAAAGGACTAATGACTCACTCATTTAAACAGTAATTTGCCGCCACCTACTGGTTTGGTTTCATATTTAAAACTAGCATTGCCTTTTCCCCAACATTTCTTATTTGTATGTTTAAGAAATATTTAAAACATTAATCTTATAAAAAAATTATGCATTTGAAATTTTGAAAGAAACAGTGGAAAATGACATCTGTTTTGTTAAATAGTACAGCAACTCCTTTCCAGTTAATTGTTATTTTGACCTCTTTTCTAGTCAAAGAACAATTTATTTTGAGCATTACCAACAAGCAAATCATTACTGTCATGTGACAATCAATAACTTATAAATAAAACACTAAAAGCTAAATTGAATTGTTTTAAATACAACAACAGAACTCAGGATACAGTATGAAAAAGGAACATCCATTTTAAGATTTAATAAAGATTACATTTATTAGTGCTATTAAATTATTAGTTTTTAAAATATTAAGCGAGCATTCAAAGATGGCAAAAGAAAATGCACTAGGGATGCATGATATTATCGGAACGTTATCCAAAATAATTTTGAAAAAATTATGCCGATATGCCTTACCGATAAGACGAATAACTCACATGTGCTCAGGGTGTGATAGTGATGATAATGAGTCTGTTTTGAGTCTGTTAAGCTTTTTTTTTTTTTTTTTTTTTTTTTTTCCGGCCTGTCAGTAACACAGATAACACATGACAGTACGTATGTGTAGCTATATTATCATCATTCACAGCCTTTTTTTTTTTTTTTATTAATTTAATTTTATATACCCTTTTATTTAACCACACTATGACAGACAAGCCCGGGGGACAGAGAAAACAAGAGAGAGAAAGAAAAAAGAGAGAAAAAAGAGAAGAAAAAAAAGACAAAAAAAACAAAAAAAACAGACAATTTGCTTCGATACCTGCTGACAAAAAGAGAAAACAACAGAAGAAAACAACAGAAGACACAACATCATAGAGACTGCAGCAACAACCAACATCTGTATGAATCACAATAAATTCTAAATGTTAAATGTTATTGAGCAGCACACATAACTAATATTACAAAATAAGTTTTGAAGCAACAGCAGATCAAGACAAAGCGTGTCTGTGAGCACCTGTTTTTACACCAATGTGACTGCTTGAGTGTACACCTGTGTGTGTGAGCGCGCTTGTGTTCATAAGGTTCCTCCATGTAAATGTTTAATAGTGTGTGTGGGGCACAACAGTCCCATCCCGCAAGGCATGAAGCAGGCGCGGAAAAGACTCGGGCCCCAAACATCCGGGGGCCCCCCAGGGCACGGCACTCCCAGGAGAACCACCGCAGGGATAACCGCCGCCTCCACCCAGAAAAGGGCAGAGGAGAGCCCGAAGGCGGCACCTCCGACAGTCACATTGCAGACGCCCCAGGGTGCCGTGGCGGCAAGCCCGCAGGCTCCACCGGTAGCCGACCACACCAGGGCAGACCGGGCCCTGGGCCCGGAGATCCAAAGGCCCCCCACCCCCCAATCGGGGCCCAGCAAGGCCAGCAGGGCCAGGCCCCGCCAAGCGACCGCCGAAAGCGGGCCGGCGCCCACCCGAGCATCCTGCCCCGGCGCGAGAAACCACCAACGCACCGGCGACATCCTCCACCGGCAGTGCATGGTGGTGGGGTAGGGGTCGGCTGAGATGATGAGTGAGGCGGAGTCTAATGCCCGACCTGACACATAGACGTAGACGAACAAGCACACATATACACAAGCATACGTTCCCACCCTCATGCACGCAAACGAATATTCACACCCTCGCCCCACATGTAGACACACAAAAATGGACAAGGTACCCACACTCAGACTCCCCATATGCACTCTATACTCCTAGATCCAGGCACCACCACCCCCAGAGGGGAAGCCAGCGCCCGATCCCGGAGCTGAACCCCCTTCGCTCCGGCGTGGGGACAGGAGGACCACCCCGGTCCCCGCAGCAGCAGAGAAAACCAACAGCCCAGACCCCGACCGGGCGGCCAGCTCATCCTCACAGCCCCCGGCCCCAGACAGAGAACAGAGAGCAGGGGTGTGAAAAAAAAAGACCCCAAGCTTCACCTCACCCGCTCAAATGTAGTGTTGGTGTGTGTTGTTCTAAGGTGCTTTAAAACAGTGGTGCTTTAAAACAGGGGAGGGGCACCCTCTACAAGCTTGTGTCAGCTCGTCCCCTCCCTAGCGCCCTCAATGTCTATGTGCAACTTAAAATTGAGAAGCTATAGCTTACATTAAAAAAAATCACAAACATGACACTAGTAAATTAAATTCAATATATACAGATTAATATGTAAAATGGATATAAATTTTTCAAATGGATTATGAGGAGCTCTAAAAGATTTTTTGCTTTAGACCATCTATTAATGTTAAATCCACAAATTAAATATTAAGGTTTCAACTGCATCTGTCTGAGAAAAAAAAATAGCAGATTGATTTTATGACAGTTATTTTCAAGGCTTTCAATGTACTCTCATTTTAATAAAGTTTATTACTTCTAACAAATACGTTTTTTGCTCTATCGGTATATATATATATATATATCGGTATCGGCCAAAATAATTTGAACAATATCGGCATATCGGATATCGGCAAAAATCTAATATCATTCATCCCTAGAATGCACTTTATTAAATATCCAACTTAACTAACTAATATTGATTGATAGATACAGACAAATAAAAAAAATCAAATACTGGGCGATATATGTGATACATCACACATTGCTAAAAAAGAACCACTTTAAAGACAATCTGTGCTTGTAAAAAGCCTTTTGGAACATTTGAAGCACAATAAAATTATATGATTTTTACCACAAGGAATGAATGAATCTTATCTGCTACATACATATTTTCAAATATAATTATGAATCACTGCTGTCAGATCAAGTAGCACAAGCTTTCTACTGTAATATTTATTCTATACCAGCATTTACAGTTGAATACAAAGTACAAAAGAACAGCATTTATTTGTAACATTGTAAATGTCTTTAATCTCAATTTTGATCAATTTAACGCATCCTTGATTAATAAAAGTTTAGTTTTGCTTTTTAAATAAGTATTTTTTTAACTAAAGCTAAAAGCTTTTTCAGCTTGATTCTTTGCTTGGGGTCATAATTACAGATCTGCATCTTTAAACACTGATGTAATTAAGACTTCACTAACGGGGTTCAATATTAAAACTTAATTGTGTCATGTGTCACACAGAGGACAGAAGGGTGCCGAGTCTGCATTAAACTCAGCTTCCTAAAAATGTGAGCCGATGCATTTGTGTGGCTCTCAAATCTGGGCTAAACGCCCGGCATCCGTCGCCACTAATTCAGTTTACAGATCAACATCTTAAAGTTCAAGATCAATTATTCATCACCTCTGCGGACCTCTAATCAATCTTACAGCTGACTGCTGTTCACTTGAGCTACAGAGGCAGCTATTTTTAATGAATGAAAAAATGAACTATTTCCACCTGCAGTTTTTCAGGTTTTGCTTGAATAGATGCCTGAACACTGCATCCATCAAATTTAATTGAAAACGTATTGTATGTGACAGAAAACGCTGCCTGATGAAAAAGCGAGGCGGCTGGGAAAAAAAACACATTTGTGTGCATCTACAGCTGCACAATCAACTATTTTCAAGATAAGAAATTAATGGAACAAAGCCTTCAGACAAAAAAAAAAAACACTGGATTGTTTTCAGGGCCTGTATTTATCAAGCTTCTCATAGTGCCATTTTAGTCTTAAAGGGATAGTTCACTTTGAAATTAAAATTTGGTATCTATCAGCTTACCCCAAGGGCATCCAAGATGTAGGTGTCTTTTTTTCTTCAGTAGATCCAATTTTGATGTTTTTAGGTCAAACCGTTCTAGTCTGTCAGTCATATAATGGCAGGTATAGGTCACTGTCTCTATAAGAGGGAAAAAGAACATGCACAGAGAAATCCAAATTAAACAATTCCCCATCGTAACTACACATTGATGGCCTAAGACACGAAACGAGCGGTTTGTGTGAGAAAACGAACAGTATTTATATCGTTTTTTACCTCTTGTACACAACCATGTCCAAGTGATCTGAGTGCACACACACATCCGGTGTGTGACGTGTGTGTGCGCGCTCTGACTCGTCGGCGTCAACGCTTGACGGAGGGCGTGTCTGAAGCGTGGTGCTGACGCGCCGTCATAGTTACAACAACCAATCACATACTTCTCTGGTGTTGCATGAACTGGATTGGGTATTTGCATGAGGCGATCTGATTGGCTGATGCCTCCGTTGGCGCTTGAAAAGTTGCGTCAGCACCACGCTTCAGACACGCCCTCCGTCAAGCGTTGACGCCGACGCCCCATGTGAATGCAGCGTGAGACAGAGCGCGCGCACACACACGTCACACACCGGATGTGTGTGCGCACTCAGATCACTTGGACATGGTTGTGTACAAGAGGTAAAAAACGATATAAATACTGTTCGTTTTCTCACACAAACCGCTCGTTTCGTGTCTTAGGCCATCAATGTGTAGTTACGATGGGGAAATGTTTAATTTTGATTTCTCTGTGCATGTTCTTTTTCCCTCTTATAGAGACAGTGACCTATACCTGCCATTATATGACTGACAGACTAGAACGGTTTGACCTAAAAACATCAAAATTGGATCTACTGAAGAAAAAAAGACACCTACATCTTGGATGCCCTTGGGGTAAGCTGATAGATACCACATTTTAATTTCAAAGTGAACTATCCCTTTAAGTGCTGAGAATTCATGAAATTTACTCCTACTTTCAAACTTAAGTATAAAAGCAAGTTATCAAATATCTTAAAGCTAAGAATCAATCTTACTCTCCCAGTTATTTAAGACAGCTGGAGAGGTCTCTCAAGTGGTTAGGAGTTGCCAGCAGGGGCTTGTGATGGTGCTGAGGAGACAGAGACGTGCGCAAATCTGTTCTTGAAATGTTTGACAACGAGCACTTAATCAAACGGTTACATTTCCTCAGTTATTCAAAACGAGCAAAGAACATTTACATTACCAAAGAACGTCATAACTGACTTCAGTCTAGCGCGAGTATTATGCGATCTACACTGTATGATGAATAAATCACTTACCCCTTATTTACACTACACACGTCTGCGGAGCTGATCAGCCGCGCCGTGGTAAGTTTCTGAAGCGGCTCTCCGCGCTGCATCACTAAAGATAGGCACATAGACTATTTTTGACGGATAATAATCGTCTCGCTGTCGTCAAAGGCATCAGCAACAGGCGATATCTTTGACTATCGTCGATACACGATACTTTCGTCTATAAGCACCCTCAATTGAATGTTGATGACGCTTCGTTTCCTTGCCATAATGTATTCTCTTGAAAATTATTTATTGTCAAATGTGTGTTGAATGTAAACTCCTATTAGGAATTTAACCATTTAATGTGAATTTATCTGAGAATATTCTTAAATAAGGAAATATATTCAGTGATTGGTCCATGTGTATGTCGTCATCCAAAATCCCGTTTGTGTCGTGAATCATCTCTAAACTGACACTTAAGATTTAGTCCTACACTTCGCTTAAATTACGACTGAGATGCTTGATAACTAACTTTTAAGCGCAGCTTTCAGCCAATAATTTTTCCACTTAAGTCAATTCTTAGCAGTGTTCTTGAGAGTAATTCTTAGAGGCTTGATAAATACGGACCCTGGAAGACTAAGAAGGTTTAAAAACATCTTAATGCTGGATTAGTCTCATCTTTTGTCTTCTCCAGATGTTAACTGATGGACTGGAGTGGTGTGGATTACTTGTGATGTTTTTATCAGCTCTCATTCTGACGGCACCCATTCACTGCAGAGCATCCATTGCTGAGACACTGATGCAGTGATGCATTTCTACAAACCTGATGAAGACACAAACTCATCCTGATCTGTGATGAACTGAGGATGAGTGCATTTTCATTTTTGGTTGAACTATTCCTTTAAGCAAAACCAGGTTCTATAAAATCTGCATTCATTTGTTGCACATTATCCTTAAAGTTAATTCATTCATTAAAAGAACAACAACAAAGATACCAGAAACCTCAGGTTACTGTTGTTATTGACATTTTGCATAAATTAAACAGCAAATTAGACGCAGCATAACAAAACTACAACAATCAAGCATGCATCTGTGGATCAATCTGCTTAAAACTCATCATGTCCAGCTGTAATTAGTGATAGGCCTAGAGATTAGTTTAAAGGAATATTATTCAGCAATGCATTCATCATGCAAACACACACGTCTGTGATGGGTTATGATTCTCAAGCGCTGCACAAAGACGTTACTACGTTTGTTGGAAAAACATTTAGTTTGAAGAAATGCAAATCCTTTTGCACATACTACCCTTAGCAGCACATTACCAGAGGATGAAGTATTATAGAAAGTGTTTACACACACTCACTCACTCACACACACACTCACTCACTCACTCACTCACTCACTCACTCACTCACTCACTCACACACACTCACACACACACACTCTCTCTCTCACTCACACACACACACTCTCTCTCTCACACACACACTCTCGCACACACACACTCTCGCACACACACTCACACACACACTCACACACTCAAACACACACACACTCTCTCACACACACACACAAACACACACTCTCTCTCACACACACTCTCTCACTCACTCACACACTCACACACACACACACACTCTCTCACTCACTCACACACTCACACACTCACACAGATGATGTCAGTCTTACCTGCATGAGCATGTAGTAAATGCCAGCCAGACCATGAGCTGCTCCCACATACTGTTTCTTATGCCACTCGTACAGCAGCGGGCAGCGCTCGGCTTTCTTCTCCTCTTTAGACAAGTTCTTCCCTGACTCCAGAACAGCAGTCACCACCTTGGAACAAGAGAGAGCACACTGGGATCAGATGATAGTCTTGTTATGGATCAAAGTGTCGGTCACTTCAGTAATCAGCAGGTTTATTTGCAGGGGTTCAGCAAAGGTTAAAGAACTGATTAAAATATGCTGTCAGCAGATACAAAGTAACCAAAAGACTGCACTGCAGCGACACCACAGTGAAACATCACAGAACTATTAGAAAGGCTGCAAATGTCACATTTATGCCAGCAACGACTATCATTAAGAGAAACCATGTATCCAGAAAAACCATGAACTTAATCTTTTTAACACCAGTTCACGATAATTGTTTTTCATATCAGTCGATATCGATAATCATCACGATAATTGTCAAATCTAATCAAGTTTAAAGCCAGATTTTTGCTCCGAAGTGAAAGTTGTAGAAACCAGACCATTATTTTCCTTAACAAAATAAATATCTTAATACAAAAATGTATTTCTTAGATTCCGCATGTGATATTTTCAAATCAAGAAATTTTAATTATTCAAATTATTCAAATTTTATTTATTAATTTGTTTGTTTTCAAATTAATCATTGGTCTTCCATAGTAGCATGCATTTAAATCATGATAAACAGTTAAAACCACACCTCAATACCATGGTAAAAATATAACTATATGCTAGGGCTGAACGATTAATTGCATTTGCGATAATATCGCGATATGAAAAAACGTGATTTTTCAACCGCAGAGGCTGCGATTACACTCGGTCACGTGACACGTGAGAGTAAAGACGAGGGCTGCATCCGAAAACTGAAAAATGCTGCCTTTGGAGGATTAGTATTATAGTAATTAAATATTTGTTTAGTTATCACCAAAACTCGTTCTATTTGTTATAGATCATTAAACCGTTACTCTGCCTCAGAAGCCTGTCCGAAATCAGTTTCGTGAGGTGCCTTCGTGCAAAAACGCTGCCTGCAAAGGCATTGCCTCATGAGGCAGTGAGGCAGCAAGTCAGCTGCTTAAGTTTTCGGATGCAGCTGAGGTGTGTTCGACTTGAAGATCGATCGTATGACATCAAAGTACGGCGAGATAAAGCATAAGGAGACGTCTGCTCTCTTATAGCTCTCGCAGTACTTTGATGACACACACAGCGATCGGTCCAGCAGCGCTGCTTCAAGTCAAACACATCTAAGCAGTCTTCAGAGGAAGCATCACGTTGGCACGCTATGTTGCCAAGTCCGCAGTTTGCCGTGGGTTGTTTTTGTGTCCACGGGCCTTACATAACATGCAGAATTGACAGCCTAGGGCTGGGCGATATATCTCATGCGATAGTCATGCGCATCTCGTCAGTAAAGCCGGTTCCTTGATTAGCGGTAAATCTCCATCACCTGTTTTCAAAATAGAGCGGCATTTAATACACAGAGCCGTAGATCACTGACAAGCGACGCAATATCACGTTCATATCGAAGGCGATTCATCTGCGATAATGAATTGTTATCTTATCAGTATTATTGTTAGTTTTTTTTTAAAAAGTAACAGTTACTTTCCCTGGTAATTAGTTACTTTTATAATGATGTAACTCAGTTACTATTTGTGAGAAGTAACTAGTAATATAACTAATTACTTTTTTAAAGTAACGTGCCCAACACTGCACACTATACAATGATTTATTGCTTGTCTTTGTTGAATAATACAGAATATAAAGAGCTTTAAAAAATAATCGCACATTAAATCGCAATCGCAATATTGGTAAAAAAAATCACAATTAGATTATTTTCCAAAATCGTTCAGCCCTAGTTTTTAGTAATCTAACACATTTAGTATAGGGTAAACAAACACATGCTATAGCTTAATCACAAAATACTGTAATTATATTCCATTACTCCTTTAATACATTTAATTCATGTCTACATTAATAATAGAATAAAATTCAACACAAATACCCAAATCTCTGACACAATACCACGATGCAGTGAGTGTTACTACAGTAAATCCATGGTAAATGATGGCGATTTGTATATTGAAAAGCCTTCTGACTGTATCATTGCGTACAGTGTCTTTTCAGACTCTCATTCTGACGGCACCCATTCACTGCAGAGCATCCATTGCTGAGACACATTTCTCCTCCCGTGTGTGTACAAATCACACAATAAACCTTTCATCTCAAGAGTTATATTTTGACCAAAACATTCAGAAATAGTCAGTGACTGATTCTAAAAAGCAAATAAATGAAGAATAATTTCTTCAGATCAGGACTGTCAAAGACGACAAAGTGAAGATGCATAAAAAGCAGAGAGAGCAATGATATTCAAGATGTTGCTTGCTGAGAGGAAGACTGGATGTCAATAGAGGATCATATGCTGCCATCAAAATATGTATTTTCATATGCAATAAAATCCAGTGCAGTCAACAAACAGATTATTATCATATGTGTATCATATGTATTATCATGTATGTCTTCTGGAGTTAGTGTTAGGGTGTGTTTACTATGCTATAAAGACAGGTACGACTCACAAAATCAAGTTATTGTGCATCTTTGTGTCTCAATGTAATCAAAAATATGTATTAGGTTTCATAAAATCAAGTTTTGTTAACGAATTCCAAGAGGTTATACGCTATATAACATGAGTACGAGTTCTGCTGTACTCAATATCACCATATAGACAGTGTAATAATACATACAAGTAATTCAACATACTTATGTTTTCATGTATTTATTACATGTAGTATAATTAGAGAAGAAATAATTAATAAATACATATAACTATCTAAGTTACATTAGAGCTATGGTTTATATTAAATATCAATTGGACAGCTTTTTGCACATAAGCCAACATATTGTGAAATATTGTAGGGTTATATACATTTTATTTTTTCCAAAATTCCAATTTTTTTTTTTTATATATATAAATACTATCAATATATATATATAAATAATATATTTCTTTATTATAGATTTCCTATGAAATGTGTTTAATTTTTCCCAAATTTCATGTGTTAATTTAAAATTTAAAATTTAATGTTTCATTAAATATTAATAATAAAAAGCATGATTTTGATTTCTTCATCCAAAATTTGTCAAATTCCGTGGCATTACACGTCATACAGTAAATCACATTTTTTATGACTGTAAATAAAACGTCTCTAATATTGTACATAAGCCAACTTATTTGAATTCAAATTAATATTTGTATGTTTGTTAATTTGATTATCAATTAACCACTGTACAGAACTGACCATATTTTGTACAGTTTTATTACAGTATGATACTGCAGCACATCTATTAGTTTACTATGGTATATCTGAGTCCTGGTGTCAGTCCTGTCTCTATGCTGGACGGCTTCTGCTCGAGAAGATATGGATATTAATGTGTGTACTGTATTATTTGAGTGTGAGTGTAGGACAGATATCACAGATCCAGGAACAGATACGGAGCAGCGGATCCGTCCTGATCGCACCACAGGCTCTTTTAATAACATTAGAGCTGCCAAATTGGCTGAAAAACTAAAATATGATCAATATTCAAATTATATTCAAATTTAAAAGGCATAATTTCTGTTAGAGGGGAAAAAGCTTTAGGCTTCTCTCCTGAGGCCACAAGAGGCGCATCGAGATAAATATTACTAATGCATGTTTATTCAAAGCAATAAAATAAGACTATCTTTGAAAAAGTGCAATGTTTAAAATAATGTTTATAAACCATATAGAATTAATTACGTTGCTTAAACAATTAGAAA
>CM049863.1:1059165-1091665 GCA_027422415.1 Schizothorax lantsangensis | reverse complement strand
TGCAGTGTTTTACTTCAGATATGCTTTATGCTGTTTGGAACGCAGTGCTATTAGATGCATGAGACTTTCAGCTGCGCTTTGTGTTTGTTTGTCCTGAAGCTTGATCGTGTCTGTGGGTTAAATGCACTTGCATTTTCCAATACTTTAATATGAAATTGATGTACACACAGTCAGTTATGTTTTCAGAGCAGGACAACACATCTGATAGATCTGTGCATGCAGTCTGTTAAAGCTACCGCTGTTTATGATCTCATCAGTAATGAATGAATGAATGAATGAATGAAGCATTTATATAGCGCTTTATTGTGTATTGCTGTACACCCAAAGCGCTTTACAATCATATAGGGGATCTCTCCTCAACCACCACCAGTGTGCAGCATCCACTTGGATGATGCGACGGCAGCCACAGAGCTCACCACACACCAGCTACAGGTGGAGAGGAGAGAGAGATAGAGCCAATCAAGTGGATGGGGATTATTAGGAGGCCATGATTGACAAGGACCAGTGGAGGGAATTTGGCCAGGACACCGGGGTTACACCCCTACTCTTTACGAGAAGTGTCATGGGATTTTTAATGACCACAGAGAGTCAGGACCTCGGTTTAACGTCTCATCCGAAAGACGGTGCTTTTTTACAGTATAGTGTCCCCGTCACTATACTGGGGCGTTAGGACCCACACAGACCACAGGGTGAGCGCCCCCTGCTGGCCTCACTAACACCTCTTCCAACAGCAACCTAGTTTTCCCAGGAGGTCTCCCATCCAGGTACTGACCAGCTCAACCCTGCTTAGCTTCCGTGGGCAACCAGTCTTGGGCTGCAGGGTGATATGGCTGTGGCTGATGTAATAATGATGCTGTGTAATAATCTGAGGAAAAAAGAAAAACCATAACTATTGTCTGTACACTTTCGGATACTTGAACCCTTATTTTAAACAAGTAATTGTTTTAAAAATTAGCCTGCTTATATAATAAATTAAATTTTGCATTTATATAAAACTTATATGTGTGCAGTAATATTGAAAACTGAGAATGTGATGCATCGTGATATTGAGTTGATAATAATAATCATAATTGAAACCAAGATTCACACCCCTGCTTTTAAGACGGCAGTACTGACGCACAGAGATGCCAACTATAAACAAAAAGCATAGAAACTGCAATTTTGGCTCAAATGTAAAGTTGTAAAGATGTATTTGCACAGCAGAAGAATTAAAAATGTAGATTAAGAATCGTATTGAATCGGATCGTGAAGTGCCTGAAGATTCCCAGCCATGTGTCTGAAGAGTGTTTAGATGCTTTTACACACGGTTTAATGCAGGATATGAATGCATTTAACCTGCAGTTACAAATGCATAAATAATATTTTGATATATTAAACATACTGATATTTGAAATTATTTAAATAATAAAAGCTACTTTAAATGTGAAATTAAAGCCTCCAGCAGGTGGCAGTGAGTCAGTGTTAATAAGTGAGTCATTGTGAGTGAACCGAGTCATTTAAACGAGTGAATCATTCAGGAACGAATCACTGAGACGCAAAACAGTGCTGTAGCTGTGTTTGGAGTTATTATTGTTGGCGAAATATGGTGTCTGTCTAAAACGTAAGTATCTTAACGAACTTTTTGTTTATTGAACTGTTGTAAAAAATCAATATCACATTTGTAATCATGGTAATATTTGGAGAAAAACGGCACTATGAAATTGATTAACTCTATGAAGTGGTATAAATATCTACATTTTCTGCCTCCGTGTCTTGAATTTGTGATTATTCTAAATGCATTTTAATACTGAATCATGCAGTGAAAGAACATGCACTAATATAAACGCAATAGACTTCATGTAATGTATGCATGCAGGGGTGATATGAATGGTTTTTGCAAAATACTCGATAGTGTCAAAATCACACATCGTTAAAACAACAATTATGATATTATCACAGACGATATATATCGCACACCCCTACTTCATGTGCATGTATGAATAAAAACAAATGTGACCCTGGAGCACAAAACCAGTCATAAGGGTCAATTTTTCAAAATTGAGATTTATGCATCATCTGAAAGCTGAATAAATAATCTTTCCATTGATGTATGGTTTGTTATGATAGGACAATATTTGAAAATCTGGAATCTGAGGGTGCAAAAAAATCAAAATATTGAGAAAATCATCTTTAAAGTTGTTCAAATGAAGTTCTTAGCAATGCATATTACTAATCAAAAATTAAGTTTTGATATATTTACGATAGGAAATTTACTAAATATCTTCATGGAACATGATCTTAATATCCTAATGATTTTTGGCATAAAATAAAAATCAATAATTTTGACTCATACAATGTATTGTTGTCTATTGCTACAAATATACCCCAGCGACTTAAGACTCCAGGGACACATATGTTGATTGTGAATAGCACGACATGCACCTTGGCGATGGTGTCGTCGTCCACCGTGTCCGGTCCGATCTCTTTGTTGACGTACAGCAGGGCGTAGAGATATCCGGCTCGTCCGTACAGAAGCTCATCAGGAACATCAGAGTCTGGACTGAGCACTGAGCGCTGGAGCTGGAGCAATCTGAACAACATCAAACCAAACACAAGAACACGTTACAATCTCTTTGTGCAACACTGACTGCAACAAAATAATACACGTTTGCCACTTTGTACATCATGTGTGTTAAAATGTAACAGCCGTTATGTTTCCAGATGTTGCTACAATGGGATCTTAAAAATAAAGGAAGTTATCTAAAATATCTAGATTAGATTTCTATTATTTTGACATTTAAATATTTTCATAAATATCAGATAGTGTATCAGGGCTCGCAAAATCGCTAGCCCGACGTCCCGGGGCTATTGTGTTTTCCAGTCGGGCTACCAAAATGTCTCACCGCTCTGCCCGACGGGCTACCTTAAATACAGAGCTCCCAAGCAATGTTCCCTCTAAGCTGCGTGCGCGCGGCCGCACACTTCTACAGCCGCGGCCGCGCAGAAGAAATAATGTGCCGCTCGCACGCAAAAATGAGTTGGGAAAGCCATTTGTTTGAATGCCAGTAAAAGCATTCAAAAAGTTTATATATATATATATATATTTAACTTACAGATCTCAGCTTAAGTTTTACTTCAGTTTGTTTTCTATTCTATTCCATTCTATCAGTTTAAATAGTTTGTTTTGATATTATATTATATTATGGGCCTATATTATAAACCTAACAAATAACTGACCTTGTTTTTTAATGTAGTCTCTTGCTCATCAAAGCTGTATTTATTTAAAAAAACAGAAAAAACAGTGATATTGTGAAATATTATTGCAATTTCTAATATTGGTTTCCTATTTTAATACCTATACTTTAAAATATAATTAATTCCTGTGAAGCAAAGCTGTATTTTCAGCATCATTACTCCAGTCTTCAGTGTCACATGATCTTCAGAAATCATAATAATATGCTGAATTATTATCAGTGTTGCTGATCTAATATGCTGATTTACAGTGAAACTGTTGTGCTGCTTAATATTTTTTGGAACCTGTTACTTTTTTCTTTGATTAATAAAAAGTTAAAAAGAACAACATTTATTCAAAATAGAAATCTTTTCTAACAATATAAGTCTTTACTATCAATTTTATCCATGTAACACATACTTGCTGAATAAAGTTTTTAACTTTCTTTAAACTTTTTTAAAAAGTATCTTTAAAAAGAAAGAAAAAAAAGAATGACCCCAAACTTTTGAATAGATACTTTATTTAAAAAAAATATCACAGGTCCCAAAAAATATTAAGCAGTACAACTGTTTCAACATTGATTATAAATCAGCATATTATTATGATTTCTGAAGATCATGTGACACTGAAGACTGCAGTAATGATGCTGAAAATACAGCTTTGATCACAGAAATTAATTATATTTTAAAGTATATTAAAATAGAAAACATTTATTTTAAATTGCAATAATATTTCACAATATTATTTTGTGAAATAATATTCAGGTTTTTTTATCAAATAGATAGGCTACAGCCTTGATGACACTTCTTTAAAAAAAACTTTACTGATCCCAAACTTTTGAACGGCAGTGTATTGTACTGTAAAAAAAAAAGTTTTCTCAGGTAACCTAAAATGTACATCATTTAGTTACATCAAGGGTCAAATCAAATATAAATAGCACATTAAAGTTAAAAGTTAACACTTTTGTGTGTGTGCGCTGCACAGGTCTGGTATAAAGAATGTTTTTGCTCAGGTGCCCGAAATGTCCACCCAATAGAGAAAAGTTTTGCTCAGCAAGAAAAAAAACATTAGAGGGAACATTGCCTGTAAATAGTAAAATAAAACTCTTTCCTTGATATTTGTTGATATTTGTGTATTGAAAATGTTTTTGATTGACATTATGTTTTTTTTTTATTTGGGCTAGTTAAACTAATTTTCGGGCTACCAAAATCTGAAGAGACCTGCCCGAAGGGCTACCAGGGATTATGAAATTTTGCGAGCCCTGTGTATACATCATACATTTTCAGACACAAGCCTTAAAGAAGAATTTTATTTAATCTTTTTAAAATTCTATTCATTTAATTTTATTTGTTTTTCAAAAATGTAATATGTACTTTAATTTATATGAAGTATGAAATGGTCAGATGATTTGAGTCAGTGATAATTGACGTAATCCTGATTAAATAAACCGTTAAAATGATACATTTGTGTAAACAACATTCCAGAAATCATTTCTGATTAAATTCACAAAATTTTGCTATTTTAAAGATTAATGGCAGATAAATTGTGGAATATGTTTTGTTCTTTGTCTCAGCAATCAGTACTAAATCACACATGTTTTACAGATTTATATATATATATATATATATATATATAAAGTATCTTCTGTTGACCAAGGCTGCGTTTATTTGACTAAAAATACAGTAAAAATAGTGAAATATTATTATGATTTAAAACAGCTGTTTTCTATGTGAATATGTGTTAAACTGTAATTTATTTAAATGATCAAAGCTGTATTTTCAGCATCATTACTGCAGTCTCCAGAGTCACATGATCTTCAGAAATCATAATAATATGCTGCTCAAGAAACATTTATGATTATTATCAATGTTGAAAACATTAATATTGTTTGTGGAAACGGATACATGTTATTTTTCAGGATTCACAGATGAATAGAAAGTTCAAAAGAACAGCATTTATTAGAAATAGAAATCTTTTGTAACATTATAAATGTCTTTACTGTCACTTTTGATCGATTTAATGCATCCGTCATAAATAAATGCATTAAAGGGGTGGTTGATTGTGATTTCACTTTTTTAACATTAGTTAGTGTGTAATGTTGCTGTTTGAGCATAAACAATATCTGCAGAGTTGCGGCGCTGAAAGTTCAATGCAAACGGAGATATCGTCTTTTAAAATTCTGGCAGTTTAATGCCTACAAAAACGACAGGTAAGGGACTACAACGAGTTACTTCCCGGTAGTGATGCGCGGGTCGTCTCATAACCCGCGGACCCCGCGGGCGGGTTGGGGCGGGTCAAGAATTTGTCACTTTATTTGCGGGGCGGGTCGGGGCGGGTCATTAAAAAATAAAAATAAAATCCATCCGTGCAATTCCCTATAGCCAATATTAAATATTTGGGAATATCTATTTTCATATTTTATTAGGTTCTTTGAAGGTTACAATACGAAGGCCTACGTAGCAACGTAACTTGCTTGATGTCCCCAAACCTTTGGCGTCACGTGACACGTCACGAAAGCACCAAGCAGCTCTGTATCCCAGCCACAAGCCACATTCAGCTCTGCTGGCCGGGTGCTGGAGTCTAGGTGTAATACATTAAACCCCGGTACAGTGGATGCACAGCGAACGTAAAAACGCTAAATGAACATTTCCGTGTGTTAAATAATACAAAAGTTCAGTGGTTATGTAGCGTAGGCTGTAAACTGTAGGCCTATACAAATCTGAAATAAAAAATTGTTTAGCCTATTAGATGAATACAAACGCTGCTTTGTAAATGTTGAAAATGTTTATCATTATCTTGTTATTAACATGACCTGATTTATGGTTCATATTCATAATCGTATGTTGTTGCCAGTTTACAGGGCGATGTTTCCAAGCACTTTCAGGCTGAAATAAAGGCTGTTTTCATTTACATTACAATGCCTAGTATGTCTATTTAATGGTCGCGGGTGCGGGGCGGGGCGGGTTGTAAAAATAGATACAGTGGTGCGGGGCGGGCCAAATAATTTCATAAAAGCGGGACCCGCGGGTTGGAAAAAAACCCGACCCGCGCATCACTACTTCCCGGGTCTGATACGTCACAGACCCAGATAAACCCCGCCCCCAGGAACATGCAGCAAAGGGGGCGGAGCCATGCTGCGCTGCTTTAGAGAAGAGGAAGAGAAAACTAGGGATGTACGTAACAATCTATTCATATGAATCGTGATTCTGTCTTCTAACGATTCTAATGGATTCACAAGTTTCAAAATCATTAAAGCAGCAGTTCTTAATACTGTTACTCTGTCGCCCTGCTCTGCATCTCTCTCGCTCTCTCTCTCTCACACACACACACACACACACACACACACACACTCTCTCTCTCTCTCGCTCTCTCTCTCTCTCTCTCTCTCTCTCTCTCTCTCTCTCTCTCACACACACACACTCTCTCTCTCTCTCTCTCTCTCTCACACACACACACTCTCTCTCTCTCTCTCTCTCACACACACACTCTCTCTCTCTCTCTCTCTCTCTCTCTATCCCTCTCCCTCACACACACACTCTCTCTCTCTCTCTCTCTCATTCAGATCGTCAGATCAGCTCCAACAAACTGTTCCAATTATACACTTATTTTCACACAGCTATGAGAAGCGTAAATACATGGACACGCGTGCGGTTGCCGTGCTGTATTAAGGCTTTAATCAGGATAAAACCGTATATTAAAAGCTAACATAGTAGCATTTACAAATAACAGCGCATCTAAAAGTGTGATCCAACAACAAACAAAAAAAACATACCATTAAGAGCCGTGCTTGCACAGGTTCTGCACGATCCTCTTCACTAATATCCTCTGGGTCTCAATCGGGCTCAAATTGATAAGCATTATAGACAACGCCACTGTTCACAATACAACCGGAGCACATGCCGTTGAGGAGAGGGGCGGGACGTTCAGACGTGCAGTAGAGGCGGTTTAGCCAATCACAACACACTGGACCAGCTAACCAATCAGAGCCCTTCACATATTTCTGAGGGAGGGGCTTCATAAAACCAGGAAATAATCGGGGTGTTTCTCAGAGAAGGGACAGAGAGGTGTGGAATAAAGGTAAATTATGTGAAAAATAATGCGTTTTTTAAAAAACTTAGCATGAACACATGTTTGACTGCACCCCATAAACACAATCAAGCCTAGAAAAAAACCAGTCAACCACCCCTTTAATTAATTTAAAACAAAAATCTTACCGGACCCAAACTTGCATGGTAGTATTTACACTTGCATTATATCAAGCACCATACTCTCTGGTTTAATCTATTCTAGACATTAAAAATACACACAAATCAGTTTAATATAATTAAAGTTCTTGTTTTGCTGAACTCCTGTGTTTGAACAGCACAGTAAGAGAGGGTTTACAGGAGATCATGCTGAGAGATGCAGTGGATCAGACGATCTATCAGACGAATGAGTACAGAGAGCACAGCACGCTGAATAACACACACACTCACTATAACACACACACAGAAACGCCTCGGAGCAGCAGAGGTCTTCAATCAAATCAGAGTCTGTTCTCCTCGCCGCTATTCTACCAACAGAACACACTCTAGTGCATTTGGGTTCCTCAGTGGCCCATGACAACTTCTAGAAATAATCGTAGCTAATATAATACACTTTACTGACAGCAAATCAAATGTAGACGATTTGATCAAATGGGACTGATTTTTAGAGATGTCAATTTAAAGGGACAGTTCACCCAAAAATGAAAATTCTGTCATCATTTACTCACCCAAACCTGTATGAATGTGATTGTTCTGAACACAAAGGAAGATATTATGAAGAATGAGGGAAACAGAGCAGTCTATGGAAGTCAATGGTGCCCAAAAACAGCCTGATTATAAACTTTCTTCAGAATATCTTCAGAACAAACACATTCATACAGGTTTGGGTGAGTAAATGATGACAGAATTTTCATTTTTGGGTGAACTGTCCCTTTAATGCATTAATTAATTATATTTGTAAATACCTAGGGCTGTTTAGCAATTAATTTTTTTTTAATCTAATTAATCAGAAATTACTCGCTGTCACGAATCCTGGCCATGATCTTCCGTTCACTCACCACCAGAGGTCACTCATTGACTTTCACACCACACAGACAGTTACATATCACCCAAAGACTACATTTCCCATAATCCATTGCACTGACGACTCACAGCTGATTTCACTGATCACTCAATCACACACGCTTTATAATCCTTGGACTTGCTCTCTGTGATCGCCGAGTATTGTTTAGCGTATATCCTAGCGATAGCTACTCTACGGAGCGCTCCCAGTAGTTATAGTCTTGCCTTGTTAGTTTTCCCGTGTTTGATATCTACCCGTGTTTCCTGGATTAACCCTTCGCTTTACCGTTCGGACTCTGTTTGCACCTCGTTTGGATTATTGCTGTGTACCTGGATTATCTCTCTTTGCCTTGCCCCTGTTGGATATTATTCGCCGATCGTCGACCCACGCTTGCCTTACTGTGCGTTCACACCAGACGCGACTTGCGCGAATAAATCGCGCTATTCGCGCGTAGTTGGACGCTTGAACATTTTGAGTTTACTCGCTTCATTCACGCGTGAAATTCTCTTCACAACAGACGTGAATTCGCGTCATGGGGGGGGCTTCTGCAGGCGGCTCCAGTCTCGTTGTGATATGGCTAACATGGATTTTGTTTAGAGGCTAGTTGCACTTTATGTGCTATGGAAACACTGGACGCGTGTATTTCAGCCGAGAATGTAGTTGTTTAAAACTCAAATCTGCGGTTTATTTATAAAAACAGCGCCTATTTGAAAATGTGCTTCGCTGATTTCGTAGCCGTGAGCTCCGAGCGATCACCGGGCGCTCGTGCTCATGTATCCCAAAGAGAGGAGCATAACCTCGGCTAGTCCTTCTGACATCTGCCGCTGGCTCTGATGTATCTGGATAAACATAAGATATAATTCGTTTTGGGTAAATCTAACAGGTAATCTTTGGTCTATCGTACAGCTCCGGGTATCCACATACAGCCTCCGCTCGTAATCACGTCACTACTAGAGCAAGCTCCTGATTGGTTAACGCGGCGCAAATATCCGCCAAAGTTCAGATTTTTCAACTCGCGCGGCAAACGCCCGAAACGCTCAATTTGCGCCGCCTCATTCGCGCGAACCACGCCGCAGGATGTCTATTCGCGTCTTTGCATTGACTTAACATGTAAATCACTCACGCTTAACGCTTCATTCGCGTCTGGTGTGAACGCACCTTGAGGACGACTCTGTGTCTTGCCCTTACCATCCCTGTTTGCCGTTGTTTGACCCTGCCTGTTTATTGACTATGTTTCTTAATAAAGCTCAGCAAATGGATCCGCTTGCCTCTTGTCTCGTCGGCTCCGTAACACTCGCACATCAATTTGGACTGAGAAAATCCCCCCCAAAAGATCATTTAAAGTCATTATTGTGTTAAATGAGAAAAACAAGTGCAAACAGCAGCTTTAGAAAGAAACGTTTTCATTCAACATTGCAAGTCACTGTCTTTAATGAGCGAGTCATTGAATCATTCATTTAACCGATTCGTTCAAATGGCAGATCCATTCATTTACATTGAATCATTTATCAGATGCTTTTATCCAAATGAGGACAATAGAAGCAATCACATCAACAAAAGAGCAATAATATGCAAGTGCTATAACAAGTCTAATTTAGCTTAACAGTACACATAGCAAGGTTTTATTATACAATAAATAAAAAGAAAACAGATAGAATAGAGCAAGCTAGTGCTTTATCATTCAGGGACTGTCTTTATAAATGAGTCATTGAATTATTCACTCACTCAATTTATTCATTCAGTAACCAATCACAGCTGTGTTTTGATCAGAGACGCTCAACAGTTCTGCTGTGGCTTTGATTAGAACTATTTTTATTGTTTTAACACATTTCCTTGTTTATTGAACTGTTGTATAAATCAGTTTCACATTATCAGTAGATTTAAAAATCGATTGGTTTACCACACAATCGATTTTTATTTCATTATTTAATTTTTCCTAGAGGTGGTGGGGAGAAGTTAGCGCTTTGTAATTCCAACAGAGGGCGAAATGTACATATGTGTTGGACTTGAAGCAGCACCGCACAGACGATCAGCATATGACATCAAACTACGGCGAGAGCTGATGATACTGTGGTTCTGGGCCTCATTTCCAACAATGATGAGACCGCATACTTGGATGAGGTGGAGAGACTAACATCATGGTGCCAGGACAACTGTCTCTCTCTGAACGTGAGCAAAACTAAAGAGCTGATTGTGGACTTCAGAAAGAAACACCTGCTGCCCTACACTCCTCTTATGATCAGTGGGACCCCTGTGGAGAGAGCAGCTTCAAGTACCTCGGTGTAAACATCTCCGAGGACCTGACTTGGACTACACACATTCAAACACAGGTTAAGAAAGCCAGGCAAAGACTGTACCATCTGCGACAGCTGAGGAAATTCAGGGTCTCACCAACAATCCTGAAAACTTTCTATGCAGGGACCATAGAAAGTGTATTGACTCAGTGTATCTCAGTGTGGTATGGAAACAGCTCCAGCCAAGATTGCAAGGCCCTGCAGAGAGTCGTGCGCTTAGCTGAGCGTATCTCTGGGTCTGCTCTCCCCTCTCTGCAGGACATCTACATCAAACGCTGCAGAAGCAGAGCTGTCAAAATCATCAAGGACTCAAATCACCCTGGAAACTGTCTATTCACTATGCTGCCATCTGGTAAGCGCTTCCGCAGCCTGATGGCAAAAACTGAGAGACTTAGGAGGAGTTTCTTCCCCCAGGCCATCAGGCTCCTGAACTCAAACTCAGCCTCGTAACAACATCTGACTTACTTCATAATCACTAATCACACACTCATTACTCTCTACCTCATACTGACAGTGTCATTTGCTCATTTGCACATTTGCACACAACACTTTCTGTGTCTTGATATCATATCTTATCTTATTTTTTATTCATTTTATTTTATGTATACTTCCCTTGTGTTGAATTCTACAATATTTGCACTGTCCATGGAGCGGACCTGACTCACATTTCACTGCTGGTTATACAATCTCTGTATAGTCGTGTATGTGACAAATAAAACTTGAAACTTGAGCAATTCGAAAGCACGCGGAGCGGTCATTATATATAGATCAGTGCGAGCCGTTTGTTCTCTGTAGCTCTCACGGTGCTTTGATGTCATACAATGATCGATCTGCGTGCGCGGTGCCGCTGCATTAGATGACGTCATATACGTTTAAAGCTGGCGCGAGAAAGCAAAACCATGACGGAGGCAGAGGATCAAACCTCTTCCAGAATACTTTCTGCACTTTCACGTTTTGAATCACAACTGCCGGGAAAACATGACTAAACATGACTGAAACGGTATGCATAACATAGCACTTTATTTCTGCTCATTTTGTTGAACAATTGACTAATATTCATGTGCAAGTTCAGTGTTTTGGTACTTTAAAGTCTCATGGTTCAAGGTACTTTAAATAAACACTGTGTATGTGTATGCTCCTGAAATATAGGTTTAGAAAGATGTGATGCATTGTTTTTGTTAATATGACTCATCATATACAGTCTCTTTTAAGGGTATAATCAACTACTTTCCATTGTCTAGTCTTTAATAAGCAAACAAAAATCACAATAAATTGTAATATCGAATTGCAATAGTAACTGCGAAGATGTGTTTTTTTTAATTGTGGCAGTCTGTATATTAAGTGTATCATTCAACTTTTTCCCATGGTCTAGAGTTAAAAACAAAAATCACAATACATATCGTATCGGCACCCAAGTATCGTGATAGTATCGAATCGGGAGGTAGGTGTATCGTCCCATCCCTAATTATCAGTGGTGTAGATATTGGTTAAAAGCAGCACTCTTGCTGGTGTGATATTGCTAAACTATATCATATGATATTAATAAAAGAGTGTGATTCTTTTGCACTCATATCTTGAATTTTAGGCTGATATAACTACATTCTAATAGACTCCATCACACAGTCCTGCATCATGTTCATCAGTGTAAAATTAACACATTTAATCATGCCCCCCCGACTGTAATAGTGAATTAACCATTGGGTTAATTCAAGTTTTATGCACTACTTTTTTTGCAAAACCACAGCTAGCTTTCCCAAACACACTTCTAGAGAGCAGCAATGGACGCAACCAGAGATAGCCAAAGAGAGAAATGCTTCTTACTTCGTCAGACACTCCTGGGACTCGGTCTGGTTTTTTAAGTGATGATGAACGACTGCGCCTACGGCTAGGGGCCCGGCGTCTCCGCACAGGAAGGTGACGCACCGTCCGTTCAGGTTCCTCAGCGTGCGTTTGACGTAATCCAGAGCCCGCTGCAGATCCGAGGCCTCCTGCGTCACTCGATACAGCTGCAGGTACAGCAGGGCTATGCCTGCCAAAGACAATCACCTTTCAAAGCATTGGGACTCCTGCATTTACTACAGCTACTACAGCATATTCAAAACATCTAACAAATTCAACTCTACTATTTATTACTTTACATTTATTTCATATTGGACTAGCAATTTTATTGGCATATCTAGAAAGTTTTGATTTTAAACTGCCTAAATACAAATAAAATAAACCCCAATTTTCTATAAGTTAACACGTGTGTGCGTGCGTGCGTGTGTATGTTTGTATATATGTGTGTGTGTGTGTGTGTGTGTGTGTATGTATGTATGTATGTATTTATATATATATATATATATATATATATATATATATATATATATATATATGTATGTAGGTATATATATGTATATGTATACATATATACACATACACATACATACAGTCATGGCCAAAAATATCAGCACCCTTGGTAAATATGATAAATATGATATGATGATATTTCATGTTCATAATCACCCTGGAGTGCTCAAAAATGTTAATATGAATGGGAATATACTTCAGAGATATTTTACTCACAAGAATTTCTAGGGGTGCCAATAATTGTGTCCAACAAGTATTTGAGAAAAACATTTATTTCATAATGATATTTCCCCCCCATTTTAAATTCTTATTATCCAATGAAAGGTTAGATTTTTGTGAATTTTTTAAATAAAAGATCAAAAGGATTAACAATGCAGATTAATTTTCACAGCCTTCTTTGATCATATTTACCAAGGGTGCCGATATTTTTGGCCATGACTGTATACATACATACATACATACACACACAAACAGAATATTGGTTTGTAGTTAATTAAAATATAATTCCCAGGTTTAATAGATGAGCTTGACAAATGCAGTCAATACTAAAATTTGAACATTGAAAAAATACAATTACATTATTTTCTTATCTTCCTTATATGCTGTATGGTCCAAATTACATAACTTTCTTTAAGAATTCAAAGGAATGTTCATTTATTTATCAGGGGAACACCAGGCAGTAACAGCATTGCATGCAATGACATTTTACACAAAATTTTTTATAAATAATAGCACACTGATTTATATCCTATTCTGCAAAAGCTGCAAATAAAGTCCACAAAGTTCATCATATTAAGTGTTTGGTATTCACCTGTCCAGCCGGTGTAGGTGGAAAAATCATGTGGATCTGCAGTCTTCAGGCCCTCCTCCATCTGTTGGAGAAGATCTTTGATCTTGCTTTGCACCTTCTTCTGAAAGGCGTCACTGATCTATTTCCAGGGAAGGAAAAAAAAAAGTTGCAAATAGTTGTTTTACTGATGAATTCATATGAAGAGACACTGGCACTGAATAACGTACAGCATTGTGTTCGAAAATGTTGCGGACCAAATACAGAGCCCTGTGGAATCTCCATTATAAAATTCAAAATATATGCATATCGAATCAAATCTCAAAATTGATTTGATTTAAAAACATATGCATATGCACACCCACTAGGGATGGGCGATATGGGCTTAACAATATATCACGATATTTCTGTTATTTATTGCGATAACGATATCAATGATGATAATTCAGGGAATCCTGCTTCTTTAGAGAAAAGTATTATCTTTCCTATTTTTACCCCAAATAGGGTGTCGTAATGCAATGAGTGTTTAATTCATCCTGGAAGCCAGAGGGCGCTCTTGAGCAGAAACTACACACATGCATCACAGAAGTAATAGACCGACGACGCTCCATGAAGATATCCAGTTATCGCTGAATAAAACGCACAACGGAGATAAGAGAAATTTTAACTGATGAAACTTGAAGACAATAAACATACGATTGCACAAAATATCTGTGTTCTTCAATCTTGGGTATCTTTATAAGGAAAGTATATTTATAATGCAATGCTAATAGCCTTCATCACTGTATATAACACTATCATTCTGTAATATGAAACCACGTCTGGTCACAAAAATAAGTATTTCAAACACTCGACTATGTTATTAAGTTAATTTGGAGAAAAAACATGTCAATAAATGATATCGTTGTTGGACAACAGGTTTGTAAACAGACTCATACACATGCAAAACTGTATCGCACACATGCTACTGTACTATATTTATTCAGACCGATGTTTTTGTAACTGTACAGCCCTAACCAAACCAGTTACAGATTATAAAAGCAGCTCGAGCTCATCATTTAGCGATAAACTCCTTAATTTCACGTCTGCCTTCCGCGATGTCGCTCCGCACTGAAATATGTCAACAACTAGACTTTATCGTTATTATCGCGGGAAGACTAATTCTTATCGTGTGGAGAATTTTTACCGGTATATCGCAAACGATAAGATATCGCCCACTGCATCATAGACACTTCTAACCTTTAAAAGTGAACTCTACTTCAGAGACTTCTTGGCCATGCAATGCATCATCTCAGTTCAGCCTTGAGGAACTACTCAGAGAGAGTCATTTCACAAAAATTGTCAAACGTTTGACAATAAAGTCACAGAGACTAGCTAATTGTATACCGTGATTTGCTGACAGTGGTACAAAGAGGAACGTGGCACCCCGGGATCCTGGTGTTCAGCCTGATACAAAGAGCACATTTGAGTACAGAAGAAAAAAGGTCCTTTTTATTCAGACTGTTTACTGCAACAGGGGAAATTCATAATGTGTATTGCTATTTCTGAAGGTCTGAGTTCAATAGCTTAGGAACCTTGGGCACGGTAGAGTGAAGGTGGAGTTATTTCTTCCTCCTGCAGCAGTGAGTCTGTGAGGCGAATCCTAATGAGGAGCAAACCTCACCTATAACAAGCAACCCTGACAAACACACTGACATACACAATCTTAAGATAAGTAGTAAGGAGTAATTGAGGGTAAAATAATCCACTAGGGGCAGATATTTCAAGCTCACATCTGTATTTTGTCTACACTGCAAAAAGCTGATAGTAAAATGCTGAAGTCAGATGATAATGCACTTGCTTTTATATCTATCTTATATCTTATTATACTGTATATTTGGAAAATAGAGTTTAAAACCATGATGTGTGTCATTTCACATGTAATGTAAGAAAACATTTTATATCATTTACAAATTATTTAAATCATAAATAATTCATAAAAATAAAATCATAAAAAATAAAGAAAAATTATAATATTTTTATGATATTTTTTATTTTTATTTTTAAAAATCAGTTGAATAAAAATGATGCCAGGATGGAAAACAGGGATGCAAATTTAGGCTAAAATAAGGTATTAGATCAGTAGGGACCAGTGTAATTATAAAAAATAAATAAATAAATTGTATTTGAAATAAAATAAACATTAACTAAAATAAAAAAAATAAAAACTCATTTTTTAAATGTAGGTTATCTTTATGTACCAAAAAAATTAATTTAAAAAACATAGACATAAATTGTGTCTGTTGTTTTGTTATATTTTGGATGTTGTGTTGTGTTATGTGTGAAAAAAATAAAAAATGTTGATAAAAAAAAACAGACATAAATAACTAAATAATAATAACAATAAAAAAAAACTGCTTCAAAATTAACAAAACACTATAATAGTATCTCAGTGATACTGAGCTGCTACTTTTGTACAGAATATTGGTTTGTAATGTATATTTCCCAGGGCTGAATAATTTATCAAATGCAGTTAATGTAGGTAAACACTGGAAAAAGTCCAAATTATGTTACGTTCACAATTTATACTAGAATTTCCTAAGAATATGTGATGCAAAAGCTGCCAGCGTGATCCTTGGATGACCTGGTGGTTGTCAGGATGTTGCTTTATGGTTGTTAAAGTGTTCTGTGGTGTTTCGAGTTTGTTGCAATGCAGCTGTTAAAGGGGGGGTACAATGCTGTTTCATGCATTCAGAGTTGTTTACTCTGTTAAAGAGATGGATTCTCATGCTAAGCATGGACAAAGTTTAAAAAAAAAAATTCGGAGTTTCGGAGAGTTTTTTTCGATCGTTGTTCTTGATGACGTAAACGACGGTGGAACTCCTTATATGGGCATTTCTCCCGGAAGAACACGCCCCTGCACGCATCGACCGGAGCGAGAGCAGCCAATCAACACGCTTCAATCGGCAGCGCTGCACGGGACTCGCTCGGGAAGAACGTCTCTAAAGAAGTGTGTTTTTGGTTGTGAGGGAAAGATAACCTTGTTCAGCTTCCCAAAACAACCCAGCGTTACGTGAACAGTTGATATAGTTTGTTTTTCCGGGGCAGCAATGGAGTTTCTCAAGTGTTTTGTTGACGAACGTTTTATAAACAAGGCCCAATTCGACGCTGGATTTGCACATGGTTTAATACTGAAAGATGGAGCGGTCCCAGCTATAAAAGATCCCGGTCATGATTCAGAACTGCAGATGGTGAGTGAAACGGCATCAAATGTCTGTGTTTTGTTGGCGATCGGAGCAAGTGCTCGTCACTCTTTAGCTCCGCCCACACGACACGCCTCCACTCTTTAGCTCCGCCCACGACACGCCTCCACTCTTTAGCTCCGCCCACACGACACGCCTCCAGGAGCTCGGCTTTTTTCGGAGAGGATCGTAAAGCTGTATCTTTCTTTTATAAATATGATAAAACTAAAGACTTTTTGGAGATATGAAGGATGCAGTACTACTCTATAGGTACTCAAGATTAACATGAGATTGGGTGAAACTGTGTGCGTTAGCTCCCCTTTAAGATGTTCTGGTTCTGATACAACAAAAACTGGGAAAAGCAAAATAATAAATCAAGAGTACTGCAATGGAGAAATTCTGACGCGTTGACTTTGCTGAGCATAGAGCCCTGCTGCATCAAATAATGAAGGTGTATTTGTGCAGAGATCCACAGCACAGGATGACTGACAGCTGAAGGGATGGAAACAAGAGACCCTGCTGAACCCACTGCTGGGAACACAAAGAGAAACCAGCACAAACCTCTCCATCTTTCCTCCACCACGGAGAGGTCGATATAGAGATGCTGTCTGATATCTAAAGGACTCCTCAGACAATAATTACAACTGCTACAGTACAAATTATTAGCTATGACCTTAACACAAATACTCTGGTACTGTAGGTGTATCAGTCAGTAATATCATGATAATCTGATGCTGAATGATTGCCATATTCATGTACTACAGCTCTCCAGTGCAGATCAAAGAATAGTGTGGTACTTTCACAGTGAATGTCCAAATAACCATAGCAACCACAGCTTTTGATCAAAATTAGACCATGCACACACAAAATGCTGCACATTTTGAGACACTGCAGTTTTAGACCAATTCTTTATGGAAGCGTGTTTCTGCCATAGAATAGAATAGAATAGAATAGAATAGAATAGAATATTGCAATTCAGATTGTTTTCTTTAGAACGGCAAGTAGTAAACAGAAATGTGCACAAATCAGAGTTGTTTTTCTTTGAATTCTGAGTTTATATCTTGCAATTCTGAGAATTGTGCGAAAAAAAGTAAAAATTGTGCGATAAAGTGTGACATTTACCTTTTTTTTTTTTTTTTGGTGGTGGTGGCGGAAAAAAGCCTCCATGAATCTTAAACGAACATAAAAGCTATGTTGCTAGGGTGTAGTTGGAGTTGTCAGGGTGTTGCTAGGGTGTTGTGAGTGGTTGTCAGGGTGTTGTGGGAGTTGTCAGGGTGTTGTGAGTGGTTGTCAGGGTGTTGTGGGAGTTGTCAGGGTGTTGTGAGTGGTTGTCAGGATGTTGCTAGGTTGTTGTGAGTGGTTGTCAGGGTGTCGCTAGGGTGTTGTGGGTGGTTGTCAGGGTGTTGCTAGGGTGTAGTGGGTGGTTGTCAGGGTGTTGTGGGAGTTGTCAGGGTGTTGCGAGTGGTTGTCAGGGTGTTGCGGGTGGTTGTCAGGGTGTTGTGGGAGTTGTCAGGATGTTGCTAGGTTGTTGTGAGTGGTTGTCAGGGTGTTGCTAGGGTGTTGTGGGTGGTTGTCGGTGTTGCTAGGGTGTAGTTGGGAGTTGTCAGGGTGTTGTGAGTGGTTGTCAGGGTGTTGTGGGAGTTGTCAGGGTGTTGCTAGGGTGTTGTGAGTGGTTGTCAGGGTGTTGCTAGGGTGTTGTGGGTGGTTGTCAGGGTGTTGCTAGGGTGTAGTGGGTGGTTGTCAGGGTGTTGTGGGAGTTGTCAGGGTGTTGCTAGGGTGTTGTGAGTGGTTGTCAGGGTGTTGCTAGGGTGTTGTGGGTGGTTGTCAGGGTGTTGTGGGAGTTGTCAGGATGTTGCTAGGTTGTTGTGAGTGGTTGTCAGGGTGTTGCTAGGGTGTTGTGGGTGGTTGTCGGTGTTGCTAGGGTGTAGTTGGAGTTGTCAGGGTGTTGTGAGTGGTTGTCAGGGTGTTGTCAGGGTGTTGCTAGGGTGTTGTGAGTGGTTGTCAGGGTGTTGCTAGGGTGTTGTGGGTGGTTGTCAGGGTGTTGCTAGGGTGTAGTGGGTGGTTGTCAGGGTGTTGTGGGAGTTGTCAGGATGTTGCTAGGTTGTTGTGAGTGGTTGTCAGGGTGTTGCTAGGGTGTTGTGGGTGGTTGTCAGGGTGTTGCTATGTTCCTGTGGCTCAGTGGTAGAGCATTGCGTTAGCAGCGCAAAGGTTGTGGGTTCAATTCCCAGGGAACACACATACTGATAAAAAATGTATAACCATGTATAATGCACTGTAAGTCGCTTTGGATAAAAGCGTCTGCTAAATGCATAAATGTAAATGTAAATGTTGCTAGGGTGTAGTGGGTGGTTGTCAGGGTGTTGTGGGAGTTGTCAGGGTGTTGATAGGGTGTTGTGAGTGGTTGTCAGGGTGTTGTGGGTGGATGTCAGGGTGTTGTGGGTGGTTGTCAGGGTGTTGCTAGGGTGTTGTGAGTGGTTGTCAGGGTGTTGCGAAGGGTTGCTAGGGTGTTGTGGGTGGATGTCAGGGTGTTGCTAGGGTGTTGTGAGTGGTTGTCAGGGTGTTGCGAAGGGTTGCTAGGGTGTTGTGGGTGGATATCAGGGTGTTGCTAGGGTGTTGTCAGGGACAGGGTGTTGTGAGTGGTTGTCAGGGTGTTGTGGGTGGTTGTCAGGGTGTTGTGGGTGGTTGTCAGGGTGTTGCGAGTGGTTGTCAGGGTGTTGCTAGGGTGTTGTGAAGGGTTGCTAGCGTTTCCAGGTCAGTGTTTGTGCTGCACGCTGAAGAAGATCTAGTCAGTCCAGCTTTAAAGCCTGCTCTGTTTGCTCAGGAGTCTGAAGCACGTCACCAGTGTTTCTCACAGAAACAGGCACGATCGGAGGTGGATTCTGTGTGAGGAGCCGAGACCTGCCGCAGTGTAGTGCATCCAGCATCAAAATCACAAGCTTTCATCATAAAACCTTTAAAGAATCTAGTGGCTCTGTCCTGCAATGGCTATTTTATTAGGACATACTACTAGTCAAAATGTGGAATAAAATGTTTTAAAGTTTCTGAAAGAGTCCAAGGCTGCATTTATTTGATCAGAAATACAGTAAAACAATAATATTGTGAAATATTATTAGAATTTAAGAGCTGTTTTTGACTTTAGCAGTCGTTGTTGCATTATGTGTCAATGGTGACAGTTCAAAAATAGCAAAAAGTTTCAATTTTCAAGTTTTTTATCCAAAGTTCACATGGCTGTGACTCGAGAAATATTAAAGATATCTTAATGTCATTTTAGAGTTTGGTCTGTAACAAACTTTTCTTCATTAAGGCTCTATATGGGTCATTTTCAGAGGTATTGGGATCTTAATGTGGCTCCTTGCTGAACTGTATAATTTGCATAATGATAAAGCATTCACTTATTTCAGAATACACATAATACACAGTTGAGAATCAGACATCTGCTCATGTTTGATATCACGCAGCGCATCTGCTGAGGAACAACAGTGTTTGTAAACACAGCAGCTAGCGTTAGCATGCTACAAACACGCGTTAAACGCTCAAATAACGCGAGATCACGAACCTTTCCGTCGGCATCAAACGGCTCGTTTCCTCCGCTGGGTTCTGCTGGGTCTGAGGACACGGAAAGGCTCGGATCCCAGTCCGGGAACGGGTTGATGAAGCTGCGCTCCTCCATCTCTGCCTCGGAGCCGGTGACTAGCTTCAGCCGCTTCGACATGCTCTCGCCCATCGCGACGGGACGGCGGCCCGCCAGGGACACGCGCGCGCTACGGCAGCGGCAGCAGAACGCGTTTCGGTTTGAGCTGGTCCTGATGCTGATGATGATGATGATGATGGGTGAGGCTACTGATGAAGGTCAGGAGTCACTCTGACTTTATTCAGCGCTCTGTCCCTACAGAACACGGGTAGAGACCTTCATTAGAAAAATAAAAATATCATATACTATACATAAAACAGTGAAATATTATTATAATTCACAAATTATGTGAATATGTGTTAAACTGTAATTTATTTAAATGATCAAAGCTGTATTTTCAGCATCATTACTGCAGTCTTCAGAGTCACATGATCTTCAGAAATCATAATAATATGCTGCTCAGGAAACATTTATGATTATTATCAATGTTGAAAACACTTGTGCTGAACAATATACAAATATCATGTTTATTGTTATGAGTTATTGAAGTGTTTTATGCTACATTTGATGTGGTTTAGTTCATGTATGTGTTCTATCTGATGTTGTTTTGTGTTTATTAATGTTTTTATGATATATTAATCATCACAGCTGCTAAAGAGGACACTTTTGAACACATAATGTGACCTTTTAATGAAAATTAGCATTTCATTTATTTTATAATGTATTTGTCTAATAAATCAAATTTAAAATTGTATTTTTTAGCCAGAAAAATAGTAAATAAAACAAGGATAACACAAAGTTATGGTCCTCGATGTTAATTTGAACTCAAAAATGTTCTTATTTAATTCAATATATTTAATTGAAGTCAAATTAAAGTGGTTTCTCAATGAAAAATATTGTTATAAAACTAATATTCACTCAGAAACTGATACGTTAAGTAACACACTGAATTAGAAATATGATTTTCTTGTAGAACATGCTGCAATAACCTTATTACTTCGAGAGATAACTGCACTTTTCAATACTTTCCTGATGAAGAATATTATTATCATAAATATTTTATGACATAAAATACTATGCAAAGGAAAATGTGTGGATGCAAAGATGTTTTAAAGAACATTTGTGCATGTACTTCCATATTCAAATATTCATATGCCGCATTCTCAGCTGATTCGTATTAACATGATGACATATGCGCTGTAATACATGATGATGATGAGTGTTCGAGCGCTGCACGCGACACACACACAGACAGCATCTCATTCACGAGACTTACATGCTTCCACTCAGGTCCGGTGCAGAACCCTCAGCTCGAGCTGTGTTCGACGCGGTCCTGTCCCCTCTCACTTCCGGCTGATGAGGATGATGATGGGTCTCTCTCGAGCACATGTGAGTCATAGGAGGAAACAGATGGCGATCCGGGATTATACAGCAAACAAATCCATAAAGCGCTTCAGTGTCGCGCGCGCGCGCGAGAGAGAGACAGAGAGAGAGAGAGAGAGAGAGAGAGAGACAGAGAGAGAGAGAGAGAGAGACAGAGAGAGAGAGAGAGAGAAAGAGAGAGAGAGAGAGGGAGAGAGAGAGAGAGAGATAGAGAGGGAGGGAGGGAGAGAGAGACAGAGAGAGAGAGAGAGAGAGAGAGAGAGGGAGGGAGAGAGAGACAGACAGAGAGAGAGAGAGAGAGAGAGAGAGAGAGGACCACAGCTCGATACGCTCAGTACTGATGGTGCAATCAAAACCATATTAATTATACAATTAATTCATTCCGCTCAACATATGATGATGAATGAGGATTGATCGCATTGGTTCAGACTGCAGTGAAAGCGCGGGATGTTACAAAGTAGCGCTTGTGTGTTTTCTCTGCTCCGGGTCTCCATGGTAACACGTGTCCGCAAATATACAGAAATAAAAGCTCGCGCCTTTTATTTCACAATTCTGACTTTTTCCTCGTAATTCATAGTTTATATCTCGCAATTCTTTTTTCTTTTTTTTTTTATGGAAGTCCATTTCCACCACGGAATAAAAAATAATAATAAAAAAAAGTTAATTGCAAATTTTTGTCTAGAAATTCTAATTTATCTTGCAATTCTGAAAATAAAAATGAGTTGTGAGATCTGAACTCAGAATTGTGAGATAAAAAGTTGCAATTACATTTTTTTTATTCTGTGATGAAAGAAAAACGAGAAAAAAACAGAACTTAGAGTTTTAAGAAAAAAAAGTCTCTGTTTATATTTTGCAATTCAGAGAAAAAATTAATAAATTGCCAGATATAGCTTGTAATTCTTAGAAGAAAAGTCTGAGTTAAAAAAAGGCTAAATTACCTTTTCTATGTTTTATTATTACGTGGCAGAAATGGGCTTCCATTTAAAAAATAGATAAATAAAAAATAGCACATTTTATCTCACAATTCTGATTTTTTTTCGCTGAATTCATAGTTTATATCTCGCAATTCTGTTAATTTTATTTTGTTTAATGGAAGAAAATGGAAGTTTTAATTTCCACCACGGCATACACACCTATGTCGCGGTCCTGCTCGCCCCGCTCCGAGCGGGGTTCGAACCGCGGTCTCCGGCGCGGGAGGCGAGCGCTCTAACAATGAGGCTACAGACGCTAGAGCGCCGCTCGAGATCGGGGAGGGAGGTTTATCCTGCACAGCACTTACCCGCTGGCCTCTGCTACACCTAGAAAACAATTAAAAGTTCATTGCGACTTTTTGTCTAGAAATTCTAATTTATCTTGCAATTCTGAAAAAAATAAAGTTGTGAGATCTGTAATTACCTTCTGTATTTTTGATTATGTGGCAGAAATGAATAGTGAGATATAAAGCCAGTTAGTTAGTATTAGTGTAATCTGCAGCAGAAATGATCTCTCGTGGGTTTCTTGTAGTGTTTAAGTTATTAAACTACTGATAAAATCATCAGAGTAGCGCTAACATTAGCGTGATGTATGTCTGTGTGTGCAAACAGCTGTTATGTGTGTGCGTCTGTGAGGGAGAGAGTGCTTTCCGTATATAATAAAGCGTCATTTTGTGGCAAAAACATGGACATGATCTGTCATTTTTATCCTTTTGTTTACTATATGTATTTGTTTGGCGTGTCGTTGTGGGTTTTGGTTATTTTGCTGTTATAAGAGCTTTGAAATGGCTCAAATCACTTGGCGGAGTGATATGGTCATGTGACGCGGTGCCCGGAACTACGTTCACCTGCGCTTCACTGAATATAATCACACACCTTAGAACGTTCATCAGCCAATCAGATTCAAGCATTCAACCCCCGTGGTATAAATCCTGATATACATCCAATGCACTTTTAGAATTAAAAAATGAGATATGTGTTCTTATGTATGGATATTCTGATATAATGAACCGTTCTGTAATAACAGCGGTCATAAGCTGATGTTTTCCAGCATCACTGAGTGTTTAGTACAGAGTTCTGTGTGCTGTGTTAGACATGAACCTGCACACATGAGATGTGTCACATTAAACCTCCTGAAGAATATTAATATGACAGCGAGATCAGATGCGGATCACAGTGAGATATGATTTATCATCAGCCTTCTTCTGATGGGTTTGATGCAGAAAGAGCTCTGAAAGTAGTGCCTTCATACAACTTCACTTTTTAATTCATATATGATTGCATTTTTATTATAGCAACAGAAGTCTGAAAGATAATACAGAAGAAACTATATTAGTTTGTACAGACATATATAGTTATTATCATTCACAACATACATCACATGCAGTACGTCTCATTAGGTTTATTTTAATTTATGATAATAAATGGCAATGGATTAAGACTTTAAACACAATATTTTAAATCAATATTATTAATTTTAAACAGTCACTTTTACTGGAAACCAATCTGGAAAATATTTAATAATGCATATCGTGGTAATTATTATTAAGCAGGAGTATGATTGTAAATCAATATTATGTTATTGTTGAGCTTCTTTAGATTTATGGCTTTGATTTTCACACTTTTAGACTAAAACAAGTTTATAAATAAATTTAATAAAAAGTATTTTTATGCATTTTTCATAATAATAAACCTAAACTTCCATAACATGTTTTATCTTCAGTAATAATCTGTCACGTGTCTTTTTAAATCGACCTAAACCTGTGTCTCAAAACATCCAAGATTGACCACGGTTTATGATTCAGGTCTAAAACAGGGAATACATGGATCATAACTTTTACATAAATATCATTTACATCCCCTACAAATACAGAATTAGTCCAAATCCCATAAAGATGCTAAATATTAGATTTGAACACATCAAACTAAAACAGTGCATTCATTTCATTCAAATAAATAATAACTAAACTGGTCATTTTTGACTATACAAGCAACAACAGAGGGTCATTTATGAATTTATGTATTGTACCGCTCTAAAAGAACAAGATAAACACAATATCTTCTAGTAAACAGAAGAAGACGTGTCTGTGTTTAGAAGTCATGACTGGCGTTTGGGATAAATATAATAATCAATATGAGGTTACAGATGACACTCTATTTAAAACAGCAATCTGCATGTTTATATAATCCATATTCAAAGTGGCATAAAGCATATTATTATTGAACCTTTATCAGTCGCACACCACATGTCTGGAAGAACGGAAAAAAAAATCATACATTTCAATATTTAATAATAATATTGAATGAATTCTCTTCTCTATAAGCACTCTCTTATCCACAGACACAATAACTGCTGCTTTAATGATAAGAAGAAGAAAAAAAGTTATTCATATTGTCATAAATTCAATTTAACATGAATTTTAATTTACATTTTCACATGATACATGAGAATAAAGGTTGCAGTTATGGAAAATAAATTAAAAAATGTCACATAAATTGCAATTACAACAAAATAAAACAAATAAATACTCACATTGTGAGAAATAAGTTTGCAGTTATGAGAAATAATGTAAAATTGTCAAATATGACGTTGCAATTACAGTCACATGATAAGATACAAAGTTGCCAGAATGAAAAAATTGTAAGATACAAAGATGCATTTATGAGAAATTAAGTCAATTTAAATGATAAAGAATTTTTTTTTTTTCAATATTTATTAATTTTTCACATCATAACATTTCTTTATTTTAAGTACAAACACAAAACACTGAAATATTATTTCCAGGATTAAACGGGACTGCATATATGATATGATGCTGCAGTGAAACCCATCCATCATCTTAAAAAATGACGTGAAGATGCTCAATGTACAACTCAAGATGCATTAAATATGAAGCGTATGAGGCGCAGAGCACCAGCGTCCCCTGCTGGAGGAATATATCTACTATATATATATCTGCCTGTGTTCCCCAGAAAGCTCAGCGAGTGACCTTTACATCAGTTCCTGCATCTTCTCCTGGTCAGGAGGCTATTTCTGTCTTCTAGCTGACCGCTAACACAGCACATAAAGTCACAACCTCGAGTGAACTCCTCCAGAGCAGCACAACAGATGCTCCACAGAGACTCAATCACGTGTTATAATGATGTTAGTCTGTCTCAGTCCATACAGAGACATGTTTACAAGGGTCTGAGCATCAAATCAGAAACACTGCTGATTCAGACACTGCGCGATATAAAGTCAGTTACCAGAAATATGGCTGCAATGGTGAAAAAAGTCACTTTGTGAGATATAAAGTCTCAAAAATGAGAAATAGTCACATTGTTGTCAGTCATGAGAAATGTCACATTATAAGATATATACTCGCAATTATGAGAAATAAGGTTGTAATTATGAAAATAAGCTGAGATATAAACATCAGTCATATTGTGAGATGTAAAGTTGTAATTATGAAAAAAGTCACAATATAAGATATAAAGTCACAATTATGATAAATAAGGTTGTAGTTATGAAAATAAGATGAGATTTATGGAAATAAATTTTATATTGTATTGTGAGATGTTGCAATTTTACAATTCACACTGATATATAACGACATAATCAAGAGAGATATGATAGTAGTTATGAAAAATAAAGTCATATTATGACATAAAGTTGCAATTAAATCACACTGTGAGATAAAATACAAAAAAGTCACTTTGTAAGATCGTTAGTTCCAGTGATGAGAAATAAGACAATTTTTGATATTGAAATGGATGAGAAATAGTCACAATCATGAAATATAATCACAATTGTGAATTGTAAAGCAGTATGAATATGAGCTGTATATCTCTGAGATGCTGTCAAACATCAGTGAAAGGTGTTTTTGTGATGAAGCATGAACAACACACTTACAGAGAGACCGAAGTGAGTGAATGTGTTCAGAGAATCAGCAGCAAACCAGCTTTCTATTATAAAACACATCAATATTTGATTTCTCACTCCACTTCATCTCCTCTTGAGTCTAGCAATATTAAAACTGTGTCAAAGCACAAGTTCTGCTTGTAGAAATACAAACTATATCTTAGAATGATCCTCCGAAGCAAACTCTGAGTTCATCCATGAGCTCCGAAGACAACAAATGAGTGAGAATTCATCTCCAAATTGTTCAATATAAACTCAGAATTATGACTTTTCGGAAATTCTGACCTTTCTATGAATTTTGAGTTACATCTCATTTTTTCCTACAATGGAATAAAAAGTAAAAAAGGGTAATTACTAGAGGTCGACCGATATTGGATTTTACCGATACTGATAGCTAGGTTGGACCACACTGGCCGATACCGATAGCTAGGTTGGACCACACTGGCCGATACCGATAGCTAGGTTGGACCACACTGACCGATACCGATAGCTAGGTTGGACCACACTGGCCGATACCGATAGCTAGGTTGGACCACACTGGCCGATACCGATAGCTAGGTTGGACCACACTGACCGATACCGATAGCTAGGTTGGACCACACTGGCCGATACCGATAGCTAGGTTGGACCACACTGACCGATACCAATAGCTAGGTTGGACCACACTGACCGATACCGATAGCTATGTTGGACCACACTGACAGATACCGATAGCTAGGTTGGACCACACTGGCCGATACGATAGCTAGGTTGGACCACACTGGCCGATACCGATATCTAGGTTGGACCACACTGACCGATACCGATAGTTAGGTTGGACCACACTGGCCGATACCGATAGCTAGGTTGGACCACACTGGCCGATACCGATATCTAGGTTGGACCACACTGACCGATACCGATAGTTAGGTTGGACCACACTGGCCAATACGATAGCTAGGTTGGACCACACTGGCCGATACCGATATCTAGGTTGGACCACACTGACCGATACCGATAGCTAGGTTGGACCACACTGGCCAATACGATAGCTAGGTTGGACCACACTGGCCGATACCGATATCTAGGTTGGACCACACTGACCGATACCGATAGTTAGGTTGGACCACACTGGCCGATACCGATAGCTAGGTTGGACCACACTGACCGATACCGATAGCTAGGTTGGACCAAACTGACCGATACCGATAGCTAGGTTGGACCACACTGGCCGATACCGATATCTAGGTTGGACCACACTGACCGATACCGATATCTAGGTTGGACCACACTGACCGATACCGATAGCTAGGTTGGACCACACTGACCGATACCGATAGCTAGGTTGGAGCACACTGACCGATACCGATAGCTAGGTTGGACCACACTGACCGATACCGATAGCTAGGTTGGAGCACACTGACCGATACCGATTAATCAACCGATAGTTTTTAAAATGGATACTGAACGAAAACTAAAATAGAGCTTTGCTATTTTTAAAAAAGCAGTAACAGTACTGACCCATACTTTGTAAATGAATAAAAATATTAATCATTATATTGATCATTAAAGTTATTTCATAGTTTACTAATGTTAAAAGAAGAAACTTTAAAATTTAAAAATGAAGATTTTAGAATTCTATGATAGAATTTATCACCTAGGGTGAAGTCATTATATTTGTCCCAAATCATTGTTAATGTACATAATGTAATTTAATAGAAAACTATGTGAACGGCGCTCTGTTCTGCGGCAGGATTTTCTGTCGGCTGTATTTAAATGCGCGTCTGGAGTTTCCCGCGCAGTGTCACATGCCAAAACAAACAACACGTGCTGTCAGTGATTTCCGCCTCTAGAGGGCGCTCTCATACTGTATAATGATAGCAGACCATTCTCAGCCGCTCCAGCAACAGATGCAACACAGAAAACTATCGGCATGAATTTTTGCCGATAACCGATAGTTCCGCAAATCAACTATCGGTGCCGATTAATCGGTCTACCTCTAGTAATTACATTACATTTTTTTAATACTTCTAACAATTTTCCTAAACCAACACACCTACAACACACAATTGACAAAACAGTTAACTTCATGCACAAAATCACACGTTGCAAACTAAACTCTAACACTAATTTTCAAATTACAATAATACACTAACACAAAACACTGCAAACACGTCTCAAAATCACATTATTATTCCAAAACATTAACACATGTTCTCTTCCAACAGGAACATTTAGTCAATCATAGCACAATATCATAAAAACATCAGATGGAATTACAGAAACTGCATTATTTTAGACCTTACAGTAATAGTATGATCATAGATTGTGTTTTGCACTATGGTTTCTTTTGAAGCCTCTACATTTTGGTTTTGTTGTGTTTAGTAAATGCATGTATTATGTTTATTTTGCTGCATAAAGGTGTGTGTGTGGGGGGGGGGGGGGGGGGGTTCAGACAGAATTGCTGCAGTAAAGGCGTTATTTGTAACAGGACATTAGAAAATCAACAAAGAAAACAAGAATGCAAAAAAACAACATCAACAACAACAACAACAAAAAGCCACAGAAGAATTAAAAAATAGTCAGATAATCTGCCCGGTCTTCTGTGTTTGGCCACATGTTCTCATCTTCTCTGGCAATGCATCTTGGGAAGGATCTTCTGGTATGTCTTATCCTTCCTGGTATTGTTCAGATGTGATGTCTTGGCGTTCAGCATCCATTGCATCCGAGGGACGTTTGGTCAAAACCTTCCATCTCCAGGCTCAGAAAAACTCCTCAATGTGGTTTGAGGAAAGGAGAGTAAGAGACAACATTCTGGAATGGGTGTCAAACCAGGCTGTGACTGCACTGGGAATGCTGGAATGCCACATTGTTGCATGTGATCACATATATCGGCAAGTGTTCTCCCACCTGTCCTCTTTCTCTGACACCAGTCTGTGGTGCAGATCTAATAAAACCTCACATTTATGCAGGAGTGCACTTTTCCACACAAGAGCTCCTCTTTTACTGTATATCATCTGATCATGTGATTGAAAGGACCTCAACACCTGAGTGTGTTTCCGAGAATCAGCTGTAATTTATATATCTGCATAACTTCAATCAGCTGTTTCTCATTAGCAATGGAATAAAATACAGGAGACATGTTTGTGTTTCAATTCACAATATGAACAGCTGTTCACTTTGACTTTAGCTTATAAGTTAGGTTTAGAACATGATGTTATCTGTTCTGATATACAGTGTGAAAGCATATGAAAATGTGGCAGTAAATGACATTGTTTTGGTTGAGCTTGTTAAATTTGTGTTAACTGTATGCATTTTGTGTCAAAGCAATGTGTTAATTGTATAGTTTACACAGACGATGTTGTGCTAACTGTGTTAAGAGTTTATGAAAATTGATACAAGTATTGAAAAAATTGTGATAACTATACTTTTTTCATTATTGCAAATTTATATCTTTCCTTGCAATTCTAAATGGAGATAAAAATCAGAATTGTGAGATATAGTCACAATTACTTTATGTTAAAGCAGAAACTGGTTTTTGTAACAAGATGATGGAAAAAATATGAGATGAGTTTTGTTTTTTTCCTCCAAACTCTCTCTTTTATTTGTTTGTTATATCATGTCCCTATTTCTACTGATTTAAAATACTTCTAATGAGATATAGGAGTGGTAAAACAGTTATTAGCACTATTGTTGTTTTAAAATAAATACTTTTTTCTATATAAGTTATATTGTAATTCAAATTATGATGATAGTTCTTAATTAACCAAACAGTAATTTTGGAGAACTTCAAAAACTATATTTCAGATCATTAATCACCAATTCACCAGCATTTTTATCAAATGTCCTCAAATACTAAATAATATCGTGCACTGATATGCCACATGACAAACACTGCCAAATGTAATATGAGCTACTGGATGATATTTTCATATTCCGCATGAAGAAATCCAGATGTAAAAGTTTGCACATGTTTTATTGACACCCATCTCTACTCCACTATGTTAGAAAGTCTCTCTATGATCCTATGTGGCTCATCTGTACACACTAATGCTCTAGTGATGTCTCACATCACACACAGTGTCACTCTTTATGGGTTTATGTTTGTTTTGTATAAAAGAACCAGTACAAGGCATTTCTATACAGCTGAGGAGGCATTAAAGGACAGTATGACATCAGTAAAGCACTTGTAATTCATACAGAACAGAACGAGACCAAACAATGCTTTAAAGGAGGAATATACTGTTTGGACAATAATACAATAATAACACAATGCATTTAAACAAATCAAATATATACACTGAGGTATAAACACATTGGTCTTCAGAGGAGGTAAAACCTACTGAAATTAAATCTTGTTATGCTTTAGAATATATATTTTTGTGATGCAAACATTAGAAATAAGTCCCATGCAGTGCATCATTCTAAGTGGAGTTAAACTGAGGCACCAAATAAAGCCATAAAGCTTTCCTCTACCGTCCAATCAGCAGCGTCTGAGTGAAATGCATCATGGGAAACTCGCCAGCGGCCCTTAAACCACCCAGAATTCTCCGCGTGCCGCGGCCCTCGAGGGTCTTTCTCACAGTGTCTGTATAATAATAGCATAGCGGTGTAATTAAACTCTAATAACAGCATGGAGAGAATGAAGCGTTTGCATAAACGAGTGAAAGACCCACTGCTTTAAAGTGCCCCTGTTATGATATTTTTAAGATTGCTAATATTGTTTTATGAGTGTCCTAAAACAGGTTTACATGCATGCAAGGTCAAAAAACACTAGTTTTATAAAAAAACAGCTTTAATTTGACCTCATTTCTAAATGATTCGTAAACGACAAAGAATCATTCTCTCTAAGCCCCTCCTCTCCGTGAGCCCTCGCTGCTGTGATTGGTCAGTCTCTAAGCCCCTCCTCTCCGTGAGCCCTCACTGCTGTGATTGGTCAGTCTCTAAGCCCCTCCTCTCCGTGAGCCCTCGCTGCTGTGATTGGTCAGTCTCTAAGCCCCTCCTCTCCGTGAGCCCTCACTGCTGTGATTGGTTAGTCTCTAAGCCCCTCCTCTCCGTGAGCCCTCGCTGCTGTGATTGGTTAGTCTCTAAGCCCCTCCTCTCCGTGAGCCCTCACTGCTGTGATTGATCAGTCTCTAAGCCCTCGCTGCTGTGATTGGTCAATCTCTAAGCCCCTCCTCTCCGTGAGCCCTCGCTGCTGTGACTGGTCAATCTCTAAGCCCCTCCTCTCCATGAGCACTCGCAGCTGTGATTGGTCAATCTCTATGCCCCTCCTCTCCATGAGCCCTCGCTGCTGTGATTTGTCAATCTCTAAGCCCCTCCTCTCCGTGAGCCCTCGCTGCTGTGATTGGTCTACAGCATGAATGACAGCCCATGGGTGGACATTATGCAAATGTGTTACTTCGTGACGTACAGCCGTAACAGAATAAGATTTGAATTCCTGATGATTTGTTTTTTAATAGACAATAACTTTATTTATCGTGCACAGTCGTCTTGTCGTATGTTCACATACTGCTACGTGACACACTGCATGAAAGGTAATATTCCAAAAGGCATAATAGGGGCACTTTAAAAATCACCTTTAGACAATTTATGCTTTGCACTAGTAACATTCACGCCTGTCACGACGTGCTTTCGTTAGTTAGTCCATCTGACGCGGTGTACCGACGTGCGTTATAGTGCAAA
>CM049863.1:1036665-1054165 GCA_027422415.1 Schizothorax lantsangensis | reverse complement strand
GTTCAACTATGAAAGTCCACCATTAAAATCTGTATTACATTCGTGTTTATCATTATAGTTAACTAAAATTAAAAAATAAAGTGAAGCTCGCAGGCTTTACTCTGATACGAATCAAACAAAGAGCTACAGCGTTTACACTCTGTTGGCAGCGTATTAATGCACAGCTCTCTTATTAGGGTAATTACTGACACCCACATACAGCTCTCAGGGTTAAAGATTCCCAGCCAATGCAAATCAGATCATTTCTGTCTCTGGAGAGACACAAGCAGAGTTGAGTTCATTTAGCCGAAGGTCATCCGCCGCGAGGAAGACAACACAGCCACACAAGAGCACTACTGAGTTCACTAACTCCCAGAAAGCAGAAAGTGAGCTTCTTGAAGAGGTTGCTAACAGCAGAATGAGACTTGTGTGTGAAAATGAAGATATACAGTGCTGAATGATGTTTGAAAGTCATTTAAACTTTAAGAGACAAACCCCCGGTTTCACAGACAACGCTTAAGCCTAGTCCTAGACTAAAGTATAAGTCTGAGCAGTTTTAACTGAAAGAAACTTACTCTGACTGATCTTAAAATATATCAGTCTTTGTTTTGTCTTTAGATGCACAGCAGTAATGTTTTATCTAAGGCATGTTTATAAAAACTACTTAAATGTCATAATTAAACTATGGCCTAATCCTGGCTTAGTCTAAGAAACCGGGCCGTAGAGTTTAAACTTGCTTTATGTGCTTTGACACAAACATATTAAACCTTTTGGATAAATGTGACTTGTTTGGTCGCAGGTGAATATATGCTTTGGTGAACGTTGGGAAAACGTTGTTGGAATGGCGTTTAAACTAAGCAGAATTAAACCTTTGCTTACTTTATAACAATTGAGAAACAACTGAATCTTGAAGAGTTTTTGAACAATCGTGATTTTTTGCATCAGTTTGGTCGCAGGTTTATATGCTATTTAAACACTGAGAAGTACATTTAAAACTTCTTTATGTAGTTTATATAAACATCATCTAACAATACTGAAATGTTTTTGGACAAACGCGTCTTGTTTGCATCTATTTGGAGGCAAGTGTAAAAAGAACTAAACGTTGCAGAATGTTGTTTAAATGTTGATGAGTAGAATTAAACCTTTGCTTTATGTACTTTATGACGGCTGATTATTTAAAACTGTTTGTGGACAAATGGATCTTGTTTGTATCTCTGGTGAAAAATATGCTGTGCAGAACATTGCAGAAACGTTGTGTGAATGTTGTCTAAACGTTAAGTAGAATTATAACATTGTAACATGTACAAATGTGACTCTTGTTTGCATCTGTTAAAAATATACAGTGATGAATGTTGCAGAAATGCTGTTTGAATGCCGTTTAAACTGAAGAGTAGAGTTAAAACTTGTTTTATGACTATTTTAAGGAGTTTTTGGACAAATGCATCTAGTTTGCATCTATGAAATTGTGCTGTGCAGAACATTGCAGAAATGTCGTTTAAACGTTACAAATAATTAAAACTTTGATTTCTGTTTTTTGAAAATACAACGTGAAACTATACATTCTAAACATTACTTAAATGTTGCTTAGAACTTTATTACATGTAGAATTAAAACGGCTTGCTTTATATACTGTATGACTCCAGCAGCCTTCTGTGAGGCCATTAAAGCCTGTATATGCGTCTCTGTTTCTGAGCGTTTGGCAGCTTTCATATGCTGGAGACGGATTAGATTTCACAGCGGTGTTATCACGGATCAAATGGAATCACGTCGTGTCACGTCTCCAGTGATAAAGAGGCCAGAGCTGTTGTGAGGAGCGCTTTGAGCAGCTGAGCGAGGGTGGTGTGGTTCCCGTGAGGCCTGAGGTTTATCAGCGCCGTCTCTCAGCAGACGTTACCTCTCCGCAGTGATGCAGTTACACCGGAAGCAGAGCCGTGTGCGCCATAATGAAGCGCTGCAAGAATTAACTTTATTGATCTACAGGGGGAAATTAAACTTGAGCCAAAAACTCATCACCAAACACATATGGGTTCAGTCATTTTAGACACTTACAAAACTGTTGCTACAGAGATGAAATACAATTTTTAAATACATGAATTATGTTCCCATCGTTGTTGCCACAGATTTGGAAGTGCATCTGTTCTAAAGAAGGGGGTGCCAATACTTTTGTCTATATAGTGTATGTACAAGTCATTGGTGTTTGGTGATGAGTTTTTGTCTCAAGGTTCATTTACAGTCACACCAGAGGTGTTAAACTGGGATTAGGACTTGGTTTTATGCAGACCAGTCAAGTTCTTCCACACTGACTCGATCAATCATTTTCTTTTTGAACCTTGTCTTATACACAGAGACATTGTCATGTTAGAATAGAAAAGAGTCCAAACTGTTGCTATAATATTAGAAGCACACAATTTCCTAGAATATCATTATATGCTTTAACATTAAGATTTGTACTCGTAGAAATTACTCATTGTTCATTAGAAGGGGGCGCCAATACTTTTGGCAATATAGTGTATATATATTTTTTTTTTTTTCTTCTCCATGTCAATTTGTGAACTCACAGACTGATTTATGTACAGATTGTGATTTCATTCCTCTGTTTTAGCACAAGTTTATTGCTCTCACCTCACAGCTTTGCCATCTGTTTGGAATGTTGGGTCGTAGCTTCTGTTCACACACGACTCTCCTCATCTCCTCCACCGACGGGTCCGACTGCACCAGGTCATGGTACGGCAGCTGGTAATCTTCATGAATGCCTGCGCAAAAACATATTTCATTTAAGGTATGATGATGAGTCTAAAACTCAAAAAACAACAGATGATGATCAAAAGATTAGACAAACTTCACTGAAATTTTTATAATGAAAGAAACATGATGCACATATTCAAAATGAAAAAACAGTTATTAAAGTAAAGTCATTAATAATACCTCCAATAGAACATCTGCTGGCAATTTCCCAGAAGACCAGCCCCATGGCATAGATGTCTGCCCTCTTGAAAGACTCAAAATGCTTCATGTTTATTGAATCGTCAAGCACTTCTGGGGCCATATACCTGTGGAAGGATACAAGTCAATAGAGTTATTATTTTTGATGAAGCAAAATCACAATCCAGGGATTTATGCCTCCTATGATCCAAAAACAAGGTCCTTCTGAAGGTTGACTTCACCAGAAATAAATGCAGTTTCACCGAGAGACCAAAAAAATGCCCCTCAGCCGGTTTAGAGGCGTTGAAATAAATCAATATGTAATTAAAACTGAATTAAAAAAGCACAGAGGCCTGAACTTCACAATCACAGCAAGCACAAAACATATCAGTGTTCTGGTTGTATTTAAGGTACACTGCAGAAAATGTCTTAATGTAAATGATTTATACCAAAATAGTAGCTTTAGATCATCAATATTATGTATATTTACTTCAAAAACAAGTGCATACTAGTGTTATTTTAGTATTGATAAGAACATTTTTATTAATATTTTGAACTAGTTTTTTATTTTGATATTTTCTGTTTTAATTTTAGTTCAAATTTGACTAATTTTATAGTGTTTTTGTCATTTAATTACCGTTTTTTTTAATTGTCTACATATATATATATATATATATATATACATACATATACATACACATATATATATATACACACACATATACATATATATATATATTTATTTATTTAAATGTTGTTTTAGTTTAGGTATTTTAGTATATCAAGTTAAAATAAATGAAAATTATAAATGTTGCCTTGGCAACTAGCTGAAAAAAAAAATACATATATACATAATTTTAGTATTAGTTAAAGATAATAATCCTGGTACATACTGAAGTACACAAATAAAAAATATAAATCCATTAAATAAAAAAATAATAATTTATTCTATTGAAATAAATGTTTCAAAAATGTCATTAAAATGCTTTTATTATTTATTTGTGGAATATTTTGCTTGTTTTTTTCTGTTTTATTTTTTTAAATCACAAGCTTCCAAACACTCAGCATCACAAACACAGAAGCGGGTCTCAGCAGTCGTCTCTGAGGTGAATGAGATGAGAATGGACAGGAAACATCACATCTTTCACAGGAAGTAAAGGCACTGAAAGACTCATCTGCACACTAGGGGTGACCCCGAATAGTGACGATTCGATGCTTGGATCACAGGAGCCTGATTCGACTGCCAATCTCACAGTTGAATAATCACGAGGTGTTATGATCGTGCCATTTTGGCTATATGGGGGGGTGCTCAATGTCTGATTTCACATAGAACTATCAGTTTTCTTCCAATACGTTAATATACAGCCTATTATGATAATGATGTAAATAAGAATCTGAAAAGAAAGAAGCTTTAAATAAATATTTTTAACATGCGTGAATAAATCCAACCAGATTTTTTCGATCAGGTAGGGTATAAGTGATTTCAACATATTTCAGCCAGTTTATATATATCGTGTATCTATTATTTATCTCCTATAAGATGCATTTGAGTTGCTCTGCAGTAAAGCGCTTCATTGTAGTAACGTGATTCATTCAGAGCCGCACAGACACGTTCATGCATTCGGGACATTTTGTGCAGATAGCCTATAAGTCGTAATATTAACGTTATGTTGTATAAATAACGAAGCATATTCTATATGAGATAAATGAGTTAAATCCCACTGATTAAAAACCTGCTAATGCTTCACATGCAGCTCAAATACAGAACATTAATAACTACTGTCATATACATAACGTTATAATGAGAGCTCTGTTGTAAAACATGTTGTGAATTCTTCGGGTTTCGCTGACGTTTAATGTTAACTATCTTTTAATCAAAACATAAAACATTATTTTTGTATCTGTGAGGCGTCCGTTACACATTTTCCGTGTGTTAATAATGTCAGTAATTATGACTAGGACTCGGCTCGATTTTTCGATTAATCGTTTTTTTTAATGCCGTCGATTCGATATCGATTCTCAAAAGCCACGAATCGATCTTTTCCGGTATTTATTTCAGCACACATCTGATTAATGTGATTCTTATCATTAGTCTTCTCCACTAGATGTCACCCTTATTTACCTCACGTGATGTTACAACAGAAAGCCCGTCATTCATTCAGTGCTTATCATGGCTGAGATACTGTTGATGAGAACCAAGAACAAAGCCATACGCGTGATTCGTAACGCTCAGGTGAAATGCTGTAGTAATACTATAAATCTGTGGACAGTGTTGCCAGATTGGGCGGTTTTGAATTTGATTGTGCTGGTAAATATTGGCTTGGGCGGGTGCACAAAATTTGGGCTGGTTTTTGGTCAGTTTGGCGGTTTTCAAAACATATAAATTGTATAGGATAATTGGTTAACAAACAAGCCCAAGTGTGCATATATAGCCTACTGCATGCATCCAATCAGTCATCACAACGTTACTAAACACACACGCACGCTGCAAAGAGACTGGTGCTGATGTTGACGTCACGGCCGCGCTTTTAGCCAATCAGGGATCAGCAGACAGACGTGATGATTCATGAGCGACGGGTTTTTAGCGCGATAACGGATCTGATTTTGAATGTATAACTGTAAGTGATCATAATGCCTAAATATAAGTTCGATGGTAAAGAGTGGAGAGTGTTTTAACTCTCAAAACCTGAATTACACCTGATGATCCAGAACCAACAATAAACCCCGGATAGAGCGGCTGAGTGAATGTGGTCTGGACTGTGTGGATGAGGCTCATTGTGTCAGAGACGCTGTAGAAGGACAGAGTTCCTGCACTGTGATCCACATACACTCCTATTCTACTGCTGATGGATTCTACAGAGAGATCAGTCTTTCTATTATTGTGTATGAATGAGTTACTGGAGGGAGTGCAAAACAAACTCCAGGACTGATCATTGATTGGTATCCTTTAAAGATGCTGTTAGTTTTGACTGTGAAAAATTCTATATGTTCAATATGAACTTCAGACTTAGTTCTGTGTGAAATTATAGTGCGAAACGAAAGTAAGAGCGTTATTGTTGTTGTTAAATTTTTTTTTATTGTCGGATTATTTTATTGCACTTTTTTGCATTTAAATTCTGTTGACATTGAAAATGATGCATGTGTTTTTCGGTTAATTTCTTGATTGCCGTTTTGAAAGTGTCTGCTTGCATATTTTAATCATATTTGGTAGTTCTCTTTAATGTATTTGCCCCGATTTGATCCATAGGAAATGTATCTAGCATTTATTTATATTATTTTGTCGTCGTTATTTCGTTATAAGGAGTTAAAAATGGCTCTTATCAGCCTTGATTTACATTCTATCACATTATTTTGACAGTTAAAGTTTTGGGCGGGTTTTTGTGAGCTTTTGGGCTGGAAATCGTCCATCCAATCTGGCAACACTGTCTGTGGAAGCATTTGATATCACGCATAAGGCGCCATGATTTCAGCTATGAATGAATGACGGATGGCACGACGCACTCTTTTGTTTACTACACACATACTAAAGCGCGGACGAGCTCGCGGTGTTTTCATCTTCTGCCGTCTCACTATATGATGATATTAACACACTGCTGCTCTGAGATCCTCACGGCAACCCGTCAAAATAAAAGCTTAGTTTAACGTTAAGAGCAGACTTAAGACTCAATGCTACTACTACTAATAAATATTAATAAATCTTTATTTTTAAAGGAATAATCCCATTTGTTTTCTTTTTAACTTTAACAGTAAACCTCTGTTTGCCAAAAAATAAAAGGATTTAATTTTCATTTGATTAGGATAAAATTAATTAATTATTTAAATCACAAGCTTCCAAACAATCAGCATATCAACACCTGCTGTTTAAGGAAGATGCTAATTTAATAATGCTTTAAAGCTGCTAAATTAATAATGCACTCAGATATGAAGACTTTAGAAGCTGCGTATTAAAATCAGGGTTTTATGAAAGTGAATTTAAGACATTTTTGAGAGCAATTAAAGAAAATGTAAGGAATAAATTAAACAATACATGAATATGTTCTCTAATATCTACAAAATTAGTTTCTTTAGCAATACTTCAACGTTTGAAAATACAATCACAGATGCTATTATAGTTTTTATTAATATTTTCTATTAGTTTTAGTTATTAACTTTAATTTAAAAATGTTGTTGTGTATGTTTGTCAGTTTTTTAATTTTTTTTAAATGTCTATAATATAGTTTTTATTAATTTTTATTTCAGTTCAAGTTAAAGTTTAATGGCTTTTTTTAATTTTAGCTTTTAGTTTCTCAGAAAACAAGACTTCATATCTTCGTATTGCTTCTCCAGTAAATCTATATTAATTTAAGGATGTCTAAATATTTGTATTATAAAACAAAACAAAAATGCAGAGCGAGAAACTGCAATATTTAACGCCTAATTCTATGAACTAAACACTTTCTGGCTTGATTCAAGGCTTTTTATGGCTTTAATTAGTGTCCAAATTAAGATATGTTAAGACCCAAAGAGAACAGTAAACTCACGTTTAGCAGATCAGCAAAAACATCTACAGCAAATATAATAAAACAATATTTTTCCATATAAATGGGTATATTGTATGAGCTAACATGATATAAATGTTACACGATCTCTTTAACTCCATCTTTGAACACGGACGTGAAAGTGCACGATCCAAACTTAAATATTTATATTTCATGAACAAAAACATTTTGTAATATGATTTTTGATGATAATGCAACGTCTGATTTTAAAATGTTTTCAAAAGACCAATTTTGAGATTTTAAGCTTTCAAATTGATATTTAATTTATGATGATTTCTAAAGAAAAAGGCAGAAGTCCTGTTATGATGTAGATTTTTGTCATAAAATAATCTATTACTTTTCCTACATAATTTGTAACGTGTAAAACAGTGTAAAATATCTATTTAGGAGTCTCTGATCTTTCCAATGATATGTGTTTTGTCACGATTAGATTAGGATTTATTTTTATTATAGAGAAGTAAACTTCAGTCAAAGAGGTTAAAATACATTTCACATTAGACATGTTTCCATACACAGGGGTGCAAACTCATCAGGGGTGAAAGAGGTGACAAACTAACCCCCCCCCCCCCCCCCCCCCCTATATATATATATATACATATACACACACACATGGGTGGGAATCGTAGAGTACCTCACGATACAATATAATCACGATACAGCGATTCTGCGATAATCGATATATTGCTAGACAATCATATAATGATACATCCCGATATCTGTCTAACTATGAAAACAAAATGCAAGTTTAAGGTTAAGTGCAAGTTTTCTTTCTTTATTCAAGTCCAAACAGTTAGAAGACAGCAAAAAAAAGTACTGTAAATCAATTTTAACACGTTAAGTAAATTAATCATTTTATTGATTAATTTATATATTTTTTGTGTGTAGTTTATTTAGAATATATTTAGCTTTCACTCAAAATAACTTGAGATTCACTTGCGAGTGCAGTTCAACAGTTTATTAAGAACAAAGCTGTCTTTTTAGCATCATTACTCCAGTCACATGATCTTCAGAAATCATTCTAATATTCTGATTTGCTGCTCAAAAAACACTTATTATTATTATTATTCTGTTGAAGAGAGCTGAGAAGTTTTTTTTTTTTTCTTTGATGAATGGAAAGTTCAGAAGAACAGCATAGTTTGTAACATGATAAATGTCTTTATCATCACTTGTGTGCTAAAAAGTTTTAATTTCTATATGCTGACTACAAGCTTTTGAATGGTATAGTGTATATTGTTACACTTGGAGTAAGACTGGAGTAATGAAGAAGAGAATTCTTTACAAAAACATTACAAAACCTGGCATTTTCATAGTGTATATTGTTTATGTGCTCTGAAGGAAACAAACAAACACACATTTTGAAGTTCTGGGTTATTTCTCTCAGCAGATCTTCGTCCAGAAACAGAAAGTAGCCGGGATGAACTTGTTTGTTTACGCGGAGGCGATGTGGGCGTTTACATTCGCGCGCCTCACGTGGATGTTTGAATCTGAAAGGCGCGAGCGGCGCGGGACCGTATTAGATATAATGGGTTGAGACGGGAAAACTGGACATCGTGTCGGTTTCATACGGATTACTCTCACATAGAATATTTGTTTTGGACGTAACTTACTTCATTTAAAAGTAGACATTCTAAGCTTTCTATACATATATTTCTCATGTATTTGAGGCGAGTATTCGTGGAGATTCAGGTTGTTTTATTTACGTGTCTGTGAAGAAAGGTGACAGAGCCGGCAGAGAACGCACCCTGTTTATTTTATTAATTTTAGAAAAGCACATTATTTACAGTTGACTATACAGAAATAAAAGGAGACCCTTTGCAGTTTCAAATGATACCTTATTCTTATCTGTACAATCAAAACTGACAAGAGTATTTTTAGTTCTTTTCGTGGTCATAAAGAAAATAGGAGACACGACCCCAAGGTAAGCCAATCAGAGACAGAGTAGGGCGGGTCCATTGCCAACAGGGGGAAAAACGCTGCAGGTGACGTGACACAGATGACTCGCAGTTCCGACGACCCCCCCCCCTCTCCTCAAATATTTTTTTTACATATCTACACGATTCACAAGAATGACCTATTTCAAGGTGAAAACGGCGAATTTCGCCGAAAGGTGACAAGTTTGCACCCCTGATACACCTAATAAATAATAATATCGCATAAAAAATGCCCAAACATCAGCATCCGCCTCCGAAAGCATTGATAGCATTTATTGTGTTTCATCTGCTCGCTCTGAGACACAAGTCATTTATCATATATGAAAACTATCATATTCAGTGGCTTCTCCTAGTGATATTTAGTGCCAGTTTATCAGGAAGTGATGATTTTGTTCTCTTTGACTCGTTGGATGGAAACGGTGCTTTATTCACAAATGTGACCCTGGAGCACAAAACCAGTCATACGGGTCAATTTTTTCGAAATTGAGATTTATGCATCATCTGAAAGCTGAATAAATGAGCTTTCCATTGATGTATGGTTTGTTATGATTGGATAATATTTGAAAATCTGGAATCTGAGGGTGCAAAAAAATCTAAATATTGAGAAAATCATCTTTAAAGTTGTTCAAATTAAGTCTTAGCAATGCATATTACTAATCAATAATTAAGTTTTGATATATTTCCGGTACAAAATATCTTCATGGAACATGATCTTAATATCCTAATGATTTTTGGCATAAAACAAAAATGTATAATTTTGAGCCATACAATGTATTGTTGGCTATTTCTACAAATATACCTGTGTTACTGGTTTTGTGCTCCAGGCTCACAACTGTTTTATACGATATTCCAGTTTTGCACATAAGTTTAATTTGAATCTTTAAATGGAAACGTAGCTATTAGGAGAGAAAACTAAATACAAACATGATCTGAAACACCTGGCCAGAGCTAAACTAGTCTCCTCAGCCACTAACCACCGGTTTATTAACTGTATTAATACAGTTGTCTGATTGATTTTATAGTCTCAAGCATTCAGAAATCATGCAAAAGAAAATTAAGCAGTTTTACTGCAATAAAACCATGGTTATTTTTTGTACGGGTTGTGATGTAAGATGTGAAGAAATTATAGAGGCTGTGTCATCTATAGCAAAAAGTGGCCAGATATTAAAGATTAAGTGGATATTTGAATTAAATGTTTGATCAATAGCCAATTAAACATGTAAGTGTAACAGCAGCAATTACCAGACCTTTGGTGCCCTTTACATAACATGTAATGTACATACATTTATTTTATATTACATTATGTATTTTAACTGTTATTCAATGAAACCATAATTATGAATTAACCCATCATTAATTAACCATATTAATTAACCATCACTTTTTTTTTTTTTATTATTGCCTCATTGTTTTATATAATGCATTTTAAGTCATTTTAAAGGCTGTTGTTGGCTGTTTTTATAACCACAAAAAATATTATCTTAAAACATTTTGTAAATTATTATTTTAAGTGACAAAACCATGGTTGATTTGCAGTTACCATGGCTACGGGAACCATGATTTTTGGTTTTATTCATGTTAAAACCATGGCTAATTTTTCGTAAGGGAACATGGAAGCTCAGAGGGAATATTAGATGTGTTGTTGGTTATGTCAACAATGTAGTCTACCTGAAAGTGATGCACGGGCTTCGTTTTAATCTTTAATCTTGTTCTTTTCTCAGCGCCGGATTGCTGTCATCTTTTCACGGGCGTAGACAAGTTGTCTATCAGTTATGATCATTTGCATTCACTTGCAAACGCGGGTACGAATGGCACGTCACGGTGTTTTTTGAGCAGCTGTGATGGTGCCCTACGCTAACTGTGTGCTCTGCGTACAGGGAGCGGTGGTACTGCTGAGCGTGCATGCGTCTGAGGAGCGAAGCGTACCGTTTGGTGCCCACTCTGTGGTTGGGTGCGATGTCGATGGTGTCGGTGGCGGAGTCGTGACGCACGGCTAAACCCAGGTCTGCGATGCAGCTGGTGCCGTTCTTCTTCACCAGGATGTTCTTGGACTTCAGATCTCGGTGAGCGATCGCAGGCTTCCCTGAAACCACAGCACAGAGAGGAGAAAGAGTTCAGCTTCTCCGTCAGGACACAGCAGATAAAGCAATTAGGGATGCACCATATTTGATTTTTGCCGATATTTTTCAAGTCATTTTGGCCGATACCGATACCGATATATTCCCTTTTGTTTGGAAACCACACCAAGTCTCTCCTGTGCAGAAATTATAAGCTAATTATTTTCAATTTTGGTTAATTTTTAACAAGAACTTATTTGTTAGAATTAAATAAACAACAATAAAGTTGTTTTATAATGATAGTACATTGAAAATAACTATAAATAAACTATATTAATCCCTGCATTTTGTTTTTCAAAGAAAGATGCAGTGGTAACATTAACATTTTATTTTAAGATTTAACATTTGTAGATGGTCTAAAGCAAAAGAGTTTAAAATTCTGAAAATCTTTTAGAGCTCATAATTTGTTTAAAAATTATAACATTATGCATTACTGAATAAATCAGTATATATAAAATTATTTAAGTGTCATGTTTGTGATTTATTTATTTTTTATTGTTCATGTAAGCCAGGGGTTTTTAAGTAAATGTTTCAATAATTTAATGGCACATTTGCATGTTTAACTTTAAAAACATTTATTTTTATCAGTTTTAAAGTTTCAGTAGTATTTTCATAGCTATTGTTATTACACTCAACAAATGATTAAAATTCATATTACTGTAATTTACGATGTAATTAGATTTTTTCCACAATATTTTTTTTTTTCATACAGGGTTTCCCATAAAGATAATTATTTTTGTACATTTAAGATTTTACATTTAGCCTACATCACATTTGTATAAACCTGTAACATTTATTTGCAAAAACTTTTTAATTTTAATTTAATAAAAATTTTTCTTTGTATTAATTCGTTAATGGTATACACTCTTAGGCATACCGTGTACCAACTCACGAACCCCCTGCAATTCCCTCACGAACCACCAGGGGTTCACGAACCCCACTTTGGGAAACCCTGATGTAAGCTATAGCTTCTGACCTTTAAATCAAAACATACTCATTATTTTATGACATCAATTACTGCTTTATTTAATCAGAAACACAGTCTAAATGTTATTTGTGTAGCTATTTTAATGTAATTAGAAGTAGATCAACAGCGCCCCCTACAGATTAATCTCCTCACTGACCCGGAGGAGCTATTACTGTTGACTCTATCACACACCCAACACATTCTGTAGTGCTTCACAGATTAAATACAGAGATCATAACACTCAATATAATCATCATTCAGACAAGAATGAGCCACACACTGCTGATCTAATCACTAACACACCCTGAGCACATGTGAGTTATGTATTCCTCTTATCGGTGAGACATATCGGTATACTTTTTCATATCGGCCCGATGCCGATATTTACATTTAAAGCCATTATCGGCCGATTCCGATATCAGTCCGATAATATCGTGCATCCCTAAAATCACTTCTTCACACTCACATCACTGCAAAACTCCTTCAAAACACAAATGAATGCATTTTTAATAAAAGCTGAGAGATCTGACAGTCAGTTGCACCAAAACTCCACATAAAGGATCACAAATGAGTTTAATTTCATTTTAATTTAGGCTTTTATTCACGTTTATATCATGGTCTGTCTGAATACTTGATACTGACCGGATTCTCGATACTCACCGTTTTACATTAATGCACTGCTTTCATTATAAATGTCTTTACTGATCAATTTAATGCATCCTTGATTAATAAAAGCATTATTTGAATATTAAAGTAATTTGTCAAAATCAAATATGCACCATGATCTTAGCCTTTTTCAAACTCTTTGAACCTTTAGTGACATGCAAACACTTATGCAACTATTCATTCAACTGCGTGGTGTATACTGTAGTAAAAACATGGTAAAATATTGATCATCTGTACTAGAGTGAAACATCCCTCAGCTCGTGTCACGACTGCCTGCATCATAATATATTAATGCATAAACCCACACACACAGCAGCGATTCATAAACACCTTCATTACTCCACCTGACCATCGGCTGAGATGCGGTTGCTAAGGTGCTCGGAGTATGTTGCTATGCACAACTTCATCAGGTGGTTGTGGATTGTTTTTAGGTTATTTACAATCCAAATGTTACAGGTTTGATTGTATAATTTGTTTAGTTTTATTAAATTAATTAAAACAATTTAAATTCAAGAAATACATTTTTACATTCGAAATTAAGAAATGAATTAATTAATCAAGGACACATTAAATTGATCAAAATGACAGTATTTACAATGTAACAAAAATATATATTTCAAATAAATGCTGTTCTTTTGAACTTTCTATTCATCTGTGAATCCTGAAAATAAAAATAATCAGTTTCCACAAAAATATTAATGTTTTCAACATTGATAATAATCAGAAATGTTTCAAATCAGCATATTATTATGATTTCTGAAGATCATGTGACACTGAAGACTGCAGTAATGATGCTGAAAATACAGCTTTGATCATTTAAATAAATTACAGTTTAACACATATTCACATAGAAAACAGCTGTTTTAAATCATAATAATATTTCATGATTTTTGTACTGTATTTTTGATCAAACAAATGAAGCAGAAGAGACTCTTTCAGAGACATTAAACATCTTACAAACCTCAAACTTGAGTGATATTTTTCACAAGTTGAAAATAGTCCAGATTGCTCAGAAAAGTAATCACACTTTATGATTTTGATATTAATAATATCTGTAGCACAGACTGTGAAAGCTGAATTTCACTCATGTTCAGGGTTTAAGAATAAGCAATAGTAACCCTACACACCTCTATAATGCTATATTATAAGCTTTATTATAAGTGTAATGCTACAGCAGAGCGAGCTGAATTGATCTGCAGAGCTTGATTGAGACGCTCTCACTGTGTAACGAGGCATTACGTCTTAATTATCTGAATATAATGAAGCTGCCGCGGCAGTAAATGAAGCTCACTTTAACAACAAACAACTCTGTTGATGAGAATTACACACAAAACCCCATCAACTCCTCTCAAGTCTAAATCAAGACAAAATCCTTCAGTTTTGGACTTTAAGATGCAAACGGTGACTCAAAGTGATATTTTTATACATCATTTAAATAAATAAATGCCTCCACCGGTGGCTGAATAAGCTAAGCTTGATTTGGTTTCACTGGAACTGAAACAGATTAATTAACGAGTCAATAAATGAGCAACCAAACCAGCATCTGCTAAAACATCCCACACAGACGCCAGGATTCTGCTTTCATTATTATTATTACAATTGAAATATTATTATAATGTAAATCAGCTGTTTTCTATGTGAATATGTGTTAAACTGTAATTTATTTCTGTGATCAAAGCTGTATTTTCAGCATCATTACTGCAGTCTTCAGAGTCACATGATCTTCAGAAATCATAATAATATGCTGATTTGAAACATTTCTGATTATTATCAATGTTGAAAACTGTTGTGCTGCACAATATTTTGGTGGAAACGCATACATTTTATTTAAAATATAACTGACTCCAAACTTTTGAGCACTTTTGTGCTTCATAATCAAAGGTACTTTTAAGAAAACTATGACATACGGGTCGATATATATATACGGAGAAATATCTAAGATGATGAAAAGGAAAAATCTAGTTTAAAAAGATGTGATAAATTCATAAAAACATCCAAATGCTTACATTAATGTTGGTTTGAATATGTTTTGAAAAACTTCAATCAAAAGATTGAACAATTGAATGTTTTAATTTAATTTCAAGGTAAATATTATATTTTTAAATCATGAGTTTTGAATTAAACTTGTCATGTCATAAAAGATAAAATTATGTGAGATTTTTCTGAATTTTAATTACTTTGATACACAGTCATGAAGGTCTACATAACATCAATATGTGTTAAAAAACTGCCTAATTTCAAGAAATATTTTTTTTTCAATACTTTCAGCCTCTTATGATCATGAGATATTTTTTCTTCTTAAAATCAGGATTGACATTTGCTGTATGTGTATATATATAAAAAAATTCTAAATAATTTACATTTAGACATGTAAATTATTACAGAAGAGCTGCCCTGCATGCACTACATTCTCTGTGTGTGTTTATAAAAATGAACAGATTCATACGAGTGCGTTCTGATAGTTTTCTAGCATACAATTAGGGTTGCAAAAAGTTGGAAAATTTCCAGTAAATTTCGGAAAGTTTCCAGACATTTTGGAAACCTTCCGGGATTTTTGGAAACTTTCTGGGATTTTTGGAAATTTACCGGGAATTTTGGAAACTTTCCGGGATTTTTTGAAACATTCCGGGATTTTTGGAAATTTATCGGGAATTTTGGAAATTTACAGGGAATTTGGGAAACTTTCCGGGATTTTTGGAAATTTACCAGGATTTTTGGAAAGTTTCCGGAAATTTACCGGAAATTTCCGGAATTTTTGGAAATTTATCGGGAATTTTGGAAATTTACCGAGAATTTTGGAAACTTTCCAGACATTTTGGAAACTTACCGGGAATTTAGGAAACTTTCCGGATTTTTGGAAATTTACCGGGAATTTTGGAAACTTTCCGGGATTTTTTTAAACTTTCCGGGATTTTTGGAAATTTATCGGAAATTTTGGAAATTTACAGGGAATTTTGGAAACTTTCCGGGATTTTTGGAAATTTACCAGGATTTTTGGAAAGTTTCCGGAAATTTACCGGAAATTTTCCACCCCTTTGCAACCCTACATACAATAGCAACCTGAATTTGGCCCAAACAGACCTTGCGTCCCCACGATCTCCATGTGCAGGTGCGCCAGGCCGCTGGCCGTGGACAGAGACAGCTTGATCATGCCCTCCACCGTCACCGTGTAGCGGTTCAGATAGTCGAACAGAGAGCCGTGCTCGTGATAGTCCGACACCAGCCACAGCTGCGTCCACGTGCCGTTATCTGAGACAGAACAAGACATTCAGAGACACTGCTTCTCTTCTGAAGACACAAAACACCTTCAGGATAAAAGTAGCTCAGAACTCACCCGTTAAATATAACACGTGTGTCAGTCTTAAATTTAGGACTCCTAGATTTTATCTCTAAGAGTATTTCACATTCCCCCGGTTTCATAGACAAGGCTTAAACCTAGTCCTAGACTAAAATGTAAGTCTGAGCTGTTTCAACTGAAAGAAACGTGCTCTGACTGATCTTTAAATATATCAGTGCCTTTGTTTTGTCACCCCTGTAATGTTTTTTTCTAAGCATGTTTATAAAAATGACTTAAATGTCTTAATTGAACTATGATCTAATCCTGGCTTAGTCTAAACCCTGTCTGTGAAACCGGGCCTAAGTGTTTTAGTGTTAAAACTAGCTCATAAATCTGTGAAAAATTAGGATTAAAGAAGAGGAGTCCTAAATCACAAACTATCATAAAATAGCTGTTTCCAGCAATCTGCCTCGGAACATAAACATTTGATGATAATGAGCTTTTAAAAAGGTATCTCCTTTGGTTTTGGAGGTTATGTCTAGTCTAAATTATCATTATTGTCATTAATCAGCTGAGCAAGAAGTAACAGATGTGCTTGAGTCCAGTTTGGTTTTCTGTTACGTTTGCATGCCTCATTCTACTCTGTTTATTAAAAGGCTGTTTATATGCATATCCGCTAATTGTTTACGAGAAGCACACATGTAAGAGGCTGACGATTACCTGAACATACGTATGTGACCCTGGAGCACAAAACCAGTCATAAGGGTCAATTTTGTGAAATAGAGATGTATACATCATCTGAAAGCTGAATAAATATCTTTCCATTGATGTATGGTTTGTTATGATAGGATAATATTTGTAAATCTGGAATCTGAGGGTGCAAAAAATCTAAATATTGAGAAAATCACCTTTAAAGTTGTTCAAATGAAGTTCTTAGCAATGCATATTACTAATCAATAATTAAGTTTTGATATATTTACGGTAGGAAATTTACTAAATATCTTCATGGAACATGATCTTAATATCCTAATGATTTTTGGCATAAAAGAAAAATGTATAATTTTGAGCCATACAATGTATTGTTGTCTATTGCTACAAATATA
>CM049863.1:1024165-1026665 GCA_027422415.1 Schizothorax lantsangensis | reverse complement strand
TATACTATGGGGCCGTTGAATGCTTGAATCTGATTGGCTGTCGAACATTCTAAGGTGTGCAATTATTTTCAGGGAAACACACGGCGAACGTAGTTCCAGGCACCGCATTACATGTCCATATCACTTCACCAAATGATTTGTGTTATTATAAAGGTCCTTACAGCCTAAAACAGCAAAATAACCAAAACCCACAACGACATGCCAAACAAATGAATATAGTAAACAAAAGATACAAACGACAGATCATATCCATGATTTTGCCACAAAATTACGTTTTATTATGTACGGAAAGCACATACTCTCTCTCTCTCTCACAGACAGTTTGCACACGTTAACATAAGCACTACTCTGACGATTTTATCAGTAACAGTTTAACAACTTAAAAACTACGACTTCTCACAAGCGAGGTAACAATAACGGCGCTGTTCGTGAAGAAATTAACTTTAAGTTTCACTATAACTAGAGACATTGCTGCCGAACACTTGTGAGAGACGCACAGACTCACAGAGGTAACCTCTCTCTCTCTCATAACTTAGTTATTAACTGCATTAGTCTACTATGAACGGCTCAAGCCTCCGTTACGGTTTAAAATGACGTTTTGGAATTAGCAAGGGAGTCGCTGGATGAGATGCGGAAGAAATAATCCTACTCTCAATAGCGATTTAAGTAGAAAAACCAGACGAATGCCTTGAAATATATCATCTGATCAACGTCTTGAGGTGTGGCAACCGTAGTATAAGCGGAATAATTGACTTCGGTCCGTTGAATTATTAGAAAAATAATGCACACTCCGCTTCGCGTCGTGACCGCATCACCACCTCGGGTGTGCATTATTTTACTAATAATTCAACGGCCCGTCGTCAATTATTCCTTACTTAATTATCTACAATTAAACAACCAGTACAGTACATATACAGTACTGCTTTTAACACTGGACTTTATGTTTTTCACATATGTTTAGAAAAATGTCCATAAAGTGTGCAGTCAGTCAGATCTAATGACTGTCACTGAATGGACAGAAACACTATCTTGTTTGTTTTTAGCAGTCGCTGGTTTGATGACAGAATGAACTGAACACGGTAAACAATTTAGTCTGAAACCCAAGTTTCAAAGTTCTTTCAGGAATGATATTTCTGAATATCAGGACGGCATGATGAGTAAAAAAAAAATATATATTTTTTTTAATCTGAAAATTGCACTTATGAATTAAGATCCAGTATAGAAAAAAGAACTGCAGAATTTGGCAATTTTTTGATTATATATCAATCAGGCTATAAAATAATAATTGTTTTATTATTCTTATCAATGATGATAAATTATATTATAATTTTTTTTATTACATAGGTGGGTTTTTCTTATGTGACAACAACAACAAAGTAATCATAATAATAATAAATAATGACAATAGTTATTATATTTATATATAGTTATTATAATTTATATTGTCTTTATTACTACTAAATAAAAATATTACAAAAATAAATATTACTACTGTAATATTTCTTCTTGAAAAAAATAATTAATGAAAAAAAAAATATTTTTTACTTTACAGTACAACAAAATTACAATACTAATATTTATAATTGTCTTATTTTCGCTCTTTTTCAAGCATAAACTATCATGTTTCTATTTTGACAAAAAACCGTAGGAGTGTGTTGTGTTCTCAAATGAGTGACCCTAATAACTCTGAGCCGGAGCTGAGATGAGTTCATGTGGAGAAACAAATGAGAACGACAATGAACACAACATAACCTCTGCCCTCTCAAACCTGCAGCAGACATTCAGTGAAATCACACACACACACACACACACACACACACACACACACACACACACTCACACACACACACACACACACACACACACACACACACACACACACACTCACACTCACACACACTCACTCACACACACTCACACACACACACACACACACACTCACTCACTCACTCACACACTCTCACACACTCTCACACACACACACTCTCACACACACACACACACACACACACACACACACACACACACACACAGAGTCTCACCTGGGAATGAGTTGGGGTCGGGGTTCTTGTTGCACCAGTCGGTGTCGCAGCACATGGGGAAGACGCCGGTGTCATGTTTGGCGGAGGGAGCACAGATGAAGGGCCGGTCGCGCGGGATCAGCTCGTTCTCGCTGATGCACCAGCTCTGCTGTGTGGTCACTCCGGCAGATTTAGTGATGGACACGTAACACAAGCCGTCCGTGGCACACGTGTGGTTCGGACACCGGTGACAGTAGCACTGTAAGGCTGCTAACACACACACAAATCACATCAGCTATTAGAATAAAACCATTTCAGCATCTGTTCATTTGGTGCAATTAATTATGGACAAAATAACATGTTAAAATGACCAATGCATTTAATGCAGAACTGTCCGTCATCTTGCATTGATGATCATGATGCAGGACTGTGTGATGGAGTCTATTAGAATGTAGTTATATCAGCCTAAAATTCAAGAT
>CM049863.1:1011665-1019165 GCA_027422415.1 Schizothorax lantsangensis | reverse complement strand
TTTATTCACAAATGAAGCATGAAATCATGCTTAAAATGTCTATTTACAGTGATTTATTTATCTCTTAATTTTATTTTAAGTGTCACTCATTTTATTTTAAAAGCACTGCATGCTGTCAACATGATAATTAAAGTAGCTATTAAATAATCAAAATCAAAGCTAATTAAAAACCTAGTCAGCCTTACTAATTTACTGCTTGTCGCATCTCTACCAGAAGACAATAATAGAAACATGAACAATATGGCAAGACGCTTTAATATTTATTTATTATTTAATTTCATATTACAGAATGATAGTGTTATATACAGTGATGAAGGCTATTAGCATTGCATTATAAATATACTTTCCTTATAAAGATACCCAAGATTGAAGAACACAGATATTTTGTGCAATCGTATGTTTATTGTCTTCAAGTTTCATCAGTTAAAATTTCTCTATCTCAGCAATAACTGGATATCTTCATGTAGCGTCGTCAGTCTATTACTTCTGTGATGCATGTGTGTAGTTTCTGCTCAAGAGCGCCCTCTGGCTTCAAGTGTGAATTAAACACTCATTGCATTACGTGTGTATGCTCACAACACACTATTTGTGGTACAAATAGGAAAGATAATACTTTTCTCTAAAGAAACAGGATTCACTGAATTATCGTCATTGATATCGTTATCGCAATAAATATCGTGATATATTTTTAAGCCCATATCGCCCATCCCTATGATGGAGGAGCTCCACCCTGACACACAACCGCGTCGCTACACAGCACGGCTAATCAGGGGCTTTCAATACCAACAAACACCAGCAGCGATGAAGAGTCGGTGTGTCGGATAAACAACACGTGCATTCGCTTCATGCGCCGGGATTATCCTCCACTACTTACTTAAGAGAAGAAGAAAGCTTGAAACGGCTGAGGACGTGTGTGAAACCTCGAAGCTTCTCAAGGCTTCTCTAGTCTCTCAAGCAGTTATAGCGTGTCTTTACAACAGCATTTCTTCAGAAATAAGCCACGTGGGTTTGCTTGAACACAAAAGGGAGGGCGCTGTTAGCGCTAAACAATCCCTATCGTCGCTAAATGTGATGCTTTTAATAGTGTTCTGATATTTCTGATCCTTCGTGAACACATGCTTTGATTGAACAAACCAAACTAAAAAACAATACAAACACAAAATAAACCAAAACAAAATAAGCACAAAACTATTTAAAGGTGCAGTGTGTAGTTTTTAGCGGCATCTAGCGGTTGAGGTTGTGAATTGCAACCAACGGCTCAGTCCCCCGCTCACCCCCCCCCTTTAGAGAAGCTACGGTGGCGATACAGGGCTAAGATGCCGTCGTCTGAGACCGCAGAGAGCAATGAGGTTTCTTTACAAAGGTAAATTAAGGAATTATATTTACTTAAAGGTGCTGTATGTAGGATTGACACCTAGCGGTTGAACTAGGTATTGCAGTCCAAATTCAAAATATTGGAGAGGGTTTATTCACCAGCTCCTCCTCCTCAGACTTGACTCACACACAGGTTGCCAGATTAACAACACCAACAGGAATGAGCACACATGACGATGAATGAAATGAAATATGCTGCGTTTTCCGCCAACTGGCAACCCGGGGTGCTGAAATACAATTGGGTAAACTAGCTGTGGGCGGGTTTCACAAACCATAACAAACACAGACAAACGAGAATAACTGACTGTAGCATTGTTTTTCAGATAAACAAGTATGTTAACTTAGCATGTTTCTTAAATATCTGCAAGCATATTATGTATTTTTATGCTTTAGTAGAGTCAAAATCCTACATACAGCACCTTTAATTATTCAATAAACGATGTCATTGCGAATATTACCGTTACTTGTTCATCATCGTGTCAGTGTTTTTTCGTGAGAACAACATAGTGATGATACGCGCTCTGTAGAGCGTCCATTAAGGGCTACTGTAGAAACATGATGGTGACTTCCATGTGAGGGGACCCACGGTATATGTAGTTATAAATCACTCATTCTAAGGTAATAAAAACATAACAGTTCATTAAGTAAGGTCTTTATACTCCTCTGAAAACGTAGTTATGTATATTATATTGCATTTCTGTCTATAGATCATCCTAAATATTACACAGTGCACCTTTAAAACTAACCAAATCAAAAAAAACAAAAACAAAACAAGCAAAATATAAACCAAACAAATAAAAAAATAATAATCCAAAAAAGCACAAAACAAACCAAAAACAAAATAAACCAAATTAAAAACTAAACTCCATTTTAAAATTCCATACTTTTCCAGACTCAAATTTCCAAATCTCTCAGTAGATTTTCAGACCATATTTAACATAAATGGTTCATAGAGCATTATTTTCAGCTTCATATTTGGTATATAGTACAGTCATCTGTAAATGTTTTAATTTTCTCAGGGGTTTCTTCATTGATTTTCTCGAAGTGACAACCTACAGTCCTTAAAATAATAAAAAAAATATAATAAAAAATACATGCACACAAAATACTTTCTGTCACATGCGTATGGGAATTTTTTTGCATGCTTATGCATTACAATTTCTAGTTTTATATAACCTATTTCTTTTGTGCATCACTGAATAAAATGAGAGCATGGATGCACATGAATTAACAGAGATCTACTTGCTCAGAATTTGGCTTTTCTTATTGTATTACCTCTAAAATCAAGGCATAAAATGACAAAAAATGGGCTGATGACAAAATTTGGGCTTCGTAAGGGCAGTATGCAATATTTCAAGGCCTTAGGTCTTCTTCTTAGCTTGTTTATTCAGCTTTAAGATGATGTATGGTTTGTTATGATAGAACAATATTTAAAAATCTGGAATCTGAGGGTGCAAAAAAATCTAAATATTGAGAAAATCATCTTTAAAGTTGTTCAAATTAAGTTCTTAGCAATGCATATTACTAATCAAAAATTACGTTTTGATATATTTACGGTAGGAAACTTACAAAATATCTTCATGGAACATGATCTTAATATTCTAATGATTTTTGGCATAAAAGAAAAATGGATAATTTTGACCCATACAATGTATTGTTGGCTATTGCTACAAATATACCTGTGTTACTGATGACTGCTTTTGTGCTGCAGGGTCATAATCAGGTGATTTTTGAGTTCTTATTTTTGTGTACCAGCCGGAAGCGAAGAGAAACACAAAACACACATCTGTAAGATTATACTTCTTTTGATTATTAGTGCGTCTCTATATCTGACAAACAAGAGAATCACATCTCCTTTATACAATCTCACCCCAAACTATTCTTTATGGTCTGTTTTGTGCTATAAAGCTTACGATGAAGGTATATAACACATGTAGAGTCCTCTCTAGAGAGTAATGATAGTCTCATGGTACTGTAGATTTGCTGATATATATACAGTAAAACCTCTCGGAGGTGGAAGCAAGCGTTTCTCTTTGTCTGCACCGGCTCTTCTTTGTTCCAGCGAGTCTTTCAGCAGCCGCAGGTAAACACAGCCGAGTCAATGAGTGCAGAGCTAATAACAGCCCTCGCATATATGTATTTATACAGCCCAGCAACAGCAGAGCCGCCACTGTAGCAAAGACATGGCTTTATTCATAAGACGTGTTTATTTACGGCGACACAGGTGGCTGATTCTCTGAGGAGGAGGAGAAAGACGCCTTGTTGAACGTCTCAAGGCTTCTGCTATTGCTCTTTACAGACGGAGGACAGCGTGTGCTCACACAGCAGTATCAAACACAATCTGATGCTGATGCCACAGGCGGGATATTATGTCTGCTGGAAATACACTGACACAAGACAATCCAGTCTTAATGAATGTCTTGATTGCATACGAGAGAGGAAAACAGTCTAGTGCGGCTAGAACCCGTCTAAACCCAGCTCAACATTAACAGTCGTGTTTGTGTATTTAGCAGTGGTGGTTTAATTAACGTGCTGTGCTTTAGCTGTTAGACAGCTTGCAGTAAACATTCATCCAAATTGTTGTTTGGGACAGTTTAGAGGTGATATTGGACCCCTGGTCACTTTGAATGACTCTTGGTAAGCCAAAAACTGAACAGAACTTAATGAGCTCACGGGCAACAGTTTTAGCTTGGATAGATCGCAGAGGAACTGCTTCAGGGTAACGAGTACAGCGTCTGACTATCAGCCTGAACGGATCCTTGCACGGTTCACAGCCGTGTGTAAACACTGACTCAGTGTTTCCTCTCAATCTGCTGGAGGACGCCGGCGCTCCAGAGACAGAGCTATTTTGGGAAGAGTGAGCAAACTGAGATGGGCGCTGCCCTGAGGCGGAACAGGACAATGATTCACACCACCACAACAAAACCTGCTGCCAAACTCAACCAGGGATTGACTGAATGTGCAGCGAGTATTACTCAAGCGCATTACTCCAGCGCATTACTGCTCCAGAGTATTACTCCAGCGCATTACTGCTCCAGCACATTACTGCTCCAGCGCATTACTCCAGTGCATTACTGCTCCAGTGCATTACTCCAGTGCATTACTCCAGAGCATTACTCCAGTGCATTACTCCAGTGCATTACTCCAGCGCATTACTGCTCCAGCGCATTACTGCTCCAGCGCATTACTGCTCCAGCGCATTACTCCAGTGCATTACTGCTCCAGTGCATTACTCCAGTGCATTACTCCAGAGCATTACTCCAGTGCATTACTCCAGTGCATTACTCCAGCACATTACTGCTCCAGCGCATTACTCCAGCACATTACTGCTCCAGCGCATTACTCCAGTGCATTACTGCTCCAGCACATTACTCCAGTGCATTACTCCAGCACATTACTGCTCCAGCGCATTACTCCAGTGCATTACTGCTCCAGTGCATTACTCCAGTGCATTACTGCTCCAGCACATTACTCCAGTGCATTACTCCAGCACATTACTGCTCCAGCGCATTACTCCAGTGCATTACTGCTCCAGTGCATTACTCCAGTGCATTACTCCAGCACATTACTGCTCCAGCGCATTACTCCAGTGCATTACTGCTCCAGTGCATTACTCCAGTGCATTACTGCTCCAGTGCATTACTCCAGTGCATTACTGCTCCAGTGCATTACTCCAGTGCATTACTGCTCCAGTGCATTACTCCAGTGCATTACTCCAGCACATTACTGCTCCAGCGCATACTCCAGTGCCATTACTGCTCCAGTGCATTACTCCAGTGCTTACTGCTCCAGAGTGCATTACTCCAGCGCATTACTGCTCCAGCACATTACTGCTCCAGCGCATTACTCCAGTGCATTACTCCAGTGCACATTACTGCTCCAGCGCATTACTGCTCCAGCGCATTACTACAGCGCATTACTGCTCCAGAGTATTACTCCAGCGCATTACTGCTCCAGCACATTACTGCTCCAGCGCATTACTCCAGTGCATTACTGCTCCATGCATACTCCAGTGCATTACTGCTCCAGCGCGTTACTCCAGTGCATTACTGCTCCAGTGCATTACTCCAGTGCATTACTGCTCCAGCGCGTTACTCCATTACTCTCCAGTGCATTACTCCAGCATTACTGCATCCAGAGTACTACATTACTCCAGCATTACTCCAGCATTACTGCTCCAGCTCCAGCGCATTACTGCTCCAGAGTTACTCCAGCGCATTACTCCAGCATTACTCCAGCATTACAGCTCCAGCATTACTGCTCCAGAGTATTACTCCAGCGCATTACTCCAGCGCATTACTGCTCCAGAGTATTACACTCAAGCGCGTTACTCCAGTATTACTCCAGCATTACTCCAGTGCATTACTCCAGTGCATTACTGCTCCAGAGTATTACTCCAGCGCATTACTCCAGTGCAGCTCCAGAGTATTACTCCAGCGCATTACTACGCGTTAGCGCATTACTGCTCCAGAGTATTACTCCAGCATTTCTCCAGCGCATTACTCCAGCACATTACTGCTCCAGCGCGTTACTCCAGTGCATTACTGCTCCAGTGCATTACTCCAGTGCATTACTGCTCCTCCAGCGCGTTACTCCAGTGCATTACTGCTCCAGTGCATTACTCCAGTGCATTACTGCTCCAGCGCGTTACTCCAGTGCATTACTCCAGTGCATTACTCCAGTGCATTACTGCTCCAGAGTATTACTCCAGCGCATTACTCCAGTGCATTACTCCAGTGCATTACTGCTCCAGCGCGTTACTACAGCGCATTACTGCTCCAGAGTATTACTCCAGTGCATTACTCCAGTGCATTACTGCTCCAGAGCGTTACTACAGCGCATTACTGCTCCAGAGTATTACTCCAGCGCATTACTCCAGCGCATTACTGCTCCAGAGTATTACTCCAGCGCATTACTCAAGCGCGTTACTACAGCGCATTACTGCTCCAGAGTATTACTCCAGTGCATTTCTCCAGCGCATTACTCCAGCACATTACTGCTCCACTGCTCTCCAGTGCATTACTCCAGTGCATTACTCCAGTGCATTACTCCAGTGCATTACTGCTACTCTCCAGTGCATTACTGCTCCAGTGCATTACTCCAGCATTACTTACTCCAGCGCATTACTCCAGTGCATTACTGCATTACTCCAGCATTACTCCATTACTCCAGTGCATTACTGCTCCAGCGCGTTACTACAGCGCATACTCCAGTATTACTCCAGCATTACTCCAGTGCATTACTGCTCCAGAGCGTTACTACAGCGCATTACTGCTCCAGAGTATTACTCCAGCGCATTACTCCAGCGCATTACTGCTCCAGAGTATTACTCCAGCGCATTACTCAAGCGCGTTACTACAGCGCATTACTGCTCCAGAGTATTACTCCAGTGCATTTCTCCAGCGCATTACTCCAGCACATTACTGCTCCAGTGCATTACTCCAGTGCATTACTCCAGCGCATTACTCCAGCGCATTACTACTCCAGCGCATTACTCCAGTGCATTACTCCAGCACATTACTGCTCCAGCGCATTACTCCAGTGCATTACTGCTCCAGAGCGTTACTACAGCGCATTACTGCTCCAGAGTATTACTCCAGCGCATTACTCCAGCGCATTACTGCTCCAGAGTATTACTCCAGCGCATTACTCAAGCGCGTTACTACAGCGCATTACTGCTCCAGAGTATTACTCCAGCGCATTACTCACTCCAGCACATTACTGCTCCAGTGCATTACTCCAGCGCATTACTCCAGCGCATTACTACTCCAGAGTATTACTCCAGCGCATTACTCCAGCGCATTACTGCTCCAGTGCATTACTCCAGTGCATTACTCCAGCGCATTACTGCTCCAGCGCATTACTCCAGTGCATTACTGCTCCAGCGCATTACTGCTCCAGTGCATTACTGCTCCAGTGCATTACTGCTCCAGCGCATTACTCCAGTGCATTACTGCTCCAGCACATTACTGCTCCAGTGCATTACTGCTCCAGTGCATTACTGCTCCAGCGCATTACTCCAGTGCATTACTGCTCCAGCACATTACTGCTCCAGTGCATTACTGCTCCAGCGCATTACTCCAGTGCATTACTCCAGAGCATTACTCCAACGCACTCTTTCATGCA
>CM049863.1:994165-1006665 GCA_027422415.1 Schizothorax lantsangensis | reverse complement strand
GACATGTAAAGTCATCTTTTAGCGCCTAAACGGTCAAATACACACACAAATGTGTCAAAATGCAGCGCTTAGTGATTATTCACATAAACCCTCGTCAGTTATGTAATAAATTAATGTAAACAGATGAGACTGAAAATACGCGTGTAACAGTAAATTGGATGTGTGCGGCTCTTAAAGAGACAGTGTGCTATATTCCTGCTGCCGACTGTGTGCTTAATATTAATCAAACAACAAAATATCTCACTGTTGTTCACAGAAGGACATTTGTAGCTTTAATAAGAAACAAAGGAAGATTAATTCTTACAGTGAAGGTGTTTTATTTCACATTTGATTATTTAATTTCTATAGGCTGTTAACTGAAACCTTCTTTAGACTTGCATTAAAAATGTTTTTGGTTATATGTCCCACTAATAATCGTGTTAAATAATGGTGATTACAATATTGACCAAAATAATCGTGATTATGATTTTTGTCATAATCAAGCAGCCCTAGTGTATTTGTAAAAGTGCATGTGGCAACTCTTTAAAAGATCGCGCTCTCGATTCAAACACCCACACCATCTAATTTCTATATGACAACGATTCGCCCGTGTCTATTAAACCTTTGAAAAATCATACATTCAAGTCTGCGTGGCAGATATTTACCATGTTTGAGTAAGAAACAGCTTCACAAACAAGTCTTTTCAACCACACAGTGTTATTTCTGTCTTACAGTCATTCATATTATCACAGAAATACTGGGATGAAAGCTTTTAGCTCGGATATAAACATTGATGTCTATGGTAGCGATCACAATAGAGCAAGTCTTGAGAGTAACTGGCGCTTCAAATAATGTTTGTGTTGATTGCATTGTTTCGCCAGTAGATGGCAACAAGTGACTGTTAAACAATGTATTTGTCATTGAATCATTCAAGAGATTCGTTCAAAAACGCTGATTCATCCAGTAATGAAACAAGTGAAGTATTGAATCATTCATTCAAACCACTTTTTCATATTTTAATATTAAAAATATATTTTAAATACATATATTATATATTAAAATGTTTAATAATTCATTCAATAACACCATTTCCTTCAATACACCAATATCAATAGCATAATATACCATAACTTCAATTCAGCAATAATTATAGAAAGTCAAGTGCAAGAACTCATAACACATTCTCCACCCCTTTCCACTCATACTTGGTGTCTCCCACTCCTCATGATGCAACACAGCAAAGGTATAAAAAGGCTGACAAAAGTCCTTTCGGGTCTTTTTCTCAGTTCAAGATGGCCACCACTATATATGCTGATCCAGGTAGTAGCAAACAGTTTATAAGAAAAACTTAAATGTCCAGCGGTTTTAGTGTTCAGGTGGCCGGTCTGAACACAACGGTCTAGTTGCAGGTGTGTAAATATGTGTGCGTGGGTATAATCCATCTCTCCACCTCGCTGACACATCAAGGTAAATAAAGAGTTTTTAAAACCCAAGTATGTGTTCATGTCTTAATACCAAAAGGCTAGGCACAGGGCAGCTCTGTGACATGCATCTTTCTGGTGAAAACAAAGTGCAGCGATTGATATATAGTTTATTTATAGTTATTTTCAAAGCTTCAATGTGCCGTCAAAAACCTTCATTATGGTTTATGTAATTCTAACAAATAAGTTCATGTTAAAAACTAACCACAATTAAAAATATATTGCTTATTATCTCTGCACAGGAGAGACTTGTTGTTGTTTCCAAACAAAAAGGAAATACATCAAAATGATTTGAAAAATATCGGCATATCGGATATCGGCAAAAATCCAATATCGTGCATTCCTAATTAAAATAGACTGCAGTCATTAATATTTTGTCACATCATTTTTAGTTCAGAATCGTGCAGCTCTAGGACAGCTCACAGACCTGCCTTTAAAGTGAAGGTTGTAAATGCTGTGAGTCTAGCCGAGGCTTTAACAGTCCGTCCAGACTCCAAACAGCACAAACAAAGCGCTCCAGAGCCAGATGGAGTGATTTAACAGAGGAACGCGAGCTTCGCATCATCAAAGAAAGCCTCTCCGCGCACCTTCCTTCCGCGTGCGTCGGAATTAATTACACCACGTTTCCTAGCAACCACGATCCCTGCACGAGCGTCACACACAGAGAGCTAGCGTTTGAGACGCACCCTTCCCCCTTCAGTCCGGTCCAGCAGCGCACAGGAGCCCAGAGTTATTTCCATAGGTCAGCGCTCGCCCCTAACCCCTATCCACCCATTATTACCAGGCTTTTGTCCTGCACAGATGTGGGTTCGGGTGGGACCCCTCCACCTCCCCCACAAAGCCTTCTGCTACTCGTGTCTTTGTCTGAACATGATAAAGACTCGCACTCTTAGTAAGAGTATCTGACGGCTCTCCCATATGTGTTCATTCTCACCCAAATCACACAAAAATGCTTGCATTTTATAGTAGGTTCACACGGAGAATGGATGCTAGTATGGTAAAACGTGCTGAAATGGCTAGAATGTTATTAGCAGAAAGTGTTAGTTAATTAACAAACAGATGCAAAGCTGTGCAATACATATTTCTGAACTCTATTCCGAAGTTTGAGTGACTCTAATTGTTAATTATGAGCATTTCTGTTCATCTAACGCAGGAATCAGTGACGTCAGAGAGGAAAACACAACTCTGATCAGGCTTTCTTTGTTCCTTACTATGAAAGTCAATGGCTGCCGTCAACTGTTTGCTTCCCAACATTCTTCAAAATATCTTCTTTTATGTTTAGGGTCTTATGAAATCAGTTTTATTTTTTCCCAAATTCTGTTTTTTCCATTTTAATTTTTCTGGACTCCTTTTTAATGGTCAAATTAAATTGTATTAATCAAAAAGCATGTCTAATTAATTAAAATCATGACACTTGTGTAAAACTGTAACAAACATGTTTAGGGCTCGTATGAAATGTTTTATTTTTTTCTCACCTTATGTTTTATTATTACCAAATTCTGTGTTTTATGTCTAATTATTTGAATGCATACAAACAATTTTTATTTATTCTTACAGTAGCTTATGAAATGCCCCCCCCCCCCCCCCCTCAGAAATTCTGTGTTGTGTATTTAAATTTTACTGATTATCAGAAGCCATAAAACATTGATTTAATTTATATTTTAATTAATGAAAATTAAACATTTTAATTTTTGGCAAATAAAGGGGATTTACTATTAAAATAAAAATATTTTGTGATTACTTCTTAAAAAAACAAGTGTTATTATTTTTCAACAGTAGTAGTAGTATTACGTACATTCTACTAAATAATAGTAATATAGCTATTTCTGACACAATGTCTTCAAGTTAAACAGGACTTTTATTTTGACGGGTTGCCGAGTAAAGTTCTGTGTGTATATGATATGACTAGTTTTACTCAAATGAAATGGTAAAATGCTGGTTTTGATCAGTTTTGGAGATATTGTTGATGTATTTATGTCTTCATTGAGACGTCAGACGCTGAAATCACGCGCTCTGTGTATGTAGTAAACAAAACCCTGCTCCATTCACACAGAGACACATGCAGGATTCAGATTTACATCAGAAACTAGTCCATATCACCATTTGATTTAAGTGACCTACTTTTGATTAATTCATCCAAACTTTGACAAACTCCGTGACATTAAACTGTAAATTCAGTTGTTATGACTGGATTCCGTCTGTGTTTTCTGCATCATGGAAATCATAGAGCCCTATATATTCAACAGATGAAGAAATGACATGAGAGCGAGTAAATGATGACAGAATAGCCCCTTTCGCACCGCTTTAGTTCCAGAACTAGAAGTACAGTACTAAAGTACTGGGACGATTTTGTGTGAACTATTCCCAGTACTATTTAAAGTGTTGCATTCGCACCGACGGCGGGTACTAGGACGTGACGTAACCCGGTCGACAGCGACGTCATTTGTGCGCGGCGTTCAACAACGACAACAAAGAAGAACAACGACGTTAACAACAGGAGGATGAGGACGCTGTGTTTATGTTGTGTCTCGCGGGTTTCACAATAACGGACATGTCGACGTATACGTCAAGCGAGTGAAAGATCAGAAAGGAGGACTAAGAAACCAAAGCAGTAACGTTAGTGTATGTGTTTTGTTGAATAAATCATTTTAAATGGTACACTATTTTTGTCTGTCCATGCTTTTTTATGACTGCATAAGCCATATATACTACATATATACTAACTTACGTTTCTCTTATTTTGGTTAAAAATACCTTTTTGGGATTAAAGACGTCGCAATTTTTTAACAGCTGCTATCTCATCATTATGTTCTGCAACAAGGTGATTATCAGCACAAATAGAAAGATTAAACACATCTTTTGTTTTGTAAACTTTATTTACATCCATTCTTGCGAAATATAAGTTGATACAATGTTTACACAGTATGTGTTTACACAGCGTTTTAAATCATGGCGGGTGAGGGCGTTTTCGTACGCGTTTAGCGTACACTTACGTCACGAACCCTAACCCTAACCCTTCCTACGGAACTGTTTTAGACGCTACTCTGAAGTAGGAGCTAATTTAGTTCCTCCAAACGCAGTTCCAGGAGCTAAAACAGTTCCTAGTTCCCGCGGTGCGAACATGACAAAAAGTGGGTAGTTCCACAATTAGTTTGAGTGCTATGAAAAGGTTCCTGCGGTGCGAAAGGGCCTAATGTTCATTTTTAGGTGATCTGTCACATTTTTTTTTAAATCCATGTGGGACAAATAATTGGGGAGCAATGCTTCAGGAAAGACACGAATGCACTCGAACACAAGTGTGTTTCTAAACTCTGTGAGTCTATCTGAGCATGTGTGTTTGACACAGACTGCAGGTTACACTAACAGCTAAACAAAGAAACCTCCACGTCCTCTTTATCAAGACATTACCTGGTTTATTTAAAACATGCATTTTGTGAAGAAACAGACGACTCTGACACAGATGCTATTATAATCAACTCACAGGTCATTAGCAAAGTATCCAGTTTTCCAAACGAGTCTACTGTGTTTGAGGATGCTCCTCTCAAAAAGACCAAAACCAATCAGATCATGAGGTTGTGCTAGAAATAGTGCTGGGCGATAATTCGATAACGATAATTATCGCGATATAATTTTCCTCGATAAAACGATATGAAGAGTTCGATATAATGTTTATGCACCAAAAGCGGAACGAAACAGCGCGACTCATTTGAATCGTGCCGCGCGGAGCGTTTATCCGCTCGGATCACAGTTCAAACTGCCGCGCGGCGCTAGCTTCACTAGCGCAGATGTGTTTACTCGGTCACGCGAGCGCTAAACAGCGCTGTGAGATCCAGTGTGAAGCGCTTGAATTCAGCGATGAACACAAATGACTCTGATTTAAACTAGTTTAGAGACAAACAGCAGAAACACTGTGTAACGAGACTGTTCAATCTACACACCGCCCTCATTTACCATGGATTTACTGTAGTAACACTCACTGCACCGTGGTATTGTGACACAAATGTGGGATATTCACATTGAATTTTATTACAGGAGTAATGGTATATAATTATAATGTATGCATTTGTGATTAAGCGGATGTGTGCATTTATACTGAATGTTTTTAATACAAATAGGCTCCTAAAAACATTTTTACCATGGTATTGAGGTGTTATATGTGTGGTTTTAACTGTGTTTATCATGATTTAAATGTATGCTACAATAGGAGATCATAAGCTTAATAAAAAAACTTGATAAGAATAAATATAACCATATAAAACTGAGGCTGCTACCATTTTTACAGATGCTACTGATTTTAAAAATGAACACAAATGTACCTCTGCATCCAAACTATCCTAAAGTGATATTATTATTATTAATATTATCAGGCAACCCGAACCTGTTTGTGGATTTGAAACAATATCACTCATCAGATCATGCAGCAACTAAGAAATACATTTTTCTAGTTAGATATTTATTTTAAGGGAAATTAATGGTCTGGTTTCTACAACTTTCACTTTGGAGCAAAATTCTGGGTTTAAACATGAAAGAAATAAAGATTTGATATTTATCGTGATAATTATCGATATCGACTGATATGAAAAAAATATTTTTTTGGCCATATCGCCCAGCCCTAGCTAGAAATACTCTAATTAATTTTCCTTCATGTTCTGTTTCAGATGTGAGGAGAATAACATAACACTTGGTATTTCACTATGACATGATTTAACAAGAATATCTTTGTTCAGTCGATGCATCTTTTCCTCGATTATTTTTATTTGTACTGTATTTCACTGTAACAATATGAGCAAAGACAACATACGCTGCACATTTGTGGTTTGATTTATGATATATCACATTAATATTTCACTCGATGCAGTAAGAATCTCTGGGATTCTCCTCAAATCCTCACGTTAAAAAGTCTGAATGTTTCTAAAGCAGGGAAACGATGATTGTTATAATCTGTCAAAATGACAGAAATCAGTGAAATATTATCATTTGATGTTAACGGTGGATTCAGGTGACTTATGATACATAATACAGACATACTGTATATTACTGAGGTGATAATTACCACGTCTGTAATATTCCTGCAGACGAGTTTTGGGGTTATTAATGTTTTATTGCAGTAATTTGATAATGCTTTTACACTGTTAATTAAATTTCCTTTTAATGCTGGATGAATGATGAAACCTCATTGTGTTCGGTTTTTGAAAATACTTATTATTGTGTTCACAGAGCGAATCTTTCTCTGATTGTTTACAGGAACTTACTCTCCTAATTTGTGCAAAAAGCATCATGGTGCATAGAAAAGGTAGATATTATACGAGTAGAGTCTGATGCCTGTACACAAGATACTTGAGCATGCCAAGCACTGTTTATAAGACACCAAATCAGACCGAACTGTTGTTTTACTGACAGTGACCCAGTTCTGAGCAGCTGGTGATCACAGAGGAACGTTTCCCTGAGACGTCTTGACCGTCGAGTGAGTGTTAGCCCGAGACGGCTTTTCTAGGACACTCCAAACCCTGCTAATAAGCCTTCAGAGAGAACGACGCTTAAACACTAACTTTCCTGCCAGACTCTCTCTCTGCTAATTGCTAGCGTGTCAGAGCACATGACGGACTGTTCTTTATAAATACCCGGCGCTCCAGGCTCCTCGGAGGCACGCGGGGATCATAAACCTGCCGACCGGACGGACAGCGTCTCCAAAACAAGCTGCAGGAGGAGAACGCCGTAAAACCCTTTCAGATCAGCAGTTAAACTAATGAGTGACTGGATTCCAGCGCTTCACCGGAACAAAAGCATCACACACTTGTTCTATTTCACAGATACAGACTCGTTTGAGCCTTTTAAATGGATTAGTTAACCTGAAAAAGGTCATTTTCTCATGTCAGTACAAACATAAGACAGTCAGTATTTAAAAAATCAATGTTTTAAATTAGTTTTAATGGTTGTACTTTCATTACACTGAGGTATGATTGTCTGTTCTATTCTGTAAAGCACTTTGGGCAACTTAGTTAATTTATACAGTGCTATATATATAAATAAAATTAAACATACACTGTTCATCTTCAGCCAATTTCTAAACGTGAGTGTTGAAGTAAATAAAGATGCAGCTGTTGAGATAAAAATAAAAGCATCATATTCTAAATCTTCTGATGTGGTATGATAGCTTTGTGTTGGGAACAAAATAATATTTAAAGTTGTTATTTACCAGATTTGACAACCTGGTTGTGGCGTATCTAGGGCCTTATGATTTCCAATATGCGTCTGACGTCTCAATGAGGACATAAATACATCAACAATATCTCCAAAACTGATCACTTTACGAGCATTTTACCATTTCATTTGAGTAAAACTAGTCATATCATATACACACAGAACTTTACTCGGCAACCCGTCAAAATAAAAGTCCGGTTTAACTTATTGAAGACATTGTGCATTGAAATTGAAAAATAATAAAACTTTTTTTTTTAAGAAATAATCACAAAATATTTTAATTTTAATAGTAAATCCCCTTTATTTGCCAAAAATGTAAATAATTTTCATTAATTAAAATATAAATTAAATCAATGTTTTATGGCTTCATCTGATAATTAGTCAAATTTAAATACACACAGAATTTCTGAGGGGGGGGGGGGGGGGTGGGCGTTTCATAAGCTACTGTAAGAATAAATAAAAATTGTTTGTATGCATTCAAATAATCAGACGTGCTAAAACACAGAATTTGGTAACAATAAAACATAAGGTGAGAAAAAAATAAAACATTTCATACGAGCCTAAACATGTCATTTTTGTTACACTTTTAATAAATTAATGTTAAATTGTATAAGTTTCATGATTTTAATTAATTAGACATGCTTTTTGATTAATGAAATTTAATTTGACCATTAAAAAGGAGTCCAGAAAAATTAAAACGGAAAAAACGGAAGTTAGAAAAAAATTAAAATTATTAAAAATTAATAAAAATTCAAATGGATTTCATAGAGCCCTACATATCTCTTGACCAATCATGAATAAGAGTGTGAGATTTGTGAAACGGGAAGCTTTTCAGCAGAATTATGACTTTAATTTCGGTCTTTTCCTCACGTAAAGCCACTGTATGACTTCAGGAGAAATATGAATAATTACTGCATGAGTCATATGAATATGAATATTTCTGAAGAACAACAGCATCAGTCTCAATACACTTTAATCAACAGTTTGGGGGTCGTTAATAGTATTTAATGTTTCTGAAAGACGTCTCTGCTCACCAAGGCTGCATTTATTTGATCAAAAATACAATAAAAACAGTGAAATATTATTATAATGTAAAACAGCTGTTTTCTATGTGAATATGTGTTAAACTGTAATTTATTTCTGTGATCAAAGCTGTATTTTCAGCATCATTACTGCAGTCTTCAGTGTCACATGATCTTCAGAAATCATAATAATATGCTGCTCAACAAACATTTATGATTATTATCAATGTTGAAAACAGTTAAAATTGTGGAAACCATGACATTTTATTTTTCAGGATTCACAGATGAATAAAAAGTACAAAAAAACAGCATTTATTTGAAATAGTAACATTATAAATGTCTTTACTGACAATTTTGATCAATTTAATGCATCCTTGATAAATGAAAATATATGAATTGTTCAAAAAAAAATATAATTTCAGCATTTCCAGACATTAAAGAGGTTTGCAATGACATGAAAATGACTAAATGTTCATTTCTGGATGAACTAATGCTTAAACTGTTGTGCATTCATGCATTTATAAACACTATGTTGATATGTTGACTGTGCAAGATGCAGAAACGCTTGATTTATGTGCTTTGACAGAAGCCATTAATCATGCCACTATCTCCTATTGCATCTAAACCACAAATCCCACAGTCTGAACGTCCGTATAATAACACGCTGTGATACGGGATTCCTCCGATCGAACACGGAAGCTGAGAGCGCTGCGGTCAGCGGGGAAGAGCTCCACAAGGCCTCGGTTTAAACGTGTTTTGAAAGACTTGAGATGGATGAAACACGGGAACCCAAGCAGAGCACTTAACCTAAATGACTTCAGTAAATACACACAACAAATGGACGGCTTGAGAGCAGCTTATAATGGTGTCAGTTAAAGAAGAGCTCTTCAGAAGATGCCTGTTATTAACTATGAATAATGCCAAATTCAACTCCCAGAGACCAAATCGTCACCAATAACCGTAGTCTATTACTTTAAAATGAAAGCCTGATAACTCTATTACTTTGTCACTTTAAGAGCAGAAATTCAAAGTGCTCCAGATATACCGAAGCCTCCGAGTGTTTTATTTGTGCCAGCTATACTTTTAAAAGCCACCATCGCTGCAAAATACAGCTTCTGCCAAAGCAAGGCCGTCTGAACGCATCGCTACCTCTCCATTCACTCACAGCTGGCACTAATGCAGCTTCTCAAATTAGTTTTGGTTCTTTAAACCGGGACAACAGGAGGTTTGGGGTCACAGAAATACTTCAGATTCCCGTCCCAAGGGCAACATTATTCAGATGCCCGCTCTAGGACTCTATGAAATCCGTTTAATTTTTTCTGGACTCCTTTTTAATGGTCAAATTAAATTTCATTAATCAAAAAGCATGTGTAATTAATTCAAATCATGAAACTTATACAATTTAACATTAATTTAGTAAAAGTGTAACAAGAATTACATGTTTAGGGCTCGTATGAAATGTTTATTTTTTTCTCACCTTATGTTTTATTACCAAATTCTGTGTTTTATGTCTGATTATTTGAATGCATACAAACAATTATTATTTATTCTTACAGTAGCTTATGAAATGCCCCCCCCCCCCCCCCCTCAGAAATTCTGTGTTGTGTATTTAAATTTTACTGATTATCAGATGAAGCCATAAAACATTGATTTAATTTATATTTTAATTAATGAAAATTAAACATTTATTTTTTTACTATTAAAATTAAAACATGGAAGAAATATTTTGTGATTATTTCTTAAAAAAATAAAGTTGTATTATTTTTCAACAGTAGTAGTAGTATTACGTACATTCTACTAAATAATAGTAATATAGCTATTTCTGACACAATGTCTTCAAGTTAAACAGGACTTTTATTTTGACGGGTTGCCGAGTAAAGTTCTGTGTGTATATGATATGACTAGTTTTACTCAAATGAAATGGTAAAATGCTGGTTTTGATCAGTTTTGGAGATATTGTTGATGTATTTATGTCTTCATTGAGACGTCAGACGCTGAAATCACGCGCTCTGTGTATGTAGTAAACAAAACCCTGCTCCATTCACACAGAGACACATGCAGGATTCAGATTTACATCAGATACTAGTCCATATCACCATTTGATTTAAGTGTTGATTAATTCATCCAAACTTTGACAAACTCCGTGACGTTAAACTGTAAATTCAGTTTTTATGACTGGATTCCGTCCGTGTTTTCTGCATCACAGACATCATAGAGTCGTATCGCTCTAGAGATGAGTCTCTGAACTGGGCTTTAAATCAGCGTCTCAGGATGAATCTGCAGGAGGCCTCATTATATATTAGTCACGTATCTGGAGCTAAACTGACTGAGGTGATGTGCTTTTAAACACAGTCCAATGCTTTCACTCTATTGTGTATTAAGAGGATACAATCCTATCTATTTCACACACAACTCATCCTGGAAGTGCATGATTCGGGTTCAATGGGTGACACTTGTGAATGTTGATAACCACAAAAAATCAAAAATCTGAGATACTGTGAAGCACATTGGAAGTCAATTCATAAACAAAATGATGAGACCAATTTTACAGCTCGAATGAAAAGCATCAAAGATAATCACTATCCTCATAGAATTAGAATGAATCCACACCACAATTATAACAATAACGACACCGAGCTGATTTTTCCAGCTGATGAATGATAAAACATTGACAGCCAATCAGAATCCATCCTGCTTTAAAGAGCTTGAGCATTTAAATCAGCAGACAACAAAACTAGACACAAAAATAATAGGAAGAGAAGAAACAGAATAAAATCTGCTGGCGTGAATGCTAATAGAATTAATATTTGATGATTAAAGGCATGTTGATCGCACATGAACGTCACCACAACATGATAATTATGAGAGAAAACCTGTCGGATGCAGCATCTGTATTGATGGTGAATTTGTAGAAATTAATGAAATATTTTTGTTTTTTGAATTTTTTTGTAGAAAAGGTGCATTGTTGCTAAAACATCTAATACTCATTTACAATATAAAAATTCCAAAGAAAAAAATGACATGGTGCAACACAGAAATAAAGTTTAAAATCTTGTTGAATTTTTTTGTAAAAAGGTGCTGCTGTCTTACTCCAACCAAAGTTATAATGACGTACACTGTTAACTGGTAAATACTAACTTCCCAGGAGAACTCGAACGCACCTAGACTTAGTTCACACTGCAGGCTAATGTGACCCATATCTGACTTTTTTGCCCAAATGTGACCCATATCTGATTTTCTTATGACAGTCTGAACAGCACAAATCAGGCCCAGGCCACTTTCATATGTGGTCCTAAATCAGATACATATCCCATGTTTTGCAATGCAACTTCAGTCTGAACGGCCATGTCGCATTTCATGCGATTTTTACATCATTGAAGTGCAACAGACGTCACAATTCTGCGCTGGAGGAGGCGGGAAGATTAAAATCACAATGGCAGACAATATATAGACTTCGTTATTTAGGCTCTGATTGCACATTAACTTAAAAACTGCTAAACACACGCAGCATCCAAACACAGTGCGCTGAGCCTGACGTCACGTCTTCTTCTGCGCATGCGGGTCACTTCAGGGCCGATACGCTTCACACATGAGACTGATGGCAGTCGCATTTAAATGACAATGTGAACAACAGCTCAAAAAAATCAGATCTGAGCATTAAGACCTGCAGTGTGAACTAAGTCTTATTATTATTATCTTTAGTTAATGTTCCCAAATGTGACCTATATCTGATTTTCTGAACAGCACAAATCCGATTTGTTCAAATCAGGGGCCACTTAATGTGGTCCTCAGATACTCATTTCTGCGACTTTTGAAC
>CM049863.1:984165-986665 GCA_027422415.1 Schizothorax lantsangensis | reverse complement strand
AATTTAGCCTCTTTATCCCAGCGGAGGACCTTCTGTTTCCTCGAGGATCTTCATGCAGACGTGTGAATGAGGACAGTTTTACTCAGGTCTGTCTCCTCGAGTCTCGCTCGTCTGCTATCCCTCGTGTCTCACGGGTTACTGAGGGTCACACACCGTTTATCATTAATTAGTCTTTCTAAAACACGCTCTCATCGGGGCATTCGTGTCTGAGGGAGGAGAGTTGTGTTGAGACGACTCACGACCTGGCTTTATTTTTACCACAGTTTGCTCATAAAAGTATTAAACTGTCACGTATAATAACTCGTTCAGGACCGTTCGTGATACAGATGTGAATGATACCATAAACAGTGCTCTAGAAAGCTTTCCTTTAAAGGAGTAGTTCGTCTAAAAATGAATGTTTGCAGAAACTGTGAGATCAGCCGAGATCAGGATGAGTTTGTTTCTTCATCAGGTTTGTAGAAATGTGTCTCTGCATCAGTGTCTCAGCAATGGATGCTCTGCAGTGAATGGGTGCCGTCAGAATGAGAGCTGATAAAAACATCACAATAATCCACACCACTCCAGTCCATCAGTTATCATCTGGAGAAGACAAAAGCTGAAACAAATCCAGCATTAAAGGGGTCATATGACGTTAAAAAGAACATTATTTGGTGTATTTGGTGTAATGCAATGTGTTTATGTGGTTTAAAGATCAAAAAACACATTATTTTCCACATACTGTATGTTATTGTTGCTCCTCTATGCTCTGCCTTTCTGAAACGTGTAGATTTTTACAAAGCTCATCGTTCTGAGAAGTGTGCTCTGATTGGCCAGCTATCCAGTGCGTTGTGATTGGCCGAATACCTCAAGCGTGAGACGGAAATGTTACGCCCCCTTAACGTATTGTGATGCGTGTCCCGGCGCGACGAGACAATAAAACCCATTATAAACGAGGCATTTGTTGCATCCAGTGGGGACATAATTACTGATTATAATGACTTATACTGTCTTTTTACGCTTCGCGTTGCATCACGCCGCGTAAACATTACCATGTCTGTATTTGTGATCGGAGAAACGACAAACAACAAGCACTACTCTACACTGCTCAAAACTCACGTTTGAGTCAGAAGCGCCAGACTGTTCTTGCAAAGCTGGAATTGCTCCACTTTATAGAAGTGCGCTGCACACACTCCAATATTTGTGTTGAACTGTTCTGGAACAGTGTTGTAAATACAACTGAACCACTGATTTCTAGTTGTGTCCTCTTTTGGATCCCAAACAAAGTAGTTTCTCTTTCACAACGAATCACAGCGTCTCCAGAACATGATGCCAGCGGCAGCAACAACACTACAGACAGAATAAAAATCACGCCCCCTTTCTTTGAGTAAACATTTGGGTGGTGTTTTGCAAATCTCCCCACACAGTGACGTAGACATGTGGAGGTGTGTTTAAACGTTTTAGGAGAGCGTGGACGAGTCTTAACTTTGATAAAGAATATCTCTTTGGTTTTGAGACGTTAGTCTTTGCAGCTTCAGGGATCTTATCTATACACAAACAGCTTGTAACACTCCAAAGAGAAAGAACACTTGAAATCGCATCATATGACCCCTTTAAGATGTTTTTAACTAAAACACGAGTCCATAATCCATAATAACACTTCCTCCAGTGAAAAAGTGTTGTGGTCTGAATCAGGAGCGAAATCTGCGGATCAAGCAGCGTTTACAAGACAAAACAGTCCAGAACAGCTCTAAACAAAAATGTGGCTGAATTTTGATGTGAGAGACAACAGGAGATGCACTTTTATTGTGATGTTTTTATCAGCTCTCATTCTGACGGCACCCATTCACTGCAGAGCATCCATTGCTGAGACACTGATGCAGAGACACATTTCTACAAACCTGATGAAGAAACAAACTCATCCTAATCTGGGATGAACTGAAGGTGAACACATTTTCATTTCTGGTTGAACTATTTCTTAAAGTTGGCATGGAATGAAAAGTCACACTATCTATTTTCTAAATGCATCTTATAGATCTTATTGTGAACAATTCATCCATGTACGTTTTATTTATTTTTAATGTTTTGACTTTGAAAAGTTTAATCAAAATATTAACTAGATCTTCCAGTGAAGCATCAGTCTTCTCTCTGGTTACATGTGCAGGACTTCTCCAATCATGCTGTTAAACTCCGCCCCCTTCAAGCTCAGAGAGCCACACCCACATCTCAACATCCAATCAACAACTGACATACAGAACCAAACCCCGCCCTACATTTACAATAGAGAAGAAAAGATCCGTTCCTTGGTGACTTTGAGTCATGATTGAGTCCAATCACTGTGTGCAAAAAGAGCACATATTTCCTCTCGCTCGCTCTCATTTTCCTGATTGCTGTTTTGACGCAGACTGCCAGGGCCCCCCCGGTGCTCAGGTAACAGTGGCAGACCTCTCTTTAAGTGTTAATGGGACGTCACCAGCTGTCCGCACAGGTAGATCCAGAACCATCTGTGCATCCTCCATCATTA
>CM049863.1:976665-979165 GCA_027422415.1 Schizothorax lantsangensis | reverse complement strand
TCATGTAAATGCAGACTTGGTGAGCAGAAATTACTTTTTTCAGAAACATAAAAAAATCTTACTGACCCAAAACTTAAGAACAGTAACGGGTCACACTTTATTTTAAGGTCCAATTCTCGCCATTAACTATGACTTTTGCCTCAATAAACTCCTAATTTGCTGCTTATTAATAGTTAGTAAGGTATTGTTAAGTTTAAGTATTGGATAGGATTAGAGATTTTACAACCCGAATTCCGGAAATGTTGGGATGTTTTTTAAATTTGAATAAAATGAAAACTAAAAGACTTTCAAATCACATGAGCCAATATTTTATCCACAATAGAACATAGAGAACATAACACATGCTTAATAAACAGAGAAATTTTACACTTTTATGCACAAAATGAGCTCATTTTAAATTTGACGCCTGCTACAGATCTCAAAAAAGTTGACACGGGGGCAACAAAGGGCTGAAAAAGCAAGACATTTTGAAAAGATTTAGCTGAGAGAACATCTAGCAGCTAATTAAGTTAATTGACATCAGGTCTGTAACATGATTAGCTATAAAAGGGATGTCTTAGAGAGGCAGAGTCTCTCAGAAGTAAAGATGGGCAGAGGCTCTCCAATCTGTGAAAGAGTGCATGAAAAGATTGTGGAATACTTTAAAAACAACGTTCCTCAACGTCAAATTGCAAAGGCTTTACAAATCTCATCATCTACAGTGCATAATATCATCAAAAGATTCAGAGAAACTGGTCTTCGGGCCCTCAGACGACACTGCATCACTCATCGGCATGATTCTGTCATTGACATTACTAAATGGGCTCAGGAATACTTCCAGAAACCACTGTCGGTAAACACACTGCGCCGTGCCATCTGCAGATGCCAACTAAAGCTCTATCATGCAAAAAGGAAGCCATATGTGAACATGGTCCAGAAGTGCCGTCGTGTCCTGTGGTCCAAGGCTCATTTAAAATGGACTGGAAAAGTGTTCTATGGTCAGACGAGTCCAAATTTGACATTCTTGTTGGAAATCACGGACGCCGTGTCCTCCGGGCTAAAGAGGAGGGAGACCTTCCAGCGTGTTATCAGCGTTCAGTTCAGAAGCCAGCATCTCTGATGGTATGGGGTGCATAAGTGCATACGGTATGGGCAGCTTGCATGTTTTGGAAGGCACTATGAATGCTGAAAGGTATATAAAGGTTTTAGACCAACATATGCTCCCCTCCAGAGGATGTGTATTTCAGCAGGACAATGCAAAACCACATACTGCAGCTATTACAACAGCATGGCTTCGTAGTAGAAGAGTCCGGTGCTGAATTGACCTGCAGTCCAGATCTTTCACATATAGATAACATTTGGTGCATCATTAAATGAAAAATACGTCAAAGATGACCACGAACTCTTCAGCAGCTGGAAACTTATATCAGGCAAGTTGGACCAAATTCCAGAACTCCAGAAACTCATAACCTCGATGCCCAGACGTCTTCAAACTGTTTTGAAAAGAAGATGAGATGCTACACCATGATAAACATGAGTGATGTTATGTTCAACACCGAAGCTCCGAAGCTTGTATCAAAATAACAACACATTTCACATTGAAGCACTGCTTGATTAGTTTTGAGAAAAGCACGTGATCTATGACGTCCGAAGCTTCATTCACCTGAAAACCTCGTGACTGCTTCAGTATCTGGTTCAAACGAAGCGAACCTCAGCGCCTTCTCATTATATTACATTATAATGCTTTAGCATTACTTTTTAAAGTAATAACTTATACATTAAGCTCAAACTTTGCCCATTAAATAACAGTCTAAGGACTGAGGCAGAGTTAAAATAGACAGTTTAGATCACAGATTTAATTTATGTTTAATTTATTTTACTTATTTTAGTGGCAGCACACCGACACAAATGAATGACCTTGACAATGACCATTATTTATATACAATAAAATAAAAATAATTTGTAGAACCAGATGTGAAACCAGCATCTGTAATAAAACACAGCACTTTGGAAGGTGTTATTCATTTTTATGACCAGTAGATGGCCACAGCATGAACCATTTCTCATCATCTACAGTGCATAATATCATCAAAAGATTCAGAGAAACTGGTCTTCGGGCCCTCAGACGACACTGCATCACTCATCGGCATGATTCTGTCATTGACATTACTAAATGGGCTCAGGAATACTTCCAGAAACCACTGTCGGTAAACACAATCCGCCGTGCCATCTGCAGATGCCAACTAAAGCTCTATCATGCAAAAAGATGGCCACAGCATGAACCGTTTTGAAAAAGCTTCAAGTTACTAACCATTTTCCGATACAATTGTGTTGAAAGCTTCGCTTCACTTCGCCATCACTAGTGAACATCCCCCCCGTCCTAACTATTTTGAGATCTGTAGCAGGCATCAAATTTGAAATGAGCTCATTTTGTGCATAAAATTGTAAATTTCTCAGTTTAAACATTTGTTATGTTCTCTATGTTCTATTGTGAATAAAATATCGGCTCATGTGATTTGAA
>CM049863.1:941665-971665 GCA_027422415.1 Schizothorax lantsangensis | reverse complement strand
TTTTAGCCATCTTTAAAGACCTAGTAGAGGGAGTGGTTATGATGAAACATCCAATCATTTAATATCTCTATAAGCCCTGAATGTGCTCTGTACAGTACATCCAGACTTAACACTGTACATGTGAGGTCTCAGAGAAGTACACTACAATATAATGTCCACTACAGAGACACAAACTCCTCAGCTGCATCTCAGGACTCCTTTCTGTGAGTTTGTACAGTTTCAGCTTGACGTCAGAGTGGTTCAGATAACAGTAAGATGTTCTCACCTGCTGTGACGTTCAAGAAAAACCTCGCTCGTTTATCAAAAGCTGAAGGAATATGAATGGCACACCAGTAATAGCCAGACTCCTGGACGTTATCCATGCGGACGGTGAAGCTGTGACGAGACGTGTCATCTGAGATAAATACAGTTTTGTGATGACGTCTCTGGAGCTCCACATAATCACTCAATAGCCAAAAGTATCCAGCGCTCAAGTATTTGAATGAAAATGCATATTTCTGATTATATAAACAAGGAATTATGACAGACTGTCCTCTCCGAACAGATATCTGCCTGACTGTAGCGATGTCCTGAGCACCTTCACAAAAGAAATATTGTATATTAAAATAACAAATGCATGAATTAATCCAAAAGTCTGTGGCTTTTTATGCCATTTTTTATTTATTTTTTAACTTACATTTAATTTCATATTTATTTCAAAAAATAAAATATGAACAAATTTCTAAAATATTAATATATACATATATTAAAATAACAATTTGATCCAAAAACAGTGTCAAATATTTTATATCTTTAATAAAAAAAATTTTTTTATTTTTTTATTAGTAATTATTATTATAATTTTTTTTGGATATTTTATATCAATTTTTTTAAATCCCAGATTTTCAATATAGTCTCAGACTTTTGGACCCTTCGGTTTACTCTTTATGCCAATATCATAATATTGTTGACTTTATAAATTTAGTAAACTTGCATCTTTGCATAAACATGAAAATCTTAAGATTACTCATATAAGAAAACGATTCATATTTCACAGGATAATAAAGCAGGTGTATCTGTATGTAAGCAGTATGGATGCTTGTGTAGTGTCTCACCTGAGAGTCTGATGAAGCTGTAGATGAACAGAAGACAGAACAGATCCATGTCTGTGTCATTATGAAGATGTTTGATGGGAACGCATATGAAATCTGCTCTTTTCTCGTCTCTGGTTCCTGTTTTTCTGCCGCTCCGGCCTGACTCACCCCCCCGCACGATTTTGCAAGAGCATTTGTGGATGGTGTGACAAAACTGCTCATTTATTTATAACAGTTTTTCAAGTCAGGTGAAACCAATGTGACCGATTCCCTCCGAAACAACACTGAAAACAGCATTAACACTGACACGATGGCTTCTTCTCTACAAAGCCTTTCCAGTAATCATCAGAAACAAGCAATAAGCACTGTGTTTACACCCACAAACCCTCAGATCTCTGGCACTCGAGCACAAACTGAGACGGAGAAATCAACAGACCTGACAGAAACACTGGGTTACATGTCAAAGAAACGCTTCAGCTAAAAATATAACTGCTCATGTCTGTACAGTATATATGCATGCAATCTGGTTTGCATTTTTGTATGTAGAACACATTAGTAGGTTACAATCATTATGTTCAAGGCCTCTAATTGGATTTGATAAAAATTTGATACAAAAATCAGTAAACATTCTCATATATTCATATATACTCATATACTTATATATTACAAAAAAGTAATTTTTAAAATTGTATTTAACAACTTTTGTTTTCACAAAATGTAACTGTATTTTTTATTATACAGTATCTCACAGAAGTGAGTACACCACTCACATTTATGTAAATATTTTATTATATATTTTCATGTGACAACACTGAAGAAATTACACTTTGCTACAATGTAAAGTCGTGAGTGTACAGCTTGTATAACAGTGTAAATTTGCTAAATAACTCAACACACAGCCATTAATGTCTAAACCGCTGGCCACAAAAGTGAGTACACCCCTAAGTGAAAATGTCCAAATTGGGCCCAATTAGCCATTTTCTCTCCCCGGTGTCATGTGACTCGTTAGTGTTACAAGGTCTCAGGTGTGAATGGAGAGCAGGTGTGTTAAATTAGGTGTTATCGCTCTCACTCTCTCATACTGGTCACTGGAAGTTCAACATGGCACCTCATGGCAAAGAACTCTCTGAGGATCTGAAAAAAAGAATTGTTGCTCTACATAAAGATGGCGTAGGCTATGAGAAGATTGCCAAGACCCTGAAACTGAGCTGCAGCACGGTGGCCAAGACCATACAGCGGTTTAACAGGACAGGTTCCACTCAGAACAGACCTCGCCATGGTCGGCCAAAGAAGTTGAGTGCACGTGCTCAGCGTCATATCCAGAGGTTGTGTTTGGGAAATAGACGTATGAGTGCTGCCAGCATTGCTGCAGAGGTTGAAAGTGAAAGTGAAGTGAAAGTGACAAGACATACGGCCAAGTATGGTGACCCATACTCGGAATTCGTGCTCTGCATTTAACCCATCCATAGTGCACACACACAGCAGTGAACACACACACACACCGTGAACACACACCCGGAGCAGTGGGCAGCCATTTATGCTGCGGCGCCCGGGGATCAGTTGTGGGTTCGGTGCCTTGCTCAAGGGCACCTCAGTCGTGGTATTGAGGGTGAAGAGAGTGCTGTACATTCACTCCCCCCACCTACAATTCCTGCTGGCCCAAGACTCAAACTCGCAACCTTTGGATTACAAGTCCAACTCTCTAACCATTAGGCCACGACTTCCCCTTGAAGGGGGGGGGGGGGGGGGGGGGGGGTCAGCCTGTCAGTGCTCAGACCATACGCCGCACACTGCATCAAATTGGTCTGCATGGCTGTCATCCCAGAAGGAAGCCTCTTCTAAAGATCATGCACAAGAAAGCCCGCAAACAGTTTGCTGAAGACAAGCAGACTAAGGACATGGATTACTGGAACCATGTCCTGTGGTCTGATGAGACCAAGATAAACTTATTTGGTTCAGATGGTATCAAGCGTGTGTGCCGGCAACCAGGTGAGGAGTACAAAGACAAGTGTGTCTTGCCTACAGTCAAGCATGGTGGTGGGAGTGTCATGGTCTGGGGCTGCATGAGTGCTGCCGGCACTGGGGAGCTACAGTTCATTGAGGGAACCATGAATGCCAACATGTACTGTGACATACTGAAGCAGAGACTGGGCCGCAGGGCAGTATTCCAACATGATAATGACCCCAAACACACCTCCAAGATGACCACTGCCTTGCTAAAGAAGCTGAGGGTAAAGGTGATGGACTGGCCAAGCATGTCTCCAGACCTAAACCCTATTGAGCATCTGTGGGGTCTCTAACATCCACCAGCTCCGTGATGTTGTCATGGAGGAGTGGAAGAGGACTCCAGTGGCAACCTGTGAAGCTCTGGTGAACTCCATGCCCAAGAGGGTTAAGACAGTGCTGGAAAATAATGGTGGCCACACAAAATATTGACACTTTGGGCCCAATTTGGATATTTTCACTTAGGGGTGTACTCACTTTTGTGGCCAGCGGTTTAGACATTAATAGCTGTGTGTTGAGTTATTTTGAGGGGACAGCAAATTTACACTGTTATACAAGCTGTACACTCACTACTTTACATTGTAGCAAAGTGTAATTTCTTCATCAGTGTTTTCACATGAAAATATATAATAAAATATTTACAAAAATGTGAGGGGTGTACTCACTTCTGTGAGATACTGTATATATATACAGGTGCATCTCAATAAATTAGAATGTCGTGGAAAAGTTCATTTATTTCAGTAATTCAACTCAAATTGTGAAACTCGTGTATTAAATAAATTCAATGCACACAGACTGAAGTAGTTTAAGTCTTTGGTTCTTTTAATTGTGATGATTTAGGCTCACATTTAACACAAACCCACCAATTCACTATCTCAACAAATTAGAATAGTTCATAAGACCAATAAAAAAAACATTGTTAGTGAATTGTTGGCCTTCTGGAAAGTATGTTCATTTACTGTATATGTACTCAATACTTGGTAGGGGCTCCTTTTGCTTTAATTACTGCCTCAATTCGGCGTGGCATGGAGGTGATCAGTTTGTGGCACTGCTGAGGTGGTATGGAAGCCCAGGTTTCTTTGACAGTGGCATTCAGCTCATCTGCATTGTTGAGTCTGGTGTCTCTCATCTTCCTCGTGACAATACACCATAGATTCTCTATGGGGTTCAGGTCAGGCGAGTTTGCTGGCCAATCAAGCACAGTAACACCATGGTCATTGAACAAGCTTTTGGTACCTTTGGCAGTGTGGGCAGGTGCCAAGTCCTGCTGGAAAATGAAATCAGCATCTCCATAAAGCTTGTCAGCAGAAGGAAGCATGAATTGCTCTAAAATTTCCTGGTAGATGGCTGCGTTGACTGTGGACTCAGAAAACACAGTGGACCAACACCAGCAGATGACATGGCAGCCCAAATCATCACTGACTGTGGAAACTTCACACTGGACTTCAAGCAACATGGATTCTGTGCCTCTCCACTCTTCCTCCAGACTCTGGGACCTTGATTTCCAAATGAAATGCAAAATTTACTTTCATCTGAAAAGAGGACTTTGGACCACTGAGTTCTTTTTCTCCACAGCCCAGGTAAGATGCTTCTGACGTTGTCTCTGGTTCAGAAGTGGCTTGGTAGCCCTTTTCCTGAAGACGTCTGAGCGTGGTGACTCTTGATGCACTGACTTCAGCTTCAGTCCACTCCTTGTGAAGCTCTCACAAGTGTTTGAATCAGCTTTGCTTGACTTTATTCTTAAGCTTGCTTTGCTTTGATACAGCACTCTGTAAACAGCCACACTTTTCAGTAATGACCTTCTGTGACTTACCCTCTTTGTGGAGGGCATGAATGTTCATCTTCTGGATCATTGCCATCTCAGCAGTCTTCTCCATTGTTGTGGTTTCAAAGAACAAGAGATACACAGAATTTATACTGTAGGGATGGTCATTAATTGAAACTCAAATGTAAATATTCTAATATTTTGAGATACTGATTTTTGACTTTCATGAGCTGTAAGCTCTAATCATCAAAATTAAAACAAAAAAAAACTTTTGAAATGTTTTACTTTACATGCAATGAATCTAAAATATATGAAAGTTTCACTTTTTGAAATAACTTACAAGAAAAAATGAACTTTTTCATGACATTCTAATTCATTGAGATGCACCTGTATATATACTGTATATATATATATATATATATATTAGATTTCTTAAATTTCTTTAATGTGCTTTTCCAAAGCTCAAACTATACAGCATGTCTCTAGCAACACTGCAATCTTACAAAATAAAGCTTTTTATTGGCATCAATGGTTCCATGAAGAAACTTTCACATCTATGTAATCTTTCCATTCCACAAAAGGTTCTTTAGAGTGAAAAAAATTTCACTTAAAGGTGCTTTGGGGAACTAAAAATGGAATGAAATTAACATCACTATTGTAATATAAATTTCATACACACGTTCCACACACCTCAGAGTGTTGAGACTTATGTTCATCCCCATAAAACAGTCACACAACTTCCAGAAAAGCATCTGAGGTTAACCAATATTTCCCACAACTCAAAAAAATGGTCACAGGTCACACTGACCCAGAACATTATATAAGGGTTAAAAAATAATAATAATCTTCACATTACTTCAATCATAGAGTTGACAGACTGAATAAAACTAACACTATTCATTTACACACATCTGATTTTTATAAAACTGCATCACTCTCATTAACATAAAGAACAAACAAACATTATAAAAACCCAAAGCCTGTTTATCTCTTCATTTTTTCACTTTTCTGACTATAGATGCATATATGTTTTTATTATCTGTTGCAGTCATCTAGCACAAGAACACAGATAAAACAAGACAAAAATACAGTTAGACTGACATGAACCCATATTAATACATTGTAAGAAAGATATAAAATCCCTATAAAAAAAATTATGAATAACTAAAAGTGTACCTGAGTGTTTTGCTTAATTCCATTCATAATTTCATAGAGATCTTCACATGCAACCTCATCGTTTTTCCCAATTCCCTAAAAAAATAAAAAGAGTATATGAATAAATTTAATAATAATGACAACAGTTTATAGTGCAAGTTTATGAATGCTACAGATGTGATAAAAGTACCTGAGTGTTTGGTTTATTTCCAGTCATGAATTCATAGAGATTTTCACACGTAACCTCATTGTTTTTTCCATTTTCCTATAAGGAATGAGCATATGAATAAATTAATAAAAACAACAACAGTTTATAGTGCAAGTTTATGAATGCTACAGATGTGATAAAAGTACCTGAGAGTTTGGTTTATCTCCAGTCATGAATTCATAGAGATTTTCACATGCAACCTCATTGTTTTTTCCATTTATCTATTAAAAATTAGTATATTAATAAATAATAAAAACAACAACAGTTTATAGTGCAAGTTTATGAATGCTACAGTTGTGATAAAAGTACCTGAGTGTTTGGTTTATCTCCAGTCATGAATTCATAGAGATTTTCACATGCAACCTCATTGTTTTTTCCATTTATCTATTAAAAATTAGTATATTAATAAATAATAAAAACAACAACAGTTTATAGTGCAAGTTTATGAATGCTACAGTTGTGATAAAAGTACCTGAGTGTTTGGTTTATCTCCAGTCATGAATTCATAGAGATTTTCACATGCAACCTCATTGTTTTTTCCATTTCCCTATTAAAAATTAGTATATTAATAAATAATAAAAACAACAACAGTTTATAGTGCAAGTTTATGAATGCTACAGTTGTGATAAAAGTACCTGAGTGTTTGGTTTATCTCCAGTCATGAATTCATAGAGATTTTCACATGCAACCTCATTGTTTTTTCCATTTCCCTATTAAAAATTAGTATAATTAGTATATTAATAAATAATAAAAACAACAACAGTTTATAGTGCAAGTTTATGAATGCTACAGATGTGATAAAAGTACCTGAGTGTTTGGTTTATTTCCAGTCTTGGATTCATAGAGATTTTCACACGTAACCTCACTGTTTTTCCCAGTTTCCTATGAAAATAATATTAATAGTGATGGATAGTGATCAAAAGCTGATAGTATGGTGAATGTAAACTGTGTTTCACCTACTTTGGGCAGTTGCTGTTTGTTCATGTCATCATGAAGATTTGAGCTTTCAGCTCTTTGTTCTGCACACACACACACACACACACACACACACACACACACACACACACACACACACACACACACACACACACACACTCATGTAATACTGGACAAATGCTGTAATCGCTGTCTTAATAATAAACTCATTAAATCACTCACTTCTCTTGTTCCTTGCTTTGATCAGCATCACAGCTCCACAGACTGTAATGGGAAGTATCGCTCCCAGAATGAGCAGCCATAGCATCCGCCTAAAATCAAGTCTGGCAATAAGAACCAATGAATGATCCGCCACTAACGAGTGCTTTGATTAAATGAGCACACTCGCTTACCTGTCTGCACTGAGTGGTGGGGTGCTATAAGAGGGGTTAGTCGTAAACTGTGTAATATCTAGGGCCTTCATCACAGTAATATGAACAGGCATCTGTGAATCCTCATTACAGCAGTAGTACCATCCACTGTCCTCTTTCTGCAGCTGCCACAGCATCACTCTCAGAACATCATCACCATCATCATGCACTGCAGTTCTCTCTAGAGATCCTCCATCTCTCCCAACACATGATCCCTTAATCTTGCACCAGCGTGAAGCTCCGTGACAGCAGATGGTGACGTTACCACCATCATAACCCGACACTCTCTGACTGGAGACACGGAGCCCTGCTTCCGCTAGATATTTGAGAGAAAAGATCAGAGACAAAGTCATTTAAAGTCATCAAGAAAACAGCTGGATGGGTTTATAAAGCTGCACAGAATAAATGATACCTTCTGTAACCTGCAGGTACAGATGTGTGCCAGCATCAGATCCAGGTAAGGAAACAGCACACCAGTATGTGCCGGAGTCACTCACTTCAGCTTCTCTCAGTGTCGCCGTAAACACATTCTCTGTTTGATTATCCACAATAGACATTCTGTTGTGTGTTACGTAATGACTGAAGACCCAAACGGCTCCAGAACTCATATATTTTGGATAATTGACGTATTTCTGATCATATAAACATGGGATTGTGATCGTTTGTTGTTTTTGAACAGATATTTTACTGACTGTATGGATGTCTTGAGTTCCTGTAAAAGAAACATTAAAATTCATACTTGCATAATAGAAAACAATGTGTTGTCTTAAATGGGAATAAATCATTTTTTTTTATCCAACAAAGAGGTGTGCCCCAAGGCTCAATATTGGGACCACTGCTTTTTTTCTATTTATGTGAATAATTTACCAATAATTTTCAAAAAATGTCATGTCCAACTGATGAGACTGACATATATGTATCTAAATCTGATTTATTTATTTTTTACAAATTCAGTTATCTCTTCAGTGATTTAATATTTTGCAAGATTGGCTTTTGGATAATAAACTAGTCCTATATTATGAGTTTTGGTTTTAGACAGAACTTAAGCCCAAAGCTGGTTTGTGTGCTGTATCATGTAAAGATGGTCCTTTGCATAAAGTTAACACTATTAAATATATTGGTGTTTGCCTTGATTCTGAACTTTCCTTTAAACCACACATTAATCATGTTTTGCGTAAAGTTAACTCCAGTTGCCTAAAACAATATTTAGTATGTTTCTCAGTAAATTACCCCCAAACCAGACCCCCCCCCCCAACTGAAAAAAAAAACAATTGGCAAAAAGGCATTTATGTTGAAAAATCCAATATATTGGAATAATTTACTTGTAGATATTAGATCCATTACATCATTCTATTTTATTTGTTTCTATGTGATGTTTATTATTGTGTTTTTTTGGGGGGTATTTATTGGCTATTTTGTCAAATTGGTGGCGTACTTTTTCTAATGTCTGTTGTGTATTAATGTGTTTGTTGATGTATTGATATTTGCATTTATGTTGTTGTTTGTTGATATTTGGTTGTGATTGTCTTTCACTGTATTTTGGGACCCTCTTGAAAACGAGATTGTGTATCTCAAGGGGTTATTCCTAATAAACAAACCTAATTGAATTGAACTGAAATGAATGGGGAATAAATAATGACTTATCAAACGGAGAAATGTTTTGACTACAGAGACAGTGTTTACACTTTAAAGAGAAGTGAATCATCAAGAAAGAATTTACACACAACACAAGCATCAATAAACATTTCACTTTGAAATGTATTTCTTCATTATCAAGGGGACCCGCAGAATTTGATCTGAAACCTGACCTGACCACAGCTTCATGTATAACACTTCAGTTTAAAAGTGTGCTTATGGACAAGTATCACAAAATCTATAAACCTTACATGCACCAGAACCTGTGCAAAAATACCAGTCTGCTGAACTATATGATCTATATACTGTATGGATAGACTTACAACACCTTATTTCACTATATGCATGAGCACATATGAGATCATTTACATAAGCATACTGCCTTATCAGTACACGCATCAGTACACGATAATACGAAGAATGGTATCTGTGCCGAAGCATTGCATGACTAAAAATCATTAAAAATCCTTCAATCCTTCATCAAATTAATTGTAGATCCTTTGCTGCTTGTTCTTTGTTAAAACATCCAGATACTGTTTTATTAACTGGGAATCCGCTCATGAATGAATCAAACTTCACTTCTGACCACTTTGTGAACCCAATTATCCAATTCACTGAACATAACTGACTCAAAAGAATGGATAAATCATGAATGAATCATAGCATTATGCCATTTTAAACAACTGATCGAAACAGACCACACTACTGAAACACTTTCAAAGAAATACGTCTTTGCACACAGCATTGCACAAAATGTATGTGCTAATGAATCATCCAGTGATGAAATAACCAAAATAGAGGCTCCTCATAAGATAAAATATTGGTTTTATGCTTGACATCTTATTTAAGATGCATGTTAGAATAGAAAAGAGTCCTGTTTGGTTTCAGCTGAAAACTCAGTCATACGTTACAGTAGATAAAATCATCCATTAATGAAATAACCAAAATAGATAAGATAAAATATCATTTATTTAAGATGCGTTTGGTTTCACCATTAAACTTTAACACTGATAGTTCTATGCAAAGTTGATAATAACATAATCCAGTATATATACAATACACAGTCAGAGAAAACATCAGTGTATTTCGTACCTGCAGCGTGTGTGAGGAGGAACATCACCAGCAGAGTCTCCTTCATCATTGTGGCAGAGTGAGAATGAGCTGATCTTAGTATGACTTTATATATTTCACCACATTCGATACACAGCATTTGTGTCACTGCATTTAATATGCAATCATATCATGCACTTCACATCATCTCCACAATGCACATTATAATAGTTCATATTTTAATGCTGAATGTTAGGTTAATGTAAAATATAATAATGCAGGACTATATTCTTGTATTTGATGTGATGTGTTGTTATCTGCTTCCTGTTGTAGTGAAGATGCTGCTGATAAAGCTGTGTTTGTGAGAATAGAAACATGTTGAGACCTCCTGCAGAGCTGACCAAAGTTCACACCATACTGTTTATAGATCTAACAGATCTGTAGATGACACTGGCTTTGAAATATTTAGCCACAACACTTAAGGGGAAATTTCTTTTTAAGTACATATATATGTGTGATAGTGATAAAAAATGCATTGTGATACATAGCCATAAACTCTAGCACAAAACCAGTTTTTGTTCCTCACGCAACTTGCACTCCAGCATCAGGTCTGTTCAGCCAGAAAATGATCTTCAGCTGCTCACGCATCATTCATTTGTACTCTTATCATCAAGTTTTCCTCTTTTATAACTACCTCAAAATCTTTCAGATGTACACAAGTGGTCCTTCACCTCAGTTGACTCTCGAGGGAGCCTGTAATTAGGTCTAGGTTGTATTTTCTAGACTGTATTAACTTGGTTTCATCTCAAAGGCCCAGCGCTCGACTAGCTTCTGGTCGCTATATTGCTGTCTGTGGTGGCATTTTCTTAAGAGCTAAATGTTCACTTCCTGTTTTGGCATCTCACTACAGTTAACCCACTTACGGTGTGTTCATGAAGCGATCGGCAGACTGATCTAAAAATGAAATACGGTCGACCAAACAGGAAGATGACTTTTAAAAACACCGGTGCTTTAGACCAGAGAGGAGAAGCAGTACATTTACATGATAGAAAGTGTTCTGAAACAGCAAAGTAGAAATAAATATACAGATAGAGATAAAAAGTAGTATTTTATTAACATTTTAACATGCAATATTTATCAGGCAGACACAACTATAGAATATTGTCTTATTCATTTATTAATCCTATACTGTTTTTAAGGCACATAAAAAAAAAATACAGATAGGATTCAGATAGGTGTCACGTTTATGATGTTGTTTGTGGTAATCCTTGCTCCTGGTTATTGTTCTGATTTAAAGTTTGATTAAATGTCTGTTCGCCATGCTACGTGTGCGTTCATGCCTGTCTGTTAGTCTTTATTTGGATGAATAAAGATTGTTCCTTGTGAATATCTCAGACGTCTCCTCGCTCCCTCCTTCCTACACAGTAGCATCAGCCAAATCATGACAGAACACCGGACCGAAACAGAAACAGTAAGTGGCGCCCCGTTTGTTTTTTCCATTTTTTGAAAGTCTTTTGTTTTCCAGTTTTTCCTCCCTGCAACATGGAAACCGGCGCATGATTCTCCGCCCTAGCCCGCAGAGATCTCCCGTTTGTGGATTATGCGTGGGAGTTCTGTGGGCTCTCCGTGTGTATGGTGCCAGATGACGCCATGCTCAATTCTCTGTTCTGGATCGGGGCCAGTTACTATCTCCCCGTGGACCTCCCAGACACCACAGGACTAAGCTGGAGGGAGGGGATCCTCCGGTGTCTGGAGAGTGTAAGGCCCCAATCCAGAACCAGCTCGCCGTCAAGTCCGTCAGCCATTCCCCAGTCGAGTCCGTCAGCCTTTCCCCAGTCAAGCCCACCGGCCGTTCCCCAGTCGAGTCCGCCGGCCACCGTTAAGTCAAGTCCGTCAGCTGTTCCCCAGTCAAGCCCACCGGCCGTTCCCCAGTCAAGTCCGTCAGCCGTTCCCCAGTCAAGCCCACTGGCCGTTCCCCAGTTGAGTCCGCCGGCCACCGTTAAGTCAAGTCCGTCAGCCGTTCCCCAGTCAATCCCACCGGCCGTTCCCCAGTCGAGTCCGCCAGCCACCGTTAAGTCAAGCCCGCCGGCCGTTCCCCAGTCAAGTCCATCAGCCGTTCCCCAGTCGAGCCCGCCAGGCGGCCCTTTCACCCCCAACCAAATGAGGAGGATGAGGAAAAAAAGACTGTTATCAGCCCTCATCCTCGCCTCAGAGTTTGCTCCAGTGTCGGCTCCAGCCCCAGAACTCGCTCCAGTGTCGGCCCCAGCCCCAGAACTCGCTCCAGTGTCGGCTCCAGTGTCGGCTCCAGCCCCGGAGTTTGCTCCAGTGTCGGCTCTAGCCCCTGACCAGAGTCGAGAGTTGGCTTTAGCCCCAGACCAGCATCAAGTAAGAGCTGCAGTCCCCGAATCCAGCCCAGAGATGGCTCCAGTCCCCAAATCTAGCCCACGGAGGGCTCCTGTTCCCGAGTTTAGCCCGCAGAGGGCTCCTGTTCCCGAGTTTAGCCTGCAGAGGGCTCCTGTTCCCGAGTTTAGCCCACGGAGGGCTCCTGTTCCCGAGTTTAGCCCACGTAGGGCTCATGTTCCCGAGTTTAGCCCACGTAGGGCTCATGTTCCCGAGTTTATCCCAGAGAGGGTCGCAGTCCCCATGTCTAGCCCTTGGAGGGCCTCAGAGTTATTTCTTTCTATTCGTGTGGATTATAATATTAAAAGACTTTATTTTGGATTCCCTTCTCTCCGTGAAGTTTATTCTACCAGAGACCGTGACAGAATAACTGGCCAATACTGTTTGAGCGGCGTTTTTTCTCATTTTTTTGGTTTTGTTCAATTTTTCCCATGGACCTTCCCCCTGTGAAACTTCTCTGTCTGGAGCAGGGAGATCGCCCGCTGGAAGCTCACACCCTGGACTTCATTCAGCTCGCGTGCCTAACTCACTATCCAGACCGCTCGCTCTGTGTTTTTTATTACACCAGCCTGAGCGAGCGATCAAAGGCACGCGTTCCAGTGGGCGGTCCTAAAGAGGATTTCGCCGCCTTTGTGGAGTGGGTGCTGGTACACAACGACTCTGTGTTCCCCATCGGCCCTGTGGAGGATGATTTCACCATCAGCCCCACTCCACCACTGCCAGAGACCAGCCCACCACCAGCGAAAGATGCGACGGAGGTGTCGCATGAGCCTACCGCAGACCGAGGAGTTCGACACGCCGCGATGGAGGAACTTGGACCGAGGACAAGGTTGGAAGTTACCATCGCCCTGGAGCCTACTTCCCTGCAATGGTCTGACCAGGTGTGTGAGCCGGCTACACCGCTGAGCACTGAGGGAGTATTAGTGGAGTTCGGAGATATGGAGGATTGCCCCGCCCACACTCTCACCACTATGAGTGAGTACGAACTGGCCTCTGGTGGATATTATGAGGAACTGAAGGACATTTTTTCTAAGGACCTGATTGACTTTTTTGGAGAGGTGAACCCTAAGCCCCCTGTTCCTCCAGATACTCCTGTTTCTCCGAAGACTCCTGTGTGTCCTGAATTCCCGCCCAGCCTCCCTCTCCCGCCTCCTCACTCAACCAGTCCTTCAGCCCCACCATCGCTGATGTCCTTCAGCCCCTCTGCACCTCCTACTGGTCAGCTGGATATGCCGAGAGTCTTCGGGCCATCACCTCCATCCTACACAGAGGACCCCCTGTCTCCGCCTCAGATCTCTGCGCCCCCTGCTCCACCTCGGTCCGTCGACACTTCGGCTCCACCTTGGCTCCTCCCTCCCTCGGCTCCACCGGAAACCATTGGCCATACGGCTTCTCCGGGCTCCCTCGTCCATCCGGCTCCGCCTTGGTCAGTTGTCGACCTGCCTGCACCTACGGCTTCGGCTGGCTCCTCCTTCCCCCCGACTCCGCCTTCGTCCTCGGTCCCACCGGCTCAGCCTCTGACCTCTGGATTTCCGGTTCCTCCTCGGACGCTCGTTGCCGCGGCTCCTCCTCGGTCTCCAGGACCATCGGCTGAGCTTGGACTCATTGGCTCTTCGGCTCCATCTGGGTCTCCATCAGCGTGGGCTGCATCTCCGTCGGTCGTCCCCAGGGTGTCCACGACTGTCAAGGCATCATTCCCACCTTGGCTCCTCCCACCTTCGACTCCACCCTGGGGCCTCGTCCTGGTTGGTCTCTGGCTCAAAACCTGGCTCTTCCTGCTCCTGGCTTCCCATTGGCTCCTCCCACCTCCCACTCTCCCATGGACTCTTATTTTGTTCTGTGTTTGGTTTGCCCTCTCTCCTGCTCCACTCCCTCCTCCAGAGCCCCCACCCTCCTTCCTCAGTTTGAATTCTTTACGGTGCGAGGATGCGCCTTCCCGGGAGGGGGCGATCTGTCACATGTTGAGTTTCTGTTTTGACCTAGTTTTTGCCTGTCTCATTAAGTTCATCGTTACCACCTGTTGTTTCATTAATTATCCCATTAGTCCCTGTGTTCTTAAGTCCTGAGTTTTCCCCAGTTCAGTTGCCAGTTATTGTTTGATGTTACGTGTGTTGAGACTACCCTGAGTTATTTCCTTCTATTCGTGTGGATTATAATATTAAAATACTTTATTTTGGATTCCCTTCTCTCCGTGAAGTTTATTCTACCAGAGACCGTGACATACATATGGGTTCAGTCATTTTAGACACTTACAAAACTGTTGCAACAGAGATGGAAATACAATTTTTAAATACATGAATTATGTTCCCATTGTTGTTGCCACAGATTTGGAAGTGCATTTTTCTGTTCTAAAGAAGGGGGTGCCAATACTTTTGTCTATATAGTGTATGTACAAGTCATTGGTGTTTGGAGATGCGTTTTTGTCTCAAGGTCTGCATTTACAGTCACACCAGAGGTGTTAAACTGGGATTAGGACTTGGTTTTATGCAGACCAGTCAAGTTCTTCCACACTGACTCAATCAATCATTTTCTTTTTGAACCTTGTCTTATACACAGAGACATTGTCATGTTAGAATAGAAAAGAGTCCAAACTGTTGCTATAATATTAGAAGCACACAATTTCCTAGAATATCATTATATGCTTTAACATTAAGATTTGTACTCATAGAAATTACTAAAGTAGTCAAACCTGTTCATTAGAAGGGGGTGCCAATACTTTTGGCAATATAGTGTATAAAAGAAGGCATTACATTATTTGACTAGCAAGTTATGGTGAGATATAATAAAAACTCATTTACTCTGAGATTCCTTAGGCTTGTACTTCTTGGCAACACTTGCTCTGTGGATTTGTTGTTAAAAGAGCATAAATATGAATGAATAATCTCACACTGGCTGTAATAATTAATGCATAATTATGAGTTATTTGGCTGAATGGCTCACTAGTTTTGCACAGCGTGATCATAATGACTGCACCACAGCTCACTATCAGAGTTAACACAACGACCAGAATGATCAGCCACAATAACAGCTGTCTCTCACGAGAGCTGCAAGAAGAACAAGTGAGAAATTCATGCAAATGTACTCCACCAGATGCTGTATCAGAAACACCCTCGCATTTGCATTAACTAGTTTTGTAATTTGATTCAAAGGTGATATAATGCAAAGTATAGTGTTAAAAATGTACATCTGATTTTTTTTAAATTAAATTAGAAAAAACATTGCATTGATTTGTGATGCTGATGACCATTAAAACACACAGTCTCTGATTATATGTTATGTTGCTTGACTCTCAGGAATGATTTGCATTGTCTCGATTTAGGCATGTTGAAAAAACACAAACCAATCATTGCTATGTTGAGCATTTAGAGTCAGAAACTATTTCAATGGTCAAACTATAAGACTGTACAAACACATTCATGACTCCAAACATCAATGAACAGATCTTACCGAGGCGTTTGAGCAGATGTGAAGCTTTCTGTGGATTTCACAGAGACGGTGGACCTAAAGAATGTTTTAAAGTTGAGACAAAGCAAACAATAGCTATAATTTCATATGTGTCCCTGGAACACAAAAGCAGTCATCAGTAACACAGGTATATTTGTAGTAATAGACAACAATACATTGTATGGGTCAAAATTATACATTTTTCTTTTATGCCAAAAATCATTAGGATATTAAGATCATGTTCCATGAAGATATTTTGTAAATTTCTTACCGTAAATATATCAAAACTTAATTTTTGATTAGTAATATGCATTGCTAAGAACTTCATTTGAACAACTTTAAACGTGATTTTCTCAATATTTAGATTTTTTTGCACCCTCAGATTCCAGATTTTCAAATATTGTCCTATCATAACAAACCATACATCAATGGAAAGATTATTTATTCAGTATTAAAGCTCATGTATTAATCTCAATGTCACAAAAATGAACCCTTATGACTGGTTTTGTGGTCACAACCTCCTCTGGTTGGAGGTTGTCTCAGGTGTGGTGGAGCTGGTGGTTATGGTTTCTTCTCTTGTAGATACAGTGATATGAACAGGTATATGTATGTAGCCCCCTTACCAATTTACCGCTGGACGGATAAGGGCCTGAGTTCGAAATTCTAATTGATCCTTTGTTTAACTGTCTTCTGATGGAAGTTTATGACTAACTGATTACTTGTTGACTTATGCTTACTTCACGTACTCACTATGTAATTCAATCAAGGAAATGGAACACAACACACTACACAATTAAATGAGTGAATACAAAGATGTATTAATATGAATTCAGGTAGGCAAATGATATGAATGCTGTAGATGTATAGTTTTAACAACAAATGAATTCAAAAAACAAAATGAGAGAAATACAAAACAAAAATACACCAATAAATGGATTAATGTAACCCGTTGTCTGGGTTTTATGCTTTTAAATAAACAAATTTCTTTCTCTTCAACCGTTTGCTTTCAACTAAACCTGCTCTTACTTTATGGTCATCCAACGTGGCCAGAGGACCTGTTGAGCTCACGGTACTCACAGGGCTATCTGGTGATGTGTCGAATTGGTCATCCGGACCTGTTGAGCTCACGGTACTCACAGGGCTATCTGGTGATGTGTCGAATTGGTCATCCAACGTTGCCAGAGGACCTGTTGAGCTCACGGTACTCACAGGGCTATCTGGTGATGTGTCGAATTGGTCATCCAACGTTGCCAGAGGACCTGTTGAGCTCACGGTACTCACAGGGCTATCTGGTGATGTGTCGAATTGGTCATCCAACATTGCCAGAGGACCTGTTGAGCTCACGGTACTCACAGGGCTATCTGGTGATGTGTCGAATTGGTCATCCAACGTTGCCAGAGGACCTGTTGAGCTCACGGTACTCACAGGGCTATCTGGTGATGTGTCGAATTGGTCATCCAACGTTGCCAGAGGACCTGTTGAGCTCACGGTACTCACAGGGCTATCTGGTGATGTGTCGAATTGGTCATCCAACGTGGCCAGAGGACCTGTTGAGCTCACGGTACTCACAGGGCTATCTGGTGATGTGTCGAATTGGTCATCCAACGTTGCCAGAGGACCTGTTGAGCTCACGGTACTCGCAGGGCTATCTGGTGGCACTCTTCATCCATCTCGTGCCGAGATACTTCAAACAATAAACTGTCAGGTCATTGTTACTCGAACGGTTTTCAGAAAATAAAGTCCCGAGTCCGAGGCTGATCACACGACATACGTTGAACTCATAACATAACATAAACAGCGTACACTCCACGAATCATACGAAATCACAAATCTTTATAATCTTTCTCACTTCCGTCCTCTTTAGCGGCACGAGTAGTACCCCTAGACCAACGGGAACATGAATATCGATAGAAACAATAAAAGATTTTATGGTCTAAAATCCTGAGTTTCTCGTATCGACATCATGCATCACTCTTCTGTTCACCAAGCCTGTATTTGTTTAATCCAAAATACAGCAAAAACAGTAATATTGTGAAATGTTTTTAATATTTAAAATATATTTTAAAATGTAATTTATTCCTGTGATCAAAGCTGAATTTTCAGCATCATTACTCCAGTCACATGATGTCCAGAAATCATTCAAATATTATGAATGATAACAGCATTTATCTGAAATAGAAATATTTTGTAACATTATAAATGTCTTTATCATCATTTTTGATCAATTTAAAGCATCCTTGCTAAATAAAAGTATTAATTTCTATAATTTCTTTCCCAAAAAACAAAACAAAAATGATACTGACTCCAATCTTTTGAATGGTAGGCTATAGAGTATAATGTTACAAAAGCTTTTTTATTTCAGATAAACACTGATCTTTGGATCTTTCTATTCATCAAAGAATCCAGAAAAAAAAATGACTCGACTGTTTTAAATATTGATAATAATAATAATAAATGTTTCTTGAGCAGCAAATCAGCACATTATGATTTCTGAAGATCATGTGACACTGAAGACTGCAGTAATGATGCTGAAAATACAGCTTTGATCACAGAAATAAATTACAGTTTAAAATATATTCAAATAGAAAGCAGTTATTTTAAATACTAAAAATATTTCACAATATTACTGCTTTTACTGTATTTTGGATCAAATAAATGCAGGCTTGGTGAGCAGAAGAGAATTCTTAAAAAAAAAATACAAAAAAATTCTTACTGTTCAAAAACTCTTGACTGGTCGTGTAGATATGTATCGTTGCATCTAGTTGTTTTGGATGAGAATAAAACGTCAGGTCCGACAATATCGTTGTTACGGAGCTGACGAGACGCGAGACATGCGGATCCATATGCAAGCTTTTATTATAGTACATGGTCATCTTCACAGGCAGGGTCGGACAGTGGCAAACAGGTATAACACAGACAAGGCAGAGAATAGTCCTTAGGCAAGCGTGGGTCGGCGATCGGCGAACAATATCCAGAGGGCTAGGCAGAGAGAATAATCCAGGAGCACAGGCAAGAATCAGAACACAGGAAATCTATCTAGGAATACTTGGGAACGCTTTGTATGTCGCTAGGCTAAACAATACTCGGCAGTGAGTAGGAGAAAGTCCAGGGTTTATGTAGTGTGTGTGTGTGTGTGTGATTGGGTGATGGTGATTGTGAGATGGTGAACAGGTGCAAGCGTGATCAGTGTGAACAGCTGTGTTGGATGATGGGAAATGCAGTCCATGAGTGATCTGTAACTGTGTGGTGTGAAAGTCCATGTGATGGGTGAGTGACCTCTAGTGGTGAACGGACAGAAGTTCATGGCCAGGATTTGTGACAATCGTGTCTTTTCGAATTTAAATCTAGATTTATTCGCATTGGCCCATGGAAACCTCTATGAACACACTTGACTTGACTTAGCAAAAAATCGCAGGGGACGAATTTACGGTTTATTAAAAAGTGTTAAATAAAAAAAAATATATATATATTAAAAAGCGTATTCTGCACTCATGGCGCGCGCGCACACACTAGATGCCTGCCTCCGTTGCGAGTCCCTTATCAAGCACTTTACCGATTCAACTCCTCTCCCCTCCCCTCCTGCCTGGCTCTTTGGCCCGCATCACTCACCGCAGAGCAAGCCTGTTTTTATAAAGCTGCTGTGAAACGTGGGGAAAGCCGATACGGAAGAAGTTGGGGTTTATTTAGGCGGAGCAAAATACTTCATCACTCTGTCTATAGCGCATTGTGATTGGGTGGTTTACGCTGTCAATGCAGGAGACAAACCAATGGGCCACTGACTGCTCGTTGTCCCTGCGTGATGGTCCTTGGCAAAAAAAATAACTAAATAATAATTCTGTCGGCCCCTTCAGTGCGTCGGCCCACCGGGAAAATGCCCGGTATGCCCGATTAACAGATTACCCTGCTTCCCCTCTATAAAGGCACGAGTGGTACCTCTATGTTGACTGTAATGTTAACTGTACTTAAGAAACGTTTAGGTGTTATGGCCTAAACCCCTGTTTCTTGCTTTTACTTTGAGATAATCGCTGAAAACGTTTAGGATTTTATGGACTAAAATCCCCGTTTAAAGGGATAGTTCACTTTGAAAATAAAATGTGGTATCTATCAGCTTACCCCAAGGGCATCCAAGATGTAGGTGTCTTTTTTTCTTCAGTAGATCCAATTTTGATATTTTTAGGTCAAATGGTTCTAGTCTGGCAGTCATATAATGGCAGGTATAGGTCACTGTCTCTATAAGAGGGAAAAAGAACATGCACAGAGAAATCCAAATTAAACAATTCCCCATCGTAAATGATGTTTTATTAACAAGGTTCGGGAGGAGCATGATCAGATAATCAACTAATTTGGCGCAGGTGCAACTCGTTTAGCTAACTATCCTAACGAGCACAATACGTGTATATATATATGCAGCCTGCCTACCTCTGTCCAATGACAGTTTCCCGGCATCCCTCCTCCACCCCAACTCCTCACCCCTAATCTGTTTTTATCCCATATTAGGGATAAGGGGGAGTTCTCTGGGTTCGAGCCACATTCCGGGCTCGGAGCCCTCCCCCAGGACAGCAAGCCAAAATATGCTTACTATTTGCTATCAGATTAGATGTAAGGGTGAACTCGTGAACTACACATTGATGGCCTAAGACACGAAACGAGCGGTTTGTGTGAGAAAACCAACAGTATTTATATCGTTTTTTACCTCTTGTACACAACCATGTCCAAGTGATCTGAGTGCGCAAGCATCTCGCCGAGATGCTCGCTTCCGCCTTTGAACGCGCGCGTGACTTCCGGCGCTTGCACAGACTAAGCTAGAGCGCGCGCACCAGTGATGTCGGTAACGCGTTACTTAGTAACGTGTTACTCTAATCTGACCACTCTTTCAGTAACGAGTAATCTAACGCATTACTATTTCCAAACCAGTAATCAGATTGAAGTTACTTATCCAAATCACTGTGCGTTACTATTTTTGTCATTTTCCTTAGTAAAAATATATATTTTTGCTTTCTTCTTGCGTCTCGGGGAGTGAAGTCACGAATGCGACAAGTCACGTTTTCAGAATGAGGACACGTCACATGTAATACCACGCAGCGACACAAAGGTAAACAAGAATGGAGGGAGGAGAGAGATGCGCGTTTTCTAGTTGGAAATACAGTCACTATTTTGAGTTTGTGTCAGCTAAAGATGACAATATTAAGGTTCGTTGTACACTCTGTGCTGGTGGCAACAAAGTGCTATCTAGCTACAAAAACACTACGTCAAATTTGAAGAAACATTTGGAGTCGCAGCACAGCACAGTCAAACTTACGGAGCAAGTCCCACCAGGTGGTGCGAAGCAGAGAGCAGGAGGACCCCCACCACCCAAACAACAAAAGCTGGACTTCGGTGCAAAACCAGTAAGTGGGGGAGATTTGAAAAAGTTGGTCGGGCAGTATGTTGTAGAGGAAATGCTGCCCTTAAACACGGTTGACTCGCCCTCGTTTCGTGCCATAATAAACAAGATCCCTACTACTGTCAATGCCGAGCTGCCTCACAGAACAGCTTTTTCTTCTTACATGGAGAAGGAGTTTGCAGTGATGGAGAGAAATCTGAAGGCCGCGCTGAATGAGGTCGACTTTGTGTCAACTACCGCGGATATTTGGACTGCTAACAACAGAAGTTATATGGGAGTAACGCTCCACTGGATTAGTAAATCCACATTAGAGCGCAACAAGGCTGCATTGGCATGTAGGAGAATTCGCGGTAGACACACGTATGATGTTATTGGTGCAGAAATCGAAAACATTCACTCTTCATACGGACTACTCAACAAAGTAGTTGCAACAGTGACTGATAATGGATCCAACTTTGTCAAGGCGTTTAAAGTTTATCAGCCTGTCACAGAGTCCGATGATGAGACGGAGGAGGGAGAGTCCACCCCCACAGATGATGATGAAGATGTCACTTTTTTAGATCTGTCAGAAATCCTCTCAGCTGAGGATGAAAGTGATGGCCAGCTGTCTCTTCCCCCACACCGCAGGTGTGCTTCACACACCATAAACCTCATTTCCACAAATGATGTGGAGAAATATTTAACTTCCAATGCAGAGAGCAAGGCTGTGTATAGGAGCAGCACAGCAAAATGCACAGCTCTTTGGACCAAATCAAGTAGATCTACCCTTGCATCAGAAACAGTGGAGGAAGTCAGCAAAAGAAAGCTCCTGGTACCAACATCCACAAGGTGGAATTCCTTTTTTGATGCTGTAAATAGAATTGCAGAAATCCCAATGAGTGAGCTGAATACTCTGTGCACCAAGCTGGGAGTTAAGTGCTTCCAAAGATAAAGAGTACCAGTTCCTGCATGAATACTGCACCGCTATGAAGCCTCTGACTGCAGCACTGGACATTTTACAAGGTGACTGTCCTTATGGGACTTTACTACCCACACTTGAAGTTTTGATGCAGAAGACCCTGGCTGTGAAAGAATACCCTCTCCAGGATGACTGCAGGCCTTCCAGATGCCATAGTGCAGGTATGTTACATCTTTTATCTAGTTAAAATGCTCTTGCATCACACTATTCATGAACAGTTGGAACAGAATATTCATTATCATTGCAAAAGAATTAAAACAAATACAAATGTCAGTAACATGTAACCAAAAAACAAAATTAATCCATAATATTGATCCCACATTAAGCATGGTTTGCAAGTAATTCAAAGACATAATAAATAGTAGGCCTTGTTGGAATAAACAAATCAATTATATTTTTCAGGCTATCCAGACTTGTTTTGCCGGTGTGCTGGACGACAAAGATGCCCTTCTCGCATCGGTCAGTTGTCCGAAATTCAAACTCCGATGGCTGAGAGATGCAGGTAGGAGGGAGCGAGTAAAAGAGCTTCTGACAGAAGAGTGCCGCCGCACAACTGCTCCTGCAGCACAGAGCCCTGCCAGTGTGCCCACCACATCTGCCAGCCAAGGTGAGATGGACTTTTTCACTTTTGAGGCAGAGCCAGAGGAGACCTACTCTGCAGAAAATGAAGTCATGGACTACCTGAAGTCAGCCTATGACCTTCAGATTCTTCATCAGTTTTCAAACATAAAGAACATTTTCTTAAAATATAACACTCCAACCCCATCAAGTGCTCCCGTGGAGCGGCTTTTCAGTCTGGGAGGTTTGGTACTCACACCTAGAAGAAATAGACTTTCTGACAAAAGGTTTGAGAAGCTGCTGTTAATGAGGTACAACCACTGGTTTACACGCCCTACTCCACTGTTTCACTCATAACATGCGATTACAATATAAGATTAGGCCAAAGTAACAAAAGTAGACATGATATCAGCCTACATGTGGTTATACACTTGTTGTTTGTAAAACCACTCCTTGCTGCTCTAATGCTGTGAACAACAGGTTCAATGTTCATAAAACATGTTAAAAAGAATGTAATATTTACATTTTTAAACAATGTAGATTATAAATAGTAAGTTTTGCCATTGTAAGTAAGTTTGGCAGTGTTAACAGTTAAATATGTCAGGTCAAGAAAGACTGTCTTTGTTAAGTAAAGTCAAGAAAGACTGTCTTTATTTTATTTTTTTTATAAAAAACGTATTTATGTTAAGTGAAGTCGAGACTATTTTATTTTATTTTTTATAAAAAATTTATTTATGTTAAGTAAAGTCAAGAAAGACTGTCTTTATTTTATTTTTTTTATAAAAAACGTATTTATGTTAAGTGAAGTCGAGACTATTTTATTTTATTTTTTATAAAAAATTTATTTATGTTAAGTGAAGTCAAGAAAGACTTTTATTTTTTATTTTTGTTGACTTTACTGTTAAAAAAGCACTTCCAATAAAGTGAGTGTTGGCAAAACCGGTTGTCATTTTTATTTTGAGGCGGCGGGGGTGTTGTCGGCAGCTGCTGAATGTAACTAATAAAGTAACTTGTAATCTAACTTAGTTACTTTTAAAATCAAGTAATTTGTAAAGTAACTAAGTTACTTTTTAAAGGAGTAATCAGTAATCAGATTACTTTTTCAAAGTAACTGTGGCAACACTGGCGCGCACACACACGTCACACACCGGATGTGTGCGCACTCAGATCACTTGGACATGGTTGTGTACAAGAGGTAAAAAACGATATAAATACTGTTTGTTTTCTCACACAAACCGCTCGTTTCGTGTCTTAGGCCATCAATGTGTAGTTACGATGGGGAATTGTTTAATTTGGATTTCTCTGTGCATGTTCTTTTTCCCTCTTATAGAGACAGTGTGTGTGTGTGTACAATGCAAGCAGGTTTTCTGTAAGGGGTAGGTTGGGTTTTTCTACAATGATAAAACAGGAAACCACATTTTTTTCTATTTATATTCTTGTGCCGCTGATGTTGTGCACAAACTGTTCTTATAAACCGACGGATTCAGTTCAGACTAAACAACTCAATGCTGAATTTAGCTCTGAATTTTTACTTTTTTGTCACACTAAGCTATAATGACTTCAGAAGACTGGAATATTTCCAGGGAATGTGAGTTTATGAGCTCCTTTAATGATCCAGTATGAGCTGCATGGTAAACTCTGAATTTGTGTAACACAGAAAAAACTAAATGAGAGTAAATAATGACAGAATTAATGATGAACAATGAATGTGTCATAGATGCATGATGGTGTGTCACATGACGTTTGTGTTTCCCATGATTTCTTAAACATTAATTTACAGGGAAATTAGTCAAAAAGGGAACAATAACACTCGACATAAAGGTTGAATGTGAGTTTTGGTGTGAAGCAAGCGGTGTGTTAGGTGTTAAATCAGCAGTAGTGATGGTGTGAGCGTGGGAACGTTCAGCTGGGCTGTTTACATGACCACAGCTCACCACTTAATGCTTGCGGTCACTGCACTTCCTTCACAATGTGTGTTGCATTGCAGCATTTGTGATAAATGATGCACGCTCCTCTGCAAACCTCATATTTCAATGCATTTCATTCAGATGTAAGTCTGTCTCATCAGGTCAAGGTTAATGGAGAAAATCATAGATGGGTAATATCAGATGCTGTAATAAGATTCCCATTATACACTATATTGCCAAAAGTATTGGCGCCCCCTTCTAATGAACAGGTTTGACTACTTTAGTAATTTCTATGAGTACAAATCTTAATGTTAAAGCATATAATGATATTCTAGGAAATTGTGTGCTTCTAATATTATAGCAACAGTTTGGACTCTTTTCTATTCTAACATGACAATGTATCTGTGTATAAGAAAATGATTGATTCAGTCAGTGTGGAAGAACTTGACTGGTCTGCATAAAACCAAGTCCTAATCCCAGTTTAACACCTCTGGTGTGACTGTAAATGCAGACCTTGAGACAAAAACTCATCACCAAACACCAATGACTTGTACATACACTATATAGACAAAAGTATTGGCACCCCCTTCTTTAGAACAGAAAAATGCACTTCCAACTCTGTGGCAACAACGATGGGAACATAATTCATGTATTTAAAAATTGTATTTCATCTCTGTAGCAACAGTTTTGTAAGTGTCTAAAATGACTGAACCCATATGTACAAGTCATTGGTGTTTGGTGATGAGTTTTTGTCTCAAGGTCTGCATTTACAGTCACACCAGAGGTGTTAAACTGGGATTAGGACTTGGTTTTATGCAGACCAGTCAAGTTCTTCCACACTGACTCAATCAATCATTTTCTTTTTGAACCTTGTCTTATACACAGAGACATTGTCATGTTAGAATAGAAAAGAGTCCAAACTGTTGCTATAATATTAGAAGCACACAATTTCCTAGAATATCATTATATGCTTTAACATTAAGATTTGTACTCATAGAAATTACTCATTGTTCATTAGAAGGGGGTGCCAATACTTTTGGCAATATAGTGTATGTGGATCACCAAAGCCTGCTGAGATTCAATAAGATGGGAGTGTATCACAATTTTAGCTCATATTTAATTGCACATCTGCAGCCAAGCTTGTGTTAACAACTGCACTTTTTTTTCTTCTCAAGTACAGTAGCTTCAGAAATCAACCAGGGTGGAACATACAGAGATATTTCCTTATTTTGCACCCCAGACCTGCACGGTTGGTGTGTTTCTCTAGTTTTTTAGACCATCTTATTATTATTATTATTAAAGACATATGTCCTCCAGCACCTGTGCATGTTCCCCGGTGACGTCTGAAGAAGGATGATGAAAGATCTCAGATGTTTGTGCAAAGGATGGAAATTCAGTCCTGAGTAAAGGAGACACAGAGCTGCAGACTTAATAAGATCTTACACACTTTAGTCCTGAAGCACTTAACCGTCTTTCTTCCTGATGTATAGAGTTCTGCAGCTCTGACGTCTAAACCTGCAAACTAACTCAACACTGGTTCCCTCCAGAGTTTCTTATGGTTTTAATAAACGAGGTTTTCAATTCATGACTAAAACAAGCTCTGTGCGAACATAAAATGACAATACTCAGGGTTTCCGCAGGTTTAAGGCTTTCTAAAGAGCTTTTAAGACCAAGTAAAGCATATTTAATATAAAACAGGGAATAAAAGAGAACAAAATGTAAACGTCTAGGGAACACAATGAGTTAAATTAGCAACACTTCAAATATTAAAAATACATCTTCCATCAGATCTCATACATAGCTCAAGGATTAAATACTGTGTTCCCAAACACTGGAATATTGAAATAATCATAACTTTCACTGTACCTGCAAAATGTGCTGTTCTTCTCCAGAATTTGTTCTTGTTTTCCAGCAAAAAATGCCTAAAGATTATTAAATCAAGATACATTTACCAGAGAAGAAAAATGCTTGTTTCTCAGAAAGTGATTAAAATCATTAAAAGCACAAATATTTGCTAAAAATCAACTTAATTCAAAAGGAAGATGAGGTTTTGACAGATATTTGTTCTTGTTTTAGGCATACATGTACAGTACAGTACAGTATCTTGATTTAAGGATTTGTTTTTAAGAAAAAGACTCACAAAACTTTTATTTTCAGCCACGACTTTATGATTTTAATACTTTCTGCTCTGATTCAAGCCTTAATTTGTGGTCATCTGATGAAAGGTTTGTCTTAGTGTTTTGGTCAAAGTGACTCAAGCAAACATTAATTCATATCGCATAATGCAATCAAAGAAAACTTTTTGAAGTCAATATGATTTTTTTGAAGAAGTAAATATGAATTCTCTCATCATTTACTCACCCTCATGTCGTTCCAAACCCTTTATTCTGTGGAACATGAAAGAAAATATTTTTTTTCCATATTTTTTTTATTAGTTTTATAACAACAACATACCATGAACACAAAACAAAGTACATTAAAACATTTATTTTATTTTTTTTAATAAATAAAGGGCAGACTACATTACAAATGACATAAGTGCCTAGAATAGTTACAAAGGAGAAAGATAGAACACAAAAGAAAAAAAGGGAGATGATATCAGCATGGATACCACAGTATAATATTTGTGCATTTTAATAAAGATGTCATTGTTTTGTTCTTTGGGGTCACATTCTTTCTTAATAAAACTAAAAGAAAAGCTGTATTTATGCTCATAGATCATTAAAGTCTGTGTGCAGCGTGTAATTATGTCTTGTGTAGAAACCAGTGTTGGGCAGTAACTAGTTACTGTAACTTAGTTACTGTAATAATATTACTTTTTGCAGTAACTAGTAGTGTAACTATTTACTAATAAGATTTCAGTAATAATATTACAGTTATCATCCATAAAACAGCTTAGTTACTTTTGATCCTCGACCCGCTGATTTAAAATCTAATAATCAAATAATTCCTAGATTATATTCATAATTTTCACGACTCATGCATGTGATGAGGTGCTGCAGGTGAGCTTGGAATATGGAAAAGCTTACATTCAGCAGATAGAAATATTGCATTATATTGATTTTGTCAAGAAAAAAGATGATCTGAACACTGTTGTGTGTTACTTTACTCTGGCATTACATCCCTCTGATCAGCATGTGCTACATTATATTACTATAATTAATAATCTTTTTGGAAAATTAAACAGTTTCTTACAAACTTATGTGATTTAATCAAATACATAATGCAATATAATCGTATATGTGTAACGGAGAAATTACAATTAGCTTCAAGCTACACATTAATGAGATTAATACAACACTTCTACTTGAATGTCACTATTAATTATTGAGTGTTTGTAATAACTAATAATGTGGATTTTGGTCAAATGATGAGGCAGAAATATGTTATTAGTAACATTTATGTGGAAGATACATTGTTACAACTTCTGTGTGGCGTGAAGAAACAATGTAACTAATTACTGTTGCCAGAAAGTAACAATATTGCTTTTGAAAGGAGTAACTAGTAACGAGTAATATATCACATTCTTTGAGTAACGAGCTCAACACTGGTAATGAGTAATATATCACATTCTTTGAGTAACGAGCTCAACACTGGTAATGAGTAATATATATCATTCTTTGAGTAACGAGCACAACACTGGTTATGAGTAATATATCACATTCTTTGAGTAACGAGCTCAACACTGGTAATGAGTAATATATCACATTCTTTGAGTAACGAGCACAACACTGGTAATGAGTAATATATATCATTCTTTGAGTAACGAGCACAACACTGGTAATGAGTAATATATTACATTCTTTGAGTAACGAGCTCAACACTGGTAATGAGTAATATATCACATTCTTTGAGTAACGAGCACAACACTGGTAATGAGTAATATATATCATTCTTTGAGTAACGAGCACAACACTGGTAATGAGTAATATATATAATTCTTTGAGTAACGAGCACAACACTGGTTATGAGTAATATATCACATTCTTTGAGTAACGAGCTCAACACTGGTAATGAGTAATATATATCATTCTTTGAGTAACGAGCACAACACTGGTAATGAGTAATATATCACATTCTTTGAGTAACGAGCTCAACACTGGTAATGAGTAATATATATCATTCTTTGAGTAACGAGCTCAACACTGGTAATGAGTAATATATATCATTCTTTGAGTAACGAGCTCAACACTGGTAATGAGTAATATATATCATTCTTTGAGTAACGAGCTCAACACTGGTAATGAGTAATATATATCATTCTTTGAGTAACGAGCACAACACTGGTAATGAGTAATATATATCATTCTTTGAGTAACGAGCACAACACTGGTAATGAGTAATATATATCATTCTTTGAGTAACGAGCTCAACACTGGTAATGAGTAATATATATCATTCTTTGAGTAACGAGCTCAACACTGGTAGAAACAGCTTTGATGAGCGATCGCTGTGTTCGAGGTCAGGTACTAGAGCTGTTCTCCTCGTTCTGTGCGTCAGAACAATCTAAAGAGAGCACTCGCCGGTTCAGACCCCGATCAACTTATTCAGCTTCTGCGGGGCTTCAGAGACTTCAGACTTTCATCAATATAAAGCTTCTTATGTGATCTGTGTATAGTGCTGTGCGATATTGAACAAAAATGATATCTTTTTGATAACGATAATCAGATGATATTTAGCCGAGTGTGTTATTGTGCTGATATCTGTCTACCGTGGACAGCTGCGGTTTCTGATATTCTTCATATTCTGTGTTTTCAGTTCACATCTGTGATAGAAATTAATCTTTTCATATAAGTTTAAATTGATTTTTACCTTTCATGGGCAATTTCACCTTTAATAAAGCCATTTTTTTCTAAAAGTGTGCATATTTTAAGTCAAATTGTTAAATGTAATCAGTCAATTAGAATAATAAGACATTCAGGCTGTTACCAAACAAATTAAATCATTTGAAATTAATGAATGTGTTTATATGTATTTACACACTGTTTAATTCAGATCAGAGTGCTTTAACCTGCACTTACAAATGCATAATTTTTTGATATTTAAACATAAAACATTGAATACTGAAATAATTTTAAAATGAACAGATGCTTTAAATGTGAAATTAAAACCTC
>CM049863.1:934165-936665 GCA_027422415.1 Schizothorax lantsangensis | reverse complement strand
CAGTCGAAGAATTAGCTTTATATAATCTGAAGAACTTCTTTCACCTCAAACACCCTTCAAAGCTTCTTCAGATGTTAAAGATTCTTTATGGAACCATTTAGACAAAAATGTTCTTCTGTGTCATCGTGAAGCAGCTTTATTATTAAGAGAGTACACTATTACACTCAAGTGTGCTACAAGTGCTGACTAAATACATTTTTAAACACAAAGATAGTGTTAAAGTGACACTTTTATGGGTTATGAAAGGTTCATATTTAGGTTGAATAGATTGACATGCATTCAAGCTCAAAAAACACTTATGATATGCATTTATTTGTACCTTATTTGCTTAACGACTCCTAAACGATTCATTTTTCCAAACTCCTCCTTTGTGTGACGCTACTCTGCTCTGATTGGTCGATTTCATTAAAGCAGTGTTTGTGAGAGCAGTGTTACTTTGTGTACAGCGTTACCGTGGAAACGGCTATTTTTAATGCTACAAAAGTGACACCTAGTGGCAACAAGTGGGCGGGGAATATGCTAATGATTCATGTTGACGTCAAACAGGGATTGGTTTTAAAAACGACTCGTTTCAATGATTCAGAGTCGACTCTTTCTTTTGAGAGACGATAACTTTATACACGGAGCTCTTTCAGATTTAACACTCTGCAGATGTTTTTATTCACTTACACACTGCATGAAAGATCATTTACTAAAATACATAATAGGGGCGCTTTAAAAGTGCATTTTATAGCACAAAATAGCACAGTTGAGTACACGTAGATGATCTTAAGTTAGCACTAAAGAATGACTTTTAGTATATTAGTAAGTACAACATTAGAGCACTTTAAGTACTTTATGGAAGTGCACTTGTTTTTCACCTGGGTGTGAAAGCAGCGATCTGTCCGTCTCACAACACCACAGCTCCCTTTCCTTCATGAAGTCTTTAATACTGAGAGAACAGTCTGGAGTCTGATTGTCCTGGTCGCTGGAGGTCAGAGGTCAGAGGTCAGAGACAGGAGGAGAGAGGAGAGGAGGACACCGAGGGAGAGAGAGAGCGGGTGGAGCGCGGCCGAGCTGATGGTGGACAGCTTGACCTCGGAGTGGAGGAAGGCTGACAGAGGCACGTGGGACACCAGCGTTGGACTGGCTGAGTTGATGAGCGAGTCGATCTTCTCTGCTTCTTTACTGCAGGCTTCGATCTGCACAGAAGAGCACAACACATGCTTCAGATCCAACACAAAGAGGCCATTCACTCCTTACAGACCGCTTTCATACACTATATTGCCAAAAGTATTGGCACCCCCTTCTAATGAACAATGAGTAATTTCTACAAATCTTAATGTTAAAGCATATAATGATATTCTAGGAAATTGTGTGCTTCTAATATTATAGCAACAGTTTGGACTCTTTTCTATTCTAACATGACAATGTCTCTGTGTATAAGACAAGGTTCAAAAACTCATCACCAAACACCAATGACTTGTACATACACTATATAGACAAAAGTATTGGCACCCCCTTCTTTAGAACAGATGCACTTCCAAATCTGTGGCAACAACGATGGGAACATAATTCATGTATTTAAAAAATTGTATTTCATCTCTGTTCAACAGTTTTGTAAGTGTCTAAAATGACTGAACACATATGTACAAGTCATTGGTGTTTGGTGATGAGTTTTTGTCTCAAGGTCTGCATTTACAGTCACACCAGAGGTGTTAAACTGGGATTAGGACTTGGATTTATGCAGACCAGTCAAGTTCTTCCACACTGACTCAATCAATCATTTTCTTTTTGAACCTTGTCTTATACACAGAGACATTGTCATGTTAGAATAGAAAAGAGTCCAAACTGTTGCTATAATATTAGAAGCACACAATTTCCTAGAATATCATTATATGCTTTAACATTAAGATTTGTACTCATAGAAATTACTCATTGTTCATTAGAAGGGGGTGCCAATACTTTTGGCACTATAGTGTATGTTTCGGCTGATTTGAGGAACATCTGGTGTGTGATGCAACCGAAGGAAAGACTGCCGTCTACATTCACTGTTAGACGCTCAGACCACTACTGAGTGCGTTCAGCACACTAGCTATGCTTTAGAGGACAATAGAGATATAAAACAATTCTACAATGTTATTTAATATGAGTTTAATACATTAGTGTATTAAACCCGTTCTCTCACTAGGGTTGTGTCATGCATTTTTACTAATGCTGTCAAAATATTTATAAAATGTATATTTTATGACGTTTATTGTTATAGGTTGTTATTAAATATTTAACTGTTATGCATTAAATATTAAATATAACATTTTACATTTATATTACCTCTGTCAACATTCACTTAGTTAATCTCTAAAACACTAATAATTTAATAACGATGTTAAATGTAAATCTCATTTAATCAAAATTAATCTCTATTTTTCATATTGTGCATTATATTGTTGAGATGCCAAACTCACTTTTAAACTGACTGATTTTAGTTTAAATTTTAACTTCTTTATCAACTTAATATATA
>CM049863.1:871665-929165 GCA_027422415.1 Schizothorax lantsangensis | reverse complement strand
TTACTACATCAACGGTTTCCAATTACAGTCCTCGCGCCCTCCCCACTCTGCACATTTCATATGTATATCTTATCACGTCTGACTTTTGTTCTATTCGACCGTAAGTCATAAGTGCCCTGCGAAGTGGACATCACCAGATATTCCGCCATGATTCCAGTTCAAAGCGAGCGTATATGTTCCATACAAAGGGTAATAAAGTGTGCGAGACGTGAATTTAAATTGTATTTATTTACAGAGGTATATTATGTCACACTTCACACTTCTCTAGTAAGTTTCGTCTGTGTGTGAAGACGCTGCGGAGCGCAAATCCGTGAATGAATGTTCCGAAGTGAAATAAACTTCAACGGACTTTCCCTGCTCAGGGAGTAGGGAGCAATGAACACTGTGTAGGGAGCATGTCAATCGGAACACAGTTCATGCACGTAGCTCTCTTCTAACGAACTGGTTATCTGAATCAGGTGTGTTAACTAAGCGAGACTAAGCGTGAGGACTGGAATTGTGAACCGCTGGGCTACATCATGTGTCATTCACCGGTGAGAAAACTTTACAGCACAGTTAGTAAAAGTACTACAATACCAGGAAGGAAGATCGGGATGTTGATGTTTGTCTGCCATTCTCGCTCTGTCTGCACAGCGTGCGTGAACGCGCTGATGATGTATCGTGTCTGCACGAACAGGGTGCGCAGAGGTATGCAAATACATACGTTGACAGACAGGTAGAAAAGACAATTAAAACGCTCGGACCGAGCGTTTTGATTGGACGAACATTTCTTGGTCCTACACCTTCCACAGAATATATAAATACATTTAGACCACTTAACTTAATGATTGCTATCAGGATGTGAAGAGACTTTCAACCAGAATAACAAAAAAAATTTCTGAAGACAATCACCTATGACACCTTTAAGCCATGGACTTCCTCATTCAGATCGCCGAGTATTGTCTAGCGTATATCACTCTTCTAGTGATAGCTACACTACGGAGCCATTCCACGTTTCCAGTCCTAGTTTCTAGTTCTAGTCTAAGTCTAGTCATTTCGTGTTGCCTTGTTGTTTGTTTCCTGATCTTCTGCCTGTGTATCTTGGATTAAACCTTTGCCTGCTGTTTCGGACTCACCTCATCTGGACTATAGCTCATGCTTCTGGATTTCCCCTGTTGTCAAGCCCTTTGGATATTGTTCGCCGATCAAAGACCCACGCTTGCCCTAGGATTACTCTTGTGTCTTGCCTGTGTTATACCTGTTCGCTGATGTTTTGACCACGTCTTGGAATAAAGCTTGCAAATGGATCTGCACGTCTCACGTCTCGTTCGCTCTGTAACACTATGTTTGTATTTAGATGTGTATTTTTATACATGCAACCCGAATTCCAGAAATGTTGGGACGTTTTTTAAATTCAAATAGAATGAAAACTAAATTAATTTCAAATCACATGAGCCAATATTTTATTCACAATAGAACATAGATAACATAACAAATGTTTAAACTGAGAAATTGTAAAATTTTATGCACAAAATGAGCATTTCAAATTTGATGCCTGCTACAGGTCTCAAAATAGTTGAGTCGGGGGCATGTTTACCGTGGTGTAGCATCTACTCTTCTTTTCAAAACAGTTTGAAGACGTCTGGGCATCGAGGTTATGAGTTTCTGGAGTTTTGGTCCCATTCTTGCCTGATATAGGTTTCCAGCTGCTGAGGAGTTCGTGGTCGTCTTTGTATTTTTCGTTTAATGATGCACCAAATGTTCTCTATAGGTGAAAGATCTGGACTGCAGGTCAATTCAGCACCCGGACTCTTCTACCACGAAGCCATGCTGTTGTAATAGCTGCAGTATGTGGTTTTGCATTGTCCTGCTGAAATACACGTTGTCTGAAGGGGAGCATATGTTGCTCTAAAACCTTTTAATATCCTTTCAGCATTCATAGTGCCTTCCAAAACATGCAAGCTGCCCATACCTTATGCACTTATGGCAACTGGGCACAGGGCAACTGGGTGACAGTGAGGCAGCATAGTCGCGGGTCAAAACACAGCTCTTCCGTTCCGATCAGAACATCAAACAGGTTCTCCCCACTCAGTGACACACCCACTGAGAAACCTGGTGAAAGTGCTCTAGTTATTGGCGATTCTATTGTACGGAACGTGAAAATAGAGACACCAGCCACCATAGTCCATTGTTTACCGGGAGCCAGAGCGCCTGACATCTTGGCAAATTTAAAATTGCTGGCTAATGCTAAACGTAAATTCAGTAAGATTGTTATCCACGCCGGCGCTAATGATGTTCGACTTCGCCAGTCGGAGATCACTAAAAATAATGTTAAAGAGGTGTGTGAACTTGCAAGTACGATGTCAGACACTGTAATATGCTCTGGCCCCCTCCCTGCTTACCGGGGTGATGAGATTCATAGCAGATTGTCATCACTAAATGGCTGGATGTCTAAGTGGTGCCCGCAAAACAACATAGGTTTTATAGACAATTGGACGAGTTTTGGGGGCAGACCTGACCTGTAGAAAACAGATGGTGTTCTTCCCTCCTGGGGTGGTGCCGCTATTCTCTCTAGAAATTTGGCACATAGTCTTAGAGTTCATACTTGACTAACTGGAGCCCAGGTCAGGAAGCAGACAGACTGGCTAAACCGACCGTCTGCTAGCCACCTCACGTCACAGAAGTCAGTTAATTCTCAGCACATAGAGACTCCTTCACCTAGATATCACACTATAGAGACTGTGTCTGTTCCCCGAACTAGAAAATACAGAAAACGTCAAAACCAATTTATGAGTAACCATTTAATTGATGTTCAACAAATACTGTAATTGTTTATTACAATACACAGAAACAATTGATAAAACTTGGCTTACTGAATATCAGGTACCTTTCTACAAAATCACTTTTTGTAAATGATTTGATTAATGATCATAACCTAGATTTGCTCTGTTTGACAGAAACATGGCTAAAACAAGATGAATACATTAGTTTAAATGAGTCCACCCCCCAAGATTACTGCTATAAAAATGAGCCACGTCCAAAAGGCAAAGGGGGAGGTGTTGCTACAATTCATAGCAATATTCTCAGTATTTCTCAGAAGACCGGCTTTAAATATAACTCCTTTGAAGTTATGGTGCTGCGTATAACATTATCTAGAGAAACATGTGTTAGTGATAAATCCCCCGTGATGTTTGTACTGGCTACTGTATACAGGCCACCAGGGCACCATACAGACTTTATTAAAGAATTTGCTGATTTTCTATCAGAGTTAGTGCTGGCTGCAGATAGAGTCCTAATTGTGGGTGATTTTAATATCCATGTTGATAATGAAAAAGATGCATTAGGATCAGCATTCATAGACATTCTGAACTCTATTGGGGTTAGACAACACGTTTCAGGACCTACTCATAGTCGAAATCATACTCTAGATTTAATACTGTCACATGGAATTGATGTTAATGGTGTTGAAATTCTGCAGCAAAGCGATGATATATCAGATCATTATCTAGTCTTGTGTAAACTCCATATAGTTAAAGCTGTAAATTCAACTCCTTCTTACAAATATGGTAGAACCATCACTTCTACCACAAAAGACTGCTTTGTGAGTAATCTTCCTGATTTATCTCAATTCCTTAGCATATCCAACAGCTCAGAACAACTTGATGATGTAACAGAAACTATGAACTCTCTCTTTTCTAGCACTTTAGATACGGTTGCTCCTTTACGCTTAAGGAAGATTAAGGAAAAGAGTCCAACACCATGGTATAATGAGCACACTCGCACTCTAAAGAGAGCAGCCCGGAAAATGGAGCGCAGCTGGAGGAAAACAAAACTAGAGGTATTTCGTTTAGCTTGGCGGGAAAGTACTCTATCCTACAGAAAAGCATTAAAAACTGCTAGATCTGATTACTTTTCGTCTCTTTTAGAACAAAACAAACATAACCCCAGTTATTTATTCAATAGTGGCAAAATTAACAAAAAATAAAGCATCAACAGGTGTTGACATTTCCCAACAGCACAGCAGTAATGACTTTATGAACTATTTTACTTCCAAAATTGATACTATTAGAGATCAAATTGTAACCATGCAGCCGTCAGCTATATTATCGCATCAAATAGTGTACTATAGATCCCCTGAGGAACAATTCCACTCATTCTCTACTATAGGAGAGGAAGAATTGTATAAACTTGTTAATTCATCTAAACCAACAACATGTATGTTAGACCCTATTCCATCTAAACTACTAAAAGAGGTGCTTCCAGAAGTCATAGATCCTCTTTTGGCTATTATTAATTCGTCATTGTCATTAGGATATGTCCCCAAAAACTTTAAATTGGCTGTTATTAAGCCTCTCATTAAAAAACCACAACTTGACCCCAAAGATCTAGTTAATTACAGACCGATCTCGAATCTCCCTTTTTTGTCAAAGATATTAGAAAAGGTTGTATCCTCACAATTACATTCCTTCTTAGAGAAAAATGATATCTGTGAGGATTTCCAGTCAGGATTTAGACCGTATCATAGTACTGAGACTGCTCTCATTAGAGTTACTAATGATCTGCTTCTATCATCTGATCGTGGTTGTATCTCTCTATTAGTTCTACTGGATCTTAGCGCTGCGTTCGACACTATCGATCACAACATTCTTTTGAATAGACTAGAAAACTTTGTTGGCATTAGTGGAAGTGCATTAGCATGGTTCAAATCGTACTTATCTGACCGCCATCAATTCGTAGCAGTGAATGACGAGGTATCATATCAATCACAAGTGCAGTATGGAGTTCCTCAAGGCTCAGTACTAGGGCCGTTACTTTTCACGCTTTATATGTTACCCTTGGGAAATATCATTAGGAAACATGGTGTTAGCTTTCACTGTTATGCTGATGATACTCAGCTCTATATTTCTTCACGGCCTGGTGAAACACACCAAATTGAGAAACTTATGGAATGCATAGTCGATATAAAAAACTGGATGACGAGTAATTTCTTACTGCTAAATTCTGAAAAAACAGAGGTGTTAATTATCGGACCTAAAACCCCCACAAGTAATAACCTAGAACACTGTCTAACACTTGATGGCTGCTCTGTAAATTCTTCGTCATCAGTCAGGAACCTAGGTGTGCTATTTAATAGTAATCTCTCCTTTGACAGCCACGTTTCTAGCATTTGTAAAACTGCATTTTTTCATCTTAAAAATATATCTAAACTGAGACCTATGCTCTCAATGTCAAATGCAGAAACATTAATTCATGCGTTTATGACCTCAAGGTTAGATTATTGTAATGCTTTATTGGGTGGTTGTTCTGCACGCTTAATAAACAAACTACAGATGGTTCAAAATGCAGCAGCTAGAGTTCTTACTAGAACCAGGAAGTATGACCACATTAGCCCGGTTCTGTCAACACTGCACTGGCTCCCTACTAAACATCGTATAGATTTTAAAATCTTGCTAATTACTTATAAAGCCCTGAATGGTTTAGCACCTCAGTACTTGAGCTCTTATCACATTATAGTCCTCCACGTCCGCTGCGTTCTCAAAACTCTGGCCATTTGATAATACCTAGAATATCAAAATCAACTGCGGGCGGCAGATCGTTTTCCTACTTAGCACCAAAACTCTAGAACAATCTACCAAACACTGTTCGGGAGGCAGACACACTCTGTCAGTTTAAATCTAGATTAAAGACCCATCTCTTTAACCTGGCTTACACATAACACACTAATACACTTCTATTATTCAAATCCGTTAAAGGATTGTTAGGCTGCATTAATTAGATCAACCGGAACCGGGAACACTTCCCATAACACACGATGTACTCGTTACATCGTAAGAAGATTGGCATCTACGCTAATAGTTGTTTGTTTCTTATTCTGTTTCTCAGTCCGTGTCCGGATCAGATGGTGGATCGGCGCCGGGAGATGATGTCTGCGGCCCTGATCGTCAGCGATGAGCCCCAGAGAAGACCTCGACTAAAATACAATAAAACTAAAAATAAAACAAATAATTAAAAATATAATAATAAAATACCTAACTACATAATACTATTATTGTTAGAAATTGCAACAATATAAAAATAGAAATATAATACATTTATACATTTAAAAATGTAATTAAAACAATAAGTAAACAATGAATAAACAATAATATCCTGGCCAGAGGAGAACTGGCCCCCCGACTGAGCCTGGTTTCTCCCAAGGTTTTTTTTTTCATTCTTTCACAGAGGGAGTTTTGGTTCCTTGCCGCTGTCGCCTCTGGCTTGCTCAGTTGGGGACACTTAATTTCTAGCGATTATAGTAAATTTGATTTCACAGTTACTATTTAAACTAAACTTAGCTAGACAATGACATCTCCGAATTCAATAATGAAACGCCCTTAACTGAAAATTGAGTGTTTAATCTTATTATTATACATTACTGACACTCTATCCTCCAACTTGATACTGTTAAGTGCTTTGACACAATCTGTATTGTTAAAAGCGCTATATAAATAAAGGTGACTTGACTTGACTTTAGATACGGTTGCTCCTTTATGCTTAAGGAAGATTAAGGATAAGAGTCCAACACCGTGGTATAATGAGCACACTCGCACCCTAAATAGAGCAGCCCCAGAAAATGGAGCGCAGCTGGAGGAAAACAAAACTAAAGGTATTTCGTATAGCTTGGCGGGAAAGTACCCTATCCTACAGAAAAGCTTTAAAAACTGCTAGATCTGATTACTTTTCATCTCTTCTAGAAGAAAACAAACATAACCCCCGGTATTTATTCAATACAGTGACTAAATTAACGAAAAATAAAGCATCAACAGGTGTTGGCATTTCCCAAGAGCACAGCAGTAATGATTTCATGAACTTCTTTTCTTCCAAGATCGATACTATCAGAGATAAAATTGTAACCATGCAGCCGTCAGCTACAGTATCGCATCAAATAGTGCACTATAGATCCCCTGAGGAACAATTCCACTCATTCTCTACTATAGGAGAGGAAGAATTGTATAAACTTGTTAAATCAGCTAAACCAACAACATGTATGTTAGATCCTATTCCATCTAAACTAATAAAAGAGCTGCTTCTAGAAGTCATAGATCCTCTTTTGGCTATTATTAATTCATCATTGTCATTAGGATATGTCCCCAAAAACCTTCAAATTGGCTATTAAGCCTCTCATTAAAAAACCACAACTTGACCCCAAAGATCTAGTTAATTACAGACCGATCTCAAATCTCCCTTTTCTGTCAAAGATACTGGAAAAGGTAGTAGCCTCACATTTATATTCCTTCTTAGAGAAAAATGGTATCTGTGAGGATTTCCAGTCAGGATTTAGACCGTATCATAGTACTGAGACTGCTCTCATTAGAGTTACAAATGATCTGCTTCTATCATCTGATCGTGGTTGTATCTCTTTATTAGTTCTACTGGATCTTAGCGCTGCGTTCGACACCGTCGACCACAACATTCTTTTAAATAGATAGAAAACTTTGTTGGCATTAGTGGAAGTGCCTTAGCATGGTTCAAATCATACTTATCTGACCGCCATCAGTTCGTAGCGGTGAATGAAGAGGTATCATATCGATCACAAGTGCAGTATGGAGTACCTCAAGGCTCAGTACTAGGGCCGTTACTTTTCACGCTTTACATGTTACCCTTGGGAGATATTATCAGGAAACACGGGGTTAGCTTTCACTGTTATGCTGATGATACTCAGTTCTATATTTCTTCACGGCCCGGTGAAACACACCAAATTGAGAAATTAACGGAATGCATAGTCGATATAAAAAACTGGATGACGAGTAATTTCCTATAGCTAAATTCTGAAAAAACAGAGGTGTTAATTATCGGACCTAAAAACCCCACATGTAATAACTTAGAACACTATCTAACACTTGACGGCTGCTCTGTCAATTCTTCTTCATCATCAGTTAGGAACCTAGGTGTGCTGTTTGATAGCAATCTTTCATTTGAAAGCCATGTTTCTAGCATCTGTAAAACTGCGTTCTTCCATCTCAAAAACATATCCAAACTGCGACCTATGCTCTCAACGTCAAATGCAGAAATATTAATTCATGCATTTACGACCTCAAGGTTAGATTATTGTAATGCTTTATTGGGTGGTGGTTCTGCACGCTTAATAAACAAACTACAGTTAGTCCAAAATGCAGCAGCTAGAGTTCTTACCAGAACCAGGAAGTATGACCACATTAGCCCGGTTCTGTCAACACTGCACTGGCTCCCTATCAAACATCGTATAGATTTTAAAATCTTGCTAATTACTTATAAAGCCCTGAATGGTTTAGCACCTCAGTACTTGAGCTCTTATCACATTATAGTCCTCCACGTCCGCTGCGTTCTCAAAACTCTGGCCATTTGATAATACCTAGAATATCAAAATCAACTGCGGGCGGCAGATCGTTTTCCTACTTAGCACCAAAACTCTGGAACAATCTACCAAACACTGTTCGGGAGGCAGACACACTCTGTCAGTTTAAATCTAGATTAAAGACCCATCTCTTTAACCTGGCTTACACATAACACACTAATACACTTCTATTATTCAAATCCGTTAAAGGATTGTTAGGCTGCATTAATTAGATCAACCGGAACCGGGAACACTTCCCATAACACACGATGTACTCGTTACATCGTAAGAAGATTGGCATCTACGCTAACATTTGTTTCTTTCTTTTTATTCTGTTTCTCAGTCCGGATCAGATGGTGGATCGGCGCCGTTAGATGATGTCTGCGGCCCTGATCGTCAGCGATGAGCCCCAGAGACATATCCCCAGTGAAGACCTCGATTAAAATACAATAAAAATAAAAATAAAACAAATAATTAAAAATATAATAATAAAATATCTAACTACATAATACTATTATTGTTAGAAATTGCAACAATATAAAAATAGAAGTATAATACATTTATACATTTAAATTTTTAATTAAAACAATAAGTAAACAATAAATAAATAATAATATCCTGGCCAGAGGAGAACTGGCCCCCTGACTGAGCCTGGTTTCTCCCAAGGTTTTTTTCTCCATTCTGTCACAGAGGGAGTTTTGGTTCCTTGCCGCTGTCGCCTCTGGCTTGCTCAGTTGGGGACACTTAATTTCTAGTAATTATCGTCAATTTGATTTCACAGACACTATTTAAACTAAACTTAGCTAGACAATGACATCTCCGAATTCAATAATGAAATGCCCTTAACTGAAAATTGAGTGTTTAATCTTATTATTTTACTTTACTGACACTCTATCCTCCAACTTGATACTGTTAAGTGCTTTGACACAATCTGTATTGTTAAAAGCGCTATATAAATAAAGGTGACTTGACTTGACATTTAACACAAACCCACCAATTCACTATCTCAACAAATTAGAATATGGTAACATGCTAATCAACTCAAAACACCTGCAAAGGTTTCCTGAGCCTTCAAAATGGTCTCTCAGTTTGGTTCACTAGGCTACACAATCATGGGGAAGACTGCTGATCTGACAGTTGTCCAGAAGACAATCATTGACACCCTTCACAAGGAGGGTAAGCCACAAACATTCATTGCCAAAGAAGCTGGCTGTTCACAGAGTGCTGCATCCAAGCATGTTAACAGAAAGTTGAGTGGAAGGAAAAAGTGTGGAAGAAAAAGATGCACAACCAACCGAGAGAACCACAGCCTTATGAGGATTGTCAAGCAAAATCGATTCAAGAATTCGGGTGAACTTCACAAGGAATGGACTGAGGCTGGGGGGTCAAGGCATCAAGAGCCACCACACACAGACGTGTCAAGGAATTTGGCTACAGTTGTCGTATTCCTCTTGTTAAGCCACTCCTGAACCACAGACAACGTCAGTGGCGTCTTATCTGGGCTAAGGAGAAGAAGAACTGGACTGTTGCCCAGTGGTCCAAAGTCCTCTTTTCAGATGAGAGCAAGTTTTGTATTTCATTTGGAAACCAAGGTCCTGGAGTCTGGAGAAAGGGTGGAGAAGCTCATAGCCCAAGTTGCATGAAGTCCAGTGTTAAGTTTCCACAGTCTGTGATGATTTGGGGTGCAATGTCATCTGCTGGTGTTGGTCCATTGTGTTTTTTGAGAACCAACGTCACTGCACCCGTTTACCAATAACTTTTGGAGCACTTCATGCTTCCTTCTGCTGACCAGCTTTTTAAAGATGCTGATTTCATTTTCAAGCAGGATTTGGCACCTGCCCACACTGCCAAAAGCACCAAAAGTTGGTTAAATGACCATGTTGTTGGTGTGCTTGACTGGCCAGCAAACTCACCAGACCTGAACCCCATAGAGATTCATGGGGTATTGTCAAGAGGAAAATGAGAAACAAGAGACCAAAAAATGCAGATGAGCTGAAGGCCACTGTCAAAGAAACCTGGGCTTCCATACCACCTCAGCAGTGCCACAAACTGATCACCTCCATGCCACGCCGACTTGAGGCAGTAATTAAAGCAAACGGAGCCCCTACCAAGTATTGAGTACATATACAGTAAATGAACATACTTTCCAGAAGTCCAACAATTCACTAAAAATGTTTTTTTTTATTGGTCTTATGAAGTATTCTAATTTGTTGAGATAGTGAATTGGTGGGTTTTTGTTAAATGTGAGCCTAAATCATCACAATTAAAAGAACCAAAGGCTTAAACTACTTCAGTCTGTGTGCATTGAATTTATTTAATACACGATTTTCACAATTTGAGTTGAATTACTGAAATAAATTAACTTTTCCACGACATTCTAATTTATTGAGATGCACCTGTATGACTGCTTTTGTGCTCCAGGGACACATATGAAATTATAGCTATTGTTTGCTTTGTCTCAACTTTAAAACATTCTTCAGGTCCACCGTCTCTGTGAAATCCACAAGAAGCTTCACATCTGCTCAAACGCCTCGGTAAGATCTGTTCATTGATGTTTGGAGTCATGAATGTGTTTGTACAGTCTTATAGTTTGACCATTGAAATAGTTTCTGACTCTAAATGCTCAACATAGCAAAGTTTGGTTAGTGTTTTTTTAACATGCCTGAATCGAGACAATGCAAATCATTCCTGAGAGTCAAGCAACATCAGTCAAATTATTCCGTCAGGCCTCTATAACCTTAGTATATTAATATATAATCAGAGACTGTGTGTTTTAATGGTCATCAGCATCACAAATCAATGCAATGTTTTTTCTAATTTAATTTAAAAAAAATCAGATGTACATTTTTAACACTATACTTTGCATTATATCACCTTTGAATCAAATTACAAAACTAGTTAATGCTAATGCGAGGGTGTTTCTGATACAGCAACTTTTGGAGTACATTTGCATGAATTTCTCACTTGTTCTTCTTGCAGAGACAGCTGTTATTGTGGCTGATCATTCTGGTCGTCGTGTTAACTCTGATAGTGAGCTGTGGTGCAGTCATTATGATCACGCTGTGCAAAACTAGTGAGCCATTCAGCCAAATAACTCATAATTATGTATTACTTATTACAGCCAGTGTGAGATTATTCATTCATATTTATGCTCTTTTTAACAACAAATCAACAGAGCAAGTGTTGCCAAGAAGTACAAGCCTAAGGAATCTCAGAGTAAATGAGTTTTTATTATATCTCACCATAACTTGCTAGTCAAATAATGTAATGCCTTCTTTTATACACTATATTGCCAAAAGTATTGGCACCCCCTTCTAATGAACAGGTTTGACTACTTTAGTAATTTCTATGAGTACAAATCTTAATGTTAAAGCATATAATGATATTCTAGGAAATTGTGTGCTTCTAATATTATAGCAACAGTTTGGACTCTTTTCTATTCTAACATGACAATGTCTCTGTGTATAAGACAAGGTTCAAAAAGAAAATGATTGATTGAGTCAGTGTGGAAGAACTTGACTGGTCTGCATAAAACCAAGTCCTAATCCCAGTTTAACACATCTGGTGTGACTGTAAATGCAGACCTTGAGACAAAAACTCATCACCAAACAGATTTTGTTGTAGAACAAAATGTCATGCTTTGTTTTACTCATAAATTGAAAGAACCCCTTATAATACTTTTTACTTTTACTTAAAACTTTTACTTTTTAAATCATTTAATTTTGTAATATATATATTATATTTTTCATATATATACTTAATTGTAGAGATATACATAGATTTACAGGCCTATTGTCACAATTGCAGCTGCTACTGTGTAGGAACGAGGGAACGAGGAGACGTTGGAGATTTTCACAAGAAACAATCTTTATTCTCGACTAAAATACAATAAAAATAAAAATAAAACAAATAATTAAAAATTTTATAATAAAATACCTAACTACATAATACTATTATTGTTAGAAATTGCAACAATATAAAAATAGAAATATAATACATTTATACATTTAAAAATTTAATTAAAACAATAAGTAAACAATGAATAAACAATAATATCCTGGCCAGAGGAGAACTGGCCCCCCGACTGAGCCTGGTTTCTCCCGAGGTTTTTTTCTCCATTTTGTCTCAGAGGGAGTTTTGGTTCCTTGCCGCTGTCGCCTCTGGCTTGCTCAGTTGGGGACACTTAATTTCTAGCGATTATCGTAAATTGGATTTCACAGATACTATTTAAACTAAACTTAGCTAGACAATGACATCTCCGAATTCAATAATGAAATGCCCTTAACCGAAAATTGAGTGTTTAATCTTATTATTATACATTACTGACACTCTATCCTCCAACTTGATACTGTTAAGTGCTTTGACACAATCTGTATTGTTAAAAGCGCTATATAAATAAAGGTGACTTGACTTGACTTGACTTGACTTTATTCATCCAAATAAAGACTAACAGACAGGCATGAATGCACACATAGCATGGGGAACAGGCATTTAATCAAACTTTAAATCAGAACAATAACCGGGAGCAAGGATTACCACAAACAACATCATAAACGTGACATTACTCCCCCCCTCCCGGAAGGGGGGTGGGCACCCTGGAGGCTGGTGCAGGACAGGGACACGGGGGAGTCCTCCGGGGCGGATCAGGGGACTCGGGAGGCCATGGCGACACAGGCAGTCCAGGGGGTCATGGCCGAACAGGGAGCTTAGGGAGCCATGGCAGGATAGACCATCCGGGGAGCCATGGCGGAGCAGGGAGCCATGGCAGATCAGCCTCCGAGGCCGGGGCCCAGCCTCTCCAGCTGACACCCAATAACCCCCCCAAAAAAAATCCTTGGGGGAAATTACGAGCTCCGAGGCCCTCCAAGGGCTAGACATGGGGACTGCGACCCTCTCTGGGCTAAACTCGGGAACAGGAGCCCCCCGTGGGCTAAACTCGGGAACAGGAGCCCTCCGTGGGCTAAACTTTGGAACAGGAGCCCTCTGCGGGCTAAACTCGGGAACAGGAGCCCTCCGTGGGCTAGATTTGGGGACTGGAGCCATCTCTGGGCTGGATTCGGGGACTGCAGCTCTTACTTGATGCTGGTCTGGGGCTAAAGCCAACTCTCGACTCTGGTCAGGGGCTGGAGCCGACACTGGAGTGAACTCCGGGGCTGGAGCCGACACTGGAGCCGACACTGGAGCGAGTTCTGGGGCTGGAGCCGACACTGGAGCGAACTCTGAGGCGAGGATGAGGGCTGATAACAGTCTTTTTTTCCTCATCCTCCTCATTTGGTTGGGGGTGAAAGGGCCACCTGGCGGGCTCGACTGGGGCACGGCCGGTGGGCTTGACTGGGGAACGGCTGATGGACTTGACTGGGGAATGGCCGGCGGGCTTGACTTAACGGTGGCTGGCAGAGTCGACTGGGGAACGGCCGGTGGGATTGACTGGGGAATGGCTGACGGACTTCGCTTAATGGTGGCCGGCGGACTCGACTGGGGAACGGCCGGTGGGCTTGACTGGGGAACAGCTGACGGACTTGACTTAATGGTGGCCGGCGGACTCTCCTGGGGAACAGCCGGTGGGCTTGACTGGGGAATGGCTGATGGACTTGACTTAACGGTGGCTGGCGGACTCGACTGGGGAACAGCCGGTGGGCTTGACTGGGGAACGGCTGACGGACTTGACTTAACGGTGCCTGGCGGACTTGACTGGGGAAAGGCTGACGGACTCGACTGGGGAACGGCTGACGGACTTGATGGCGAGCTGGTTCTGGATTGGGGCCTTACACTCTCCAGACACCGGAGGATCCCCTCCCTCCAGCTTAGTCCTGAGGTGTCTGGGAGGTCCACGGGGAGATAGTAACTGGCCCCGATCCAGAACAGAGAATTGAGCATGGCGTCATCTGGCGCCATACACACGGCGAGCCCACAGAACTCCCGCGCATAATCCACAAACGGGAGATCTCTGCGGGCTAGGGCGGAGAATCGTGCGCCAGTTTCCATGCTGCAGGGAGGAAAAACTGGAAAACAAAAGACTTTCAAAAAACGGAAAAAACAAACGGGGCGCCGCTTACTGTTTCTGTTTCGGTCCGGTGTTCTGTCATGATTCGGCTGCTGCTACTGTGTAGGAACGAGGGAGCGAGGAGACATCTGAGATATTCACAAGGAACAATCTTTATTCATCCAAATAAAGACTAACAGACAGGTATGAATGCAAACGTAGCATGGGGAACAGACATTTAATCAAACTTTAAATCAGAACAATAACCAGGAGCAAGGATTACCACAAACAACATCATAAACGTGACACCTATCTGAATCCTATCTGTATTTTTTTTTTTTTTTTTATGTGCCTTAAAAACACTATAGGATTAATAAATGAATAAGACAATATTCTATAGTTGTGTCTGCCTGATAAATATTGCATTTTAAAATGTTAATAAAATACTACTTTTTATCTCTATCTGTATATTTATTTCTACTTTGCTGTTTCAGAACACTTTCTATCATGTAAATGTACTGCTTCTCCTCTCTGGTCTAAAGCACCGGTGTTTTTAAAAGTCATCTTCCTGTTTGGTCGACCGTATTTCATTTTTAGATCAGTCTGCTGATCGCTTCATGAACACACCGTAAGTGGTTAACTGTAGTGAGATGCCAAAACAGGAAGTGAACATTTAGCTCTTAAGAAAATGCCACCACAGACAGCAATATAGCGACCAGAAGCTAGTCGAGCGCTGGGCCTTTGAGATGAAACCAAGTTAATACAGTCTAGAAGATACAACCTAGACCTAATTACAGGCTCCCTCGAGAGTCAACTGAGGTGAAGGACCACTTGTGTACATTTGAAAGATTTTGAGGTAGTTATGAAAGAGGAAAACTTGATGATAAGAGTACAAATGAATGGTGCGTGAGCAGCTGAAGATCATTTTCTGGCTGAACAGACCTGATGCTGGAGTGAAAGTTGCATGAGGAACAAAAACTGGTTTTGTGCTAGAGTTTATGGCTATATATCACAATGCATTTTTTTATCACTATCACACATATATATATATATACTTAAAAATAAACTTCCCCTTAAGTGTTGTGGCTAAATATTTCAAAGCCAGTGTCATCTACAGATCTGTTAGATCTATAAACAGTATGGTGTGAACTTTGGTCATCTCTGCAGGAGGTCTCAACATGTTTCTATTCTCACAAACACAGCTTTATCAGCAGCATCTTCACTACAGCAGGAAGCAGATAACAACGCATCACATCAAATACAAGAATATAGTCTTGCATTATTATATTTTACATTAACCTAACATTCAGCATTAAAATATTAACTATTATAATGTGCATTGTGGAGATGATGTGAAGTGCATGATATGATTGCATATTAAATGCAGTGACACAAATGCTGTGTATCGAATGTGGTGAAATATATAAAGTCATACTAAGATCAGCTCATTCTCACTCTGCCACAATGATGAAGGAGACTCTGCTGCTGATGTTCCTCCTCACACACGCTGCAGGTACGAAATACACTGATGTTTTCTCTGACTGTGTATTGTATATATACTGGATTATGTTATTATCAATTTTGCATAGAACTATCAGTGTTAAAGTTTAATGGTCGAATGTCTCTTTTATCTACTGTAACGTATGACTGAGTTTTCAGCTGAAACCGAACAGGTGCATCTTAAATAAGATGTCAAGATATTTTATCTTATGAGGAGCCACTATTTTGGTTATTTCATTACTGGATGATTAGCACATACACTATATTGCCAAAAGTATTGGCGCCCCCTTCTAATGAACAGGTTTGACTACTTTAGTAATTTCTATGAGTACAAATCTTAATGTTAAAGCATATAATGATATTCTAGGAAATTGTGTGCTTCTAATATTATAGCAACAGTTTGGACTCTTTTCTATTCTAACATGACAATGTCTCTGTGTATAAGACAAGGTTCAAAAAGAAAATGATTGATTGAGTCAGTGTGGAAGAACTTGACTGGTCTGCATAAAACCAAGTCCTAATCCCAGTTTAACACCTCTGGTGTGACTGTAAATGCAGACCTTGAGACAAAAACTCATCACCAAACACCAATGACTTGTACATATGGGTTCAGTCATTTTAGACACTTACAAAACTGTTGCAACAGAGATGAAATACAATTTTTAAATACATGAATTATGTTCCCATCGTTGTTGCCACAGATTTGGAAGTGCATTTTTCTGTTCTAAAGAAGGGGGTGCCAATACTTTTGGCAATATAGTGTATGTACAAGTCATTGGTGTTTGGTGATGAGTTTTTGTCTCAAGGTCTGCATTTACAGTCACACCAGAGGTGTTAAACTGGGATTAGGACTTGGTTTTATGCAGACCAGTCAAGTTCTTCCACACTGATTGCTAGAAATTACTAAAGTAGTCAAACCTGTTCATTAGAAGGGGGCGACCCAATACTTTTGGCAATATAGTGTATATTTTGTGCAATGCTGTGTGCAGACCACAGACGTATTTCCTTGAAAGCGTTTCAGCAGTATGGTCTGTTTCTGTAAGTTATGTAAAATGGCATAATGCTATGATTCATTCATGATTTATTCATTCTTTTGAGTCGGTTCTGTTCAGTGAATTGGATAATTGGGTTCACAGAGTGGTCAGAAGTGAAGTTTGATTCATTCATGAGCGGATTCCCAGTTAATAAAACAGTATCTGGATGTTTTAACAAAGAACAAGCAGCAAAGGATCTACAATTAATTTGATGAAGGATTGAAGGATTTTTAATGATTTTTAGTCATGCAGTGCTTCGGCACAGATACCATTCTTCGTATTATCGTGTACTGATGCGTGTACTGATAAGGCAGTATGCTTATGTAAATGATCTCATATGTGCTCATGCATATAGTGAAATAAGGTGTTGTCTATCCATACAGTATATAGATCATATAGTTCAGCAGACTGGTATTTTTGCACAGGTTCTGGTGCATGTAAGGTTTATAGATTTTGTGATACTTGTCCATAAGCACACTTTTAGACTGAAGTGTTATACATGAAGCTGTGGTCAGGTCAGGTTTCAGATCAAATTCTGCGGGTCCCCTTGATAATGAAGAAATACATTTCAAAGTGAAATGTTTATTGATGCTTGTGTTGTGTGTAAATTCTTTCGTGATGATTCATTTCTCTTTAAAGTGTAAACACTGTCTCTGTAGTCAAAACATTGCTCCGTTTGATATCATAATTTTTCCCCATTCATTTCAGTTCAATTCAATTTCAGTTTGTTTATTAGGAATAACCCCTTGAGATACACAATCTCGTTTTCAAGAGGGTCCCAAAATACAGTGAAAGACAATCACAACCAAATATCAACAAACAACAACATAAGTGTCATTTCACTTAGGGGTGTACTCACTTTTGTGGCCAGCGGTTTAGACATTAATGGCTGTGTGTTGAGTTATTTTGAGGGGACAGCAAATTTACACTGTTATACAAGCTGTACACTCACTACTTTACATTGTAGCAAAGTGTTATTTCTTCAGTGTTGTCACATGAAAATATATAATAAAATATTTACAAAAATGTGAGGGGTTTACTCACTTCTGTGAGATACTGTATAATAAAAAATACAGTTACATTTTGTGAAAACAAAAGTTGTTAAATACAATTTTAAAAATTAATGTTTTGTAATATATAAGTATATATGAATATATGAGAATGTTTACTGATTTTCTTTCTTTTTTTTGTATCAAATTTTTATCAAATCCAATTAGAGGCCTTGAACATAATGATTGTAACCTACTAATGTGTTCTACATACAAAAATACAAAACAGATTGCATGCATATATACTGTACAGACATGAGCAGTTATATTTTTAGCTGAAGCGTTTCTTTGACATGTAACCCAGTGTTTCTGTCAGGTCTGTTGATTTCTCCGTCTCAGTTTGTGCTCGAGTGCCAGAGATCTGAGGGTTTGTGGGTGTAAACACAGTGCTTATTGCTTGTTTCTGATGATTACTGGAAAGGCTTTGTAGAGAAGAAGCCATCGTGTCTGTGTTAATGCTGTTTTCAGTGTTGTTTCGGAGGGAATCGGTCACGTTGGTTTCACCTGACTTGAAAAACTGTTATAAATATATGAGCAGTTTTGTCACACCATCCACAAATGCTCTTGCAAAATCGTGCGGGGGGGTGAGTCAGGCCGGAGCGGTAGAAAAACAGGAACCAGAAGACGAGAAAAGAGCAGATTTCATATGCGTTCCCATCAAACATCTTCATAATGACACAGACATGGATCTGTTCTGTCTTCTGTTCATCTACAGCTTCATCAGACTCTCAGGTGAGACACTACACAAGCATCCATACTGTTTACATACAGATACACCTGCTTTATTATCCTGTGAAATATGAATCGTTTTCTTATATGAGTAATCTCAAGATTTTCATGTTTATGCAAAGATGCAAGATTACTAAATTTATAAAGTCAACAATATTATGATATTGGCATAAAGAGTAAACCGAAGGGTCCAAAAGTCTGAGACTATATTGAAAATCTGGGATTTAAAAAAATAGATATAAAATATATTAAAAAAAATATAATAATAATTACTTATAAAACTATTTTTTTAATTCTAAAACAATAGACATTTTTTTAAAGATATAAAATATTTGACACTGTTTTTGGATCAAATTGTTATTTTAATATATGTATATATTAATATTTTAGAAATTTGTTCACATTTTATTTTTTGAAATAAATATGAAATTAAATGTAAGTTAAAATAAATCAAAAATGGCATAAAAAGCCACAGACTTTTGGATTAATTCATGCATTCGTTATTTTAATATACAATATTTCTTTTGTGAAGGTGCTCAGGACATCGCTACAGTCAGGCAGATATCTGTTCGGAGAGGACAGTCTGTCATAATTCCTTGTTTATATAATCAGAAATATGCATTTTCATTCAAATACTTGAGCGCTGGATACTTTTGGCTATTGAGTGATTATGTGGAGCTCCAGAGACGTCATCATAAAACTGTATTTATCTCAGATGACACGTCTCGTCACAGCTTCACCGTCCGCATGGATAACGTCCAGGAGTCTGGCTATTACTGGTGTGCCATTCATATTCCTTCAGCTTTTGATAAACGAGCGAGGTTTTTCTTTAACTTTGCATAGAACTATCAGTGTTAATGTTTAATGGTCGAATGTCTCTTTTATCTACTGTAACGGATGACTGAGTTTTCAGCTGAAACCGAACAGGTGCATCTTAAATAAGATGTCAAGAATTAGATATTTTATCTCAAGAGGCACGAGGCTCTATTTTGGTTATTTCATCACTGGATGATTCATTTGCACATACAACCCCAAATCAGAAAAAGTTGGGACAGTATGGAAAACGCAAATAAAAAAAAAGTAGTGATTTCTAAATTTACTTTGACTTGTATTTCATTGCAGACAATATGAACACAAAATATTTCATGTTTTGTCTGGTCAACTTCATGTCATTTGTAAATATACATCCTTTCCTGTCATTCAGACCTGCAACACATTCCAAAAAAAGTTGGGACAGTAAAGCATTTACCACTTTGTAATGTTGCCATTCCTTTTCACAACACTTAAAAGACGTTTAGGGACTGAAGACACCAAGTGATGAAGTGTTTCAGGTGTAATTTTGTCCCATTCTTCCTGCAAACAAGTCTTAAGGTGGGCAACAGTACGGGGTCTTCGTTGTCGCATTTTGCGCTTCAAAATGCGCCACACATTCTCTATTGGAGACAGGTCGGGACTGCAGGCAGGCCAGTCAAGTACCCGTACCCTCTTCCTCCGCAGCCAGGACTTTGTAATGTGTGCAGAATGTGGTTTTGCACTGTCTTGTTGAAATATGCATGGACGTCCCTGGAAAAGATGTCTTCTTGAAGGCAGCATATTGTGCTCCAAAATCTCTATGTACTTTTCAGCATTAATGGTGCCATCACAGAAGTGCAAGTTACCTTTGCCAAGGGCACTGACACAACCCCATACCATGACAGACCCTGGCTTTTGGACTTGTTGCTGGTAACAGTCTGGATGATCCTTTTCTTCTTTGGTCCGGAGCACACGGCGTCCATTCCTCCCAAAAAATACCTGAAATACTGATTCATCTGACCACAGTACACGTTTCCACTGTGTGATGGTCCATCCCAGATGCCTCCGAGCCCAGAGAAGTCGACGGCGCTTCTGGACACTGTTAACATAGGGCTTCCTTTTGGCACAGTACAGTTTTAACTGGCATTTGTGGATGTAACTACGTATTGTGGTACTTGACAAAGGTTTGCCAAAGCAGTCCTGAGCCCATGTGGTGATATCGCTTATAGATGAATGACGATTCTTGATGCAGTGCCGCCTGAGGGATCGGAGATCACGGTTGTTCAGCTTAGGCTTGCGCCCTTGTCCTTTACGCACCGAAATTCCTCCAGATTCCTTGAATCTTTTAATTATGTTATGCACTGTTGAAGGTGAACTATCCAAATCTCTTCCTATCTTTCTTTGAGGAACATTGTTTTTAAACATTTCAATAATTTTCTCACGTATTTGTTGGCAAACTGGCGATCCTCGGCCCATCTTTGCTCCTAAAGGACTAGACCTTTCTTGGATGCTGCTTTTGTACCAAATCATAATTACAATCACCTGTTGACATCAACTGTTTCAAATCACATCATTATTTAACCAATTTACCTCATTACTAGCCCTAAATTGCTCCTGTCCCAACTTTTTTTGGAATGTGTTGCAGGTCTGAATGACAGGAAAGGATGTATATTTACAAATGACATGAAGTTGACCAGACAAAACATGAAATATTTTGTGTTCATATTGTCTGCAATGAAATACAAGTCAAAGTAAATTTAGAAATCACTACTTTCTTTTTTTATTTGCGTTTTCCATACTGTCCCAACTTTTTCTGATTTGGGGTTGTATATTCTGTGCAATGCTGTGTGCAGACCACAGACGTATTTCTTTGAAAGCGTTTCAGCAGTATGGTCGGTTTCTGTAAGTTATGTAAAATGGCATAATGCTATGATTCATTCATGATTTATTCATTCTTTTGAGTCGGTTCTGTTCAGTGAATTGGATAATTGGGTTCACAAAGTGGTCAGAAGTGAAGTTTGATTCATTCATGAGCGGATTCCCAGTTAATAAAACAGTATCTGGATGTTTTAACAAAGAACAAGCAGCAAAGGATCTACAATTAATTTGATGAAGGATTGAAGGATTTTTAATGATTTTTAGTCATGCAATGCTTCGGCACAGATACCATTATTCGTATTATCGTGTACTGATGCGTGTACTGATAAGGCAGTATGCTTATGTAAATGATCTCATATGTGCTCATGCATATAGTGAAATAAGGTGTTGTCTATCCATACAGTATATAGATCATATAGTTCAGCAGACTGGTATTTTTGCACAGGTTCTGGTGCATGTAAGGTTTATAGATTTTGTGATATTTGTCCATAAGCACACTTTTAGACTGAAGTGTTATACATGAAGCTGTGGTCAGGTCAGGTTTCAGATCAAATTCTGCATGTCCCCTTTGATAATGAAGAACGTCTCAGGTTACGTATGTAACCATGGTTCCCTGAGAGTAGGGAACGAGACACTGCGTCCTCTAGGAGTCGCTATGGGGAACATCGTCAGCGTGACCCGTGTCTGAAGCATACATACAAAAACACCACTTGTTGGCCGGCGACAGCCTATGACGTCACTACTGGCGCGAACCACAGTATAAAGGGGCGCCGGGAAAATACGTCATCCACTTCTTCGTCTGAAGCTTGCGTCCGAACCATGGCACCGCGCCTAGAGGACGCAGTGTCTCATTCCCTACTCTCAGGGAACCATGGTTACATACGTAACCTGAGACGTTCCCTTTCGAGGGAACTTCGAACTGCGTCCTCTAGGGGTCGCTATGGGGAACGGAATACCCATGCCACCATGCTGAGGGGAGTGCAAGCCAAGCACAAAAGGCGAGCACTAAGTACCAACTCTACCCGGCTACGGGAGTTGCCCCTGGGACGGTTAGACGGCTGTCAGTGACATTATCCCCTACGGCCAAAGACCTGAGCTGCATACCCTGAAACTTACCTGTTAAGGGCCGGGACTCCCGGACCCAGGGTAGAGCTCGAAGGGTTAGAATCATAAGAAAAGATTCCTTTAAGGGGATACGGCCAAGTGCCTAGGATAGTAGCTAGGTCCTGGCCTGTCACCCAGGGGCTACCGCTTGTTCTGCATGAGCTTAATGAGGGAACTGTCTCAACAGACCCTTGGTAGCAACACCCTGTTCAAGTCAGTATCACTATGATACATAGGTAGTGTGGGCCCAAGGCGAAACCGGGGCCTGCCAACTCAAAGAAAGGGCACGAAGCCGCAGCGCGTAATCCCTACCATACAGGATTTTTAGAAAGAACGCAAAACCACTTGATGTGCGATCTTACCACAATGTGGATTTTTAGAAAAGTGCCCAGAGACTAGCGTGCGCACTTACATAACATGGATTTCTTTTCCGTTCTAGGGAATCACAGAGGCTGTCATACACAGCGAGCAGCTTAACAGGGAGGCCGAGAGAGGCCTAACAACCTGAAGTTTGCTGATTCTGAGCTCTGGGGAGTGGAGAACCTAACTCTCAGCATGAGAGGGAACTCAGACGCTTCAGAAGGGAGTGGCATGCTCATATGTGACCCTCTACAGAGAGGGGAGCAATGCTAGCTCGACCAACCAGGAGAGCATAAGGCTGCTGTGACATCTCTGGAGAGCGGAGAACTCAACTCTCAGAATGAGAGGGAACTCAGAAGCTCGGAAGGGAGCGGCATGCTCAAAGGTGACCCTCTATAGTGAGGGGAGCAATGCTAGCTCGACCATAGGACAGCAACCTAGCAGGGAGACATAAAGAAGCCTAACAACCTGAGGCTACTGTGACAGCTCAGAAGGGAGCAGCATACTCATAGGTGACCCTCTATAGTGAGGGGAGCAATACTAGCTCGACCAGCCAAGAGTGAGGCTGCTGTGACCGCACCGGAGAGCGGAGAACCCACTCTAACATTACAGGGAACTCAGAAGGGAGTGCTCGACCGACAAGGAGAGCAACCTAACAGGGAGGCAGAGAGAGGCCTATCAACCTGAGGCCGCTGCATCACAGCCTTCGGAAGGGAGCAGAGTGCTCATAGGTGACCCTCTCGATGAGGGGAGCAATACTGGCTTGACCGACCCGGAGAGCACCTGAGGCCGCTGAATCACAGCCCTTGGAAGGGAGCGGCATGTTCATAGGTGACACTCTATGGTGAGGGGAACAATGCTAGCTCGACCATACCGGGAGAGCAACGTCTAAATCACAGAGCTCCGGGCATCGGAGAGCTCCACTCTCAGCATGAGAGGGAACTCAACCGTTCAGAAGGGAGCGGCATGCTCATAGGTGACCCTCTATGGTGAGGGGAGCAATGCTAGCTCGACCGACAAGGAGAGCAACCTACCTGAGGCCGCTGAATCACAGCGCTCGGCAGGGAGCAGTGTGCTCATAAACGACCCTCTACGATGAGGGGCTTTATGCTCTATACATAGGTAGAGTGGGGCCCAAGGTGAAAACCGGGGCCTGACCAACTCAAAGAAAGGGCACGAAGCCGCAGCTCGTAACTCCTACCGTACAGAATTTTTAGAAAAGAACGCAAAACACTTGATGTGCGATCTTACCACAACGTGGGTTTTAGAAAAGTGCACAGAGACTTAGCGTGCACACTTACCATATGCTGTCAGAGCTCTGGGGAGCGGAGAACTTAACTCTCAGCATGAGAGGGAACTCAATCGCTCAGAAGGGAGCGGCATGCTCATAGGTGACCCTCTATGGTGAGGGGAGCAATGCTGGCTCGACCAACCAGGAGAGCATGAGGCTACTGTGACAGCTCCGGAGAGCGGGGAACTCAACTCTCAGCACGAGAGGGAACCCAGACGCTCAGAAGGGAGCGGCATGCTCATAGGTGACCCTCTATGGTGAGGGGAGCAATGCTAGCCACTACCTGAAACCTCAGTAGCCCTCCAGTAGCCACAATCCTAGCAGGGGAACACTCTAGGCAAGGGCTCAGGGAGATGCTACTTAAAACCCCCCGAGAGGGGAGCAGTCCCTGAGCTAGTATATAGATATCCTCAGATAGCCATGCACCTTCCTCAAAAGGCGGTGTCCCCCTTTGTCCAGAATTATATTTTAAAAAGACCCGCAGGTCCTGGAATTGCAGTGCTGGGGACCTGCTGACCAAGGAGGCTCCACAGAGACCTACGACTAGGCCACACGATCCAGGGGTCTCATCCCAGCCTGGATCTAGTATCGACGAGTGAGGTCATCACTGCACTGAGTCGAAACAAAAACCGACAGGTTTCCCAGAAATACTGCAAAGAATGGTTACACAATACCAGTTTTTCCGTAGAACTGGATTGCACTCACCCATCCATGGTTCCTGCGCATGAGATCAGTCCAGGAGGCGACGTCCGAAGAGTCGGGTCCGGACCATCAGTAAGGTAGTTTCTATGAAACATAGAACTCCACCAAAAACATCATAAGTCCAGCATAGAGACTGCAATGTTACAAGCGCAGGTTTCTAGGTTCCCACCTAACCTCGGTCAGGTGGAGTACAATGGTTGCAGGGGAATTAGAGAGGGGAAGATGAGGGCTTTATAAATGTTTCACAGGCCCCCCGAGGGAAGCGAGTAGATGTTTCAATTCTTACTCCGGTCCGGACGAGAGCGTTGAGAACGCCTTGTCTGGATCACCTCCCTCAGGTCTTGCCTACCTCTCTTTGACCCGCGCCACCCTCTACCCCTACCCGCAGGCGGGGGAGGGGCACGAGCAGCGACACTAGCCTTCTGTGCCCATCTCTGATCCCCAGACGGAGATGGGCCAGGACCCCTGCGTTGTTCGGGCTCAGACCTGGACCTTCTTGGAAAGAAGGATTTGAAGGCTGCTGAGCATGCCTTCGCCTCCCTAAACTTCTCAACCACCGTCTCAACGGAGGTACTGAAAAGCTCGGAAGGCGAGACCGGAGCATCGAGCAGAAAGCCCTTCTCTTTCTTCCCGATATCTGCCAGGTTCACCCACAGATGTCTCTCCATTACCACCATGGCCGCCATAGACATGCCCATAGCAGTGGCGGCCTGCTTAGTGGCACGGAGAGCCAAATCTGTGGTGCGGCGCAGCTCAGTCACTTCATCAGGTGACAAGCCCTGACCCTTATCCAGGTCTTTCTGCAGATCAGCCTGGTAAGCCTGAAGCACCGCCATCGTGTGCAACGAAGCGACAGCCTGACCTGCTGCTGCATATGCCTTGCCATTTAAGCGAGATGTTTCCTGAAGGGGCTTAGATGGCAAGGAGGGAGCCTTAAGAGAGGATGTCTCGCCCACGGAGAGATAGCTGGCCAGCGTCTCTTCCACAGGGGGCATCCTCTCATAGCCGTTTTCACGCATCCCCTCCACGTTAGCATAACTAGTATGCTGAAGCCTGTGAATGCGTGCGGAAAATGGCTTTTTCCATTCCTTCTCAACCTCCGCATGGAGATCTGGAAGAAATGGGAGGCTCACTCGAGCTGGGCGGTTATGGCCAGAAAGATAACGCTCATCGAGATGACCCCGCGGCGCCACCATCTTGGCCCGCTTCCACGGCAAGTCAAGCCTCGCCGTGGCGCGTTCCATAACCTCCAGTAACTCATCATACGCAGGGCAGGAGGATTGATCGGGCTCAGCCTCAGCTTTATCACCCTCAGACATCTCCTGCTCTTCCTGGGCATAACCCAGCAGAGCACCAGCCGCTGGATCAGATGATGTCAGCGAAATCGCATCATCATCCAGCCGCTCACCCTCGTTCGCGGCCGACGAGCGCGAGAGGAAAAGCCCCCTCTCTAACTCATCGGCCAGCTCCGCCTGCGAGCCCCACAAGATCATTCCCCTCCGTGCCTCGGCAACAGTGAGTCCTGAACCGTGGGAAGCAGATGGCTGCCCCTCCTTCCTCGAAAAGAGAGACAGACGAGAGCGGAGCTTTCTCATCGAGAAAAACTCACAGTGCACGCAGATCGCTCCCTCGAGAACATCGCGTGCATGCTCCTCGCCCAAACAAAAAACGCAAAGATCATGTGTGTCATCAGGTGTCAAATAACGAGGACACGGATGCACACATCTCCTAAACGCCTTGCTAGTGCTCGCCATAGTAACAGTAAAAAATCGTTCTTACCAGTAGAATGCACGCTTCAAACAGAACAGTCATTGAAGACGAAGAAGATGGATGACGTATTTTCCCGGGGCCCCTTTATACTGTGGTTCGCGCCAGTAGTGACGTCATAGGCTGTCGCCGGCCAACAAGTGGTGTATTTGTATGTATGCTTCAGACACGGGTCACGCTGACGACGTTCCCCATAGCGACCCCTAGAGGACGCAGTTCGAAGTTCCCTCGAAAGGGAAATACATTTCAAAGTGAAATGTTTATTGATGCTTGTGTTGTGTGTAAATTCTTTCTTGATGATTAATTTCTCTTTAAAGTGTAAACACTGTCTCTGTAGTCAAAACATTGCTCTGTTTGATATCATAATTTTTTCCCCATTCATTTCAGTTCAATTCAATTAGGTTTGTTTATTAGGAATAACCCCTTGAGATATACAATCTCGTTTTCAAGTGGGTCCCAACATACAGTGTAAGACAATCACAACCAAATATCAACAAACAATATAAATGCAAATATCAATACAACAAACACATTAATACACAACACACATTAGAAAAGTACGCCACCAATTTGAAAAAATGGCCAATAAATATCCAACAAAACACAATAATCAGTGAATAGAACTGTATATAAACATCAAATAGAAACAAATAAAATAGAATGATGTAATGGATCTAATATCTACAAATAAATTATTCCAATATGTTGGATTTTTCAACATAAAAGCCTTTTTGCCAATTGTTTTTCTTCAGTTGGGGGGGGGGGGGTCTGGTTTGGGGGAATGCCTAACTGGGTAATTTACTGAGAAAGGTACTAAATATTGTTTTAGGTAACTGGAGTTACTAAAATGAATGCATTTAAATATAAATTGAAGCCGATGAATATGTCTTCTTATTTGTAAAGATGGCAATTATAATGTATCATACATTATAAAGTGATGAGTTAAAAAGAACCTCCCCCAAAAAATCTATAAAGTCTATTATAAACCGATCATATTTTGGAGCAGTTTGATAAACAACATCAAAATAATTTAAGCCGGAAATTTTGGTGTGAAGCCAGTTTCTTACCAACACTTTATGAAAAACAATTTTGAGATCGATGTAAAATACTAATTCCAAAGTTAACTTTACGCAAAACATAATTAATATGTGATTTAAAGGAAGGTCCAGAATCAAGTCTTAGACCAATATATTTAATAGTGTCAAATTTATGCAAAGGACCATCTTTACATGATACAGCACACAAACCAGCTTTGGGCTTAAGTTCTGTCTAAAACCAAAACTCATAATATAGGACTAGTTTATTATCCAAAAGCCAATCTTGCAAAATATAAAATCACTGAAGAGATAACTGAATTTGTAAAAAAAAAAAAAAAAAAAATCAGATTTTCAGTTGGACATGACAATTTTAGAAAATTATTGGTAAATTATTCACATAAATAGAAAAAAAGCAGTGGTCCCAATATTGAGCCTTGCCGCACACCTCTTTGTTGGATAAAAATAAAACAGATTTATTTTCATTTATGACAACACATTGTTTTCTATTATGCAAGTATGAATTTTAATGTTTCTTTTACAGGAACTCAAGACATCTATACAGTCAGTAAAATATCTGTTCAAAAACAACAAACGATCACAATCCCATGTTTATATGATCAGAAATACGTCAATTACCCAAAATATATGAGTTCTGGAGTTGCTTGGATGTTCAGTCGTAACGTAACACACAACAGAATGTCTATTGTGGATAATCACAAAGAAAATGTGTTTACGGTGACACTGAGAGAAGCTGAAGTGAGTGACTCCGGCAAATACTGGTGTGCTGTTTCCTTACCTGGAAAAGATGCTGGCGCACGTCTGTACCTGCAGGTTACAGAAGGTATCATTTATTCTGTGCAGCTTTATAAACCCATCCAGCTGTTTTCTTGATGACTTTAAATGACTTTGTCTCTGACCTTTGTCTAGCTGAAGCAGGGCTCCGTGTCTCCAGTCAGAGAGTGTCGGGTTATGAGGGTGGTAACGTCACCATCCGCTGTCACGGCGCTTCACGCTGGTGCAAGATCAAGGGATCATGTGTTGGGAGAGATGGAGGATCTCTAGAGAGAACTGCAGTGCATGATGATGGTGATGATGTTCTGAGAGTGATGCTGTGGCAGCTGCAGAAAGAGGACAGTGGATGGTACTACTGCTGTAATGAGGATTCACAGATGCCTGTTCATATTACTGTGATGAAGGCCCTAGATATTACACAGTTTACAACTAACCCCTCTTATAGCACCATGCCACTCAGTGCAGACAGGTAAGCGATTGTGCTTGTTTAATCAAAGCACTCGTTAGCAGCGGATCATTAATTGGTTCTTATTGCCAGACTTGATTTTAGGCGGATGCTGTGGCTGCTCATTCTGGGAGCGATACTTCCCATTACAGTCTGTGGAGCTGTGATGCTGATCAAAGCAAGGAACAAGAGAAGTGAGTGATTTAATGAGTTTATTATTAAGACAGAGATTACAGCATTTGTACAGTATTACATGAGTGTGTGTGTGTGTGTGTGTGTGTGTGTGCGCAGAACAAAGAGCTGAAAGCTCAAAGCTTCATGATGACATGAACAAACAGCAACTGCCCAAAGTAGGTGAAACACAGTTTACATTCACCATACTATCAACTTTTGATCACTATCCATCACTATTAATATTATTTTCATAGGAACCTGGGAAAAACAGTGAGGTTACTTGTGAAAATCTCTATGAATCCAAGACTGGAAATAAACCAAACACTCAGGTACTTTTATCACATTTGCAGATTTCACACACTTGCACTATAAACTGTTGTTGTTTTTATTATTTATTAATATACTAATTTTTAATAGGGAAATGGAAAAAAACAATGAGGTTGCATGTGAAAATCTCTATGAATCCAAGACTGGAAATAAACCAAACACTCAGGTACTTTTATCACATCTGTAGCATTCATAAACTTGCACTATAAATGTCAGGGTTCTGTTGTGTGTGTCATCTGTTCCTGCCTCTTGTGTCCATATTTGGTTTGTTTCCTGTCCTTGTTTCATGTCATTATTAGTTCATTTGTGTCCAGGTGTGTTTATGTGATTATGTGTAAATTACCCTGTGTATTTACGTAAGTCCTGTCTTTTGAGTTTGATTTCGTCTGGTCTACTTGTGACTTCCCGGTGTATCCTGTCTCTCTGCCTTGTCTTGTCCTGCCTTGATGTCCTGATTAAAGACTATTATTTGAGTTTACGTCCTCGTCTGCGTGTCCTTGTTCCTCCCTCGTGTGTGCACCGTGACAGAAGACCAGACCTAAACTGTAAGCGGCGCCCCTTCACCTCGTTTCGTTTTTCCGTTTTTTCTAAAGTCTTTTGTTTTGGTTCCTGTTGGTATGTCTGTCCCACGGCAAGGAAGTCGCCGCTCGTAATCCCGCCATAGCCCACTGCAAGACGGCGTGGGAGTTCAGCGGGATCGCCGCGAGTCCACTGGCCGCGAGCCCTCATGCCCGCCGATCGCGGGAGATATCCGCGGGTTGCCTAGTTCCCGGGTTGCCGCTCCCCCAGGCGAGCTGTTCGTGGGAGATCACGCCACTGGCCCGCCTCTGACTCAATGCCCGCCGGCCCGCCTCTGACTCAATGCCCGCTGGCCCGCCTCTGACTCAATGCCCGCCTCTGACTCAATGCCCGCTGGATCGCCGCTGACTCAAGCCCGCCGGATCGCCGCTGACTCAAGCCCGCCGGATCGCCGCTGACTCATGCCCGCTGGCTGCCGCTAACCCTAGCCCCGTGGATCTAGTCCACCTGTTACGGCCAGGAGTGCCGTTTTTAAGTCGTGTTGTGCCCACAGGAACATTTTAATCATCATGTCGGTCTTGTTCATGGAGACTCGTCTGGGGCAGGCGGCTCCTTGTTTTGTGGCCGCGGAGGCCATTCCAGCCGCCTGCCTCCCTTGTCGCAGAAATGAAAGCGGTTGCTGAGGGACCCTGTGAGGGCCCCTGACTCGTCATGCCCAAAGGAAGCCTCAGCTTCCGAAAACAGCCCAGGAGGGCTTCCTGTTCCTGTGGGCTGTCCTGTCCTGTCCCTGTCTGTTTAGCCCCGGCTGTAGGGGCCGGGCCGAGGGGACCGAAGCCACGGCCACAAGGACCACCTGCCATGGCCTCCTGAGCTCCCTGCACCGCCATGGCCTCCTTTGTCTGTCTGTTCCGCTCTGGAGGTCCCCGTCCTGTGTTCCTGTCCATGTCTGTCCTGAGGGGCCTCCAGAGCGCCCACCCCCCCTCCCCGTTGGAACTGTTACGGCGTGGGACACGCCTTCCGGGAGGGGGGAGTTATGTCAGGGTTCTGTTGTGTGTGTCATCTGTTCCTGCCTCTTGTGTCCATATTTGGTTTGTTTTCTGTGCTTGTTTCATGTCATTATTAGTTAATTTGTGTCCAGGTGTGTTTATGTGATTATGTGTAAATTACCCTGTGTATTTAAGTCCTGTCTTTTGAGTTTGATTTCGTCTTGTCTACTTCCCGGTGTATCCTGTCTCTCTGTCTTGTCTTGTCCTGCCTTGATGTCCTGATTAAAGACTATTATTTGAGTTTACGTCCTCGTCTGCGTGTCCTTGTTCCTCCCTCGTGTGTGCACCGTGAAAATAAACTGTTGTTGTTTTTATTAATTTATTCATATACTCATTTTTTATAGGAAAATGGAAAAAAACTATGAGGTTGCATGTGAAAATCTCTATGAATTCATGACTGGAAATAAACCAAACACTCAGGTACTTTTATCACATCTGTAGCATTCATAAACTTGCACTATAAACTGTTGTTGTTTTTATTAATTTATTCATATGATCATTCTTTATAGGAAAATGGAAAAAACAATGAGGTTACTTGTGAAAATCTCTATGAATTCATGACTGGAAATAAACCAAACACTCAGGTACTTTTATCACATCTGTAGCATTCATAAACTTGCACTATAAACTGTTGTTGTTTTTATTATATATTAATATACTAATTTTTAATAGGGAAATGGAAAAAACAATGAGGTTGCATGTGAAAATCTCTATGAATTCATGACTGGAAATAAACCAAACACTCAGGTACTTTTATCACATCTGTAGCATTCATAAACTTGCACTATAAACTGTTGTCATTATTATTACATTTATTCATATACTCTTTTTATTTTTTTAGGGAATTGGGAAAAACGATGAGGTTGCATGTGAAGATCTCTATGAAATTATGAATGGATTTAAGCGAAACACTCAGGTACACTTTTAGTTATTCATAATTTTTTTTATAGGGATTTTATATCTTTCTTACAATGTATTAATATGGGTTCATGTCAGTCTAACTGTATTTTTGTCTTGTTTTATCTGTGTTCTTGTGCTAGATGACTGCAACAGATAATAAAAACATATATGCATCTATAGTCAGAAAAGTGAAAAAATGAAGAGATAAACAGGCTTTGGGTTTTTATAATGTTTGTTTGTTCTTTATGTTAATGAGAGTGATGCAGTTTTATAAAAATCAGATGTGTGTAAATGAATAGTGTTAGTTTTATTCAGTCTGTCAACTCTATGATTGAAGTAATGTGAAGATTATTATTATTTTTTAACCCTTATATAATGTTCTGGGTCAGTGTGACCTGTGACCATTTTTTTGAGTTGTGGGAAATATTGGTTAACCTCAGATGCTTTTCTGGAAGTTGTGTGACTGTTTTATGGTGATGAACATAAGTCTCAACACTCTGAGGTGTGTGGAAAGTGTGTATGAAATTTATATTACAATAGTGATGTTAATTTCATTCCATATTTAGTTCCTCAAAGCACCTTTAAGTGAACATTTTTTCACTCTAAAGAACCTTTTGTGGAATGGAAAGATTAGTTGATGTGAAAGTTTCTTCATGGAACCATTGATGCCAATAAAAAGCTATATGTTGTAAGATTGTAGTGTTGCTAGAGACATGCTGTATAGTTTGAACATTAGCACATTAAAACATTTTAAGAAATATAATATATATATATATATATATATATATATATATATATATATATATATACACAGTATCTCACCGAAGTGAGTACACCCCTCACATTTTTGTAAATATTTTATTATATATTTTCATTTGAAAACACTGAAGAAATTACACTTTGCTACAATGTAAAGTAGTGAGTGTACAGCTTGTATAACAGTGTAAATTTGCTGTCCCCTCAAAATAACTCAACACACAGCTATTAATGTCTAAACCGCTGGCCACAAAAGTGAGTACACCCCTAAGTGAAAATATCCAAATTGGGCCCAAAATGTCAATATTTTGTGTGGCCACCATTATTTTCCAGCACTGCCTTAACCCTCTTGGGCATGGAGTTCACCAGAGCTTCACAGGTTGCCACTGGAGTCCTCTTCCACTCCTCCATGACGACATCACGGAGCTGGTGGATGTTAGAGACCCCACAGATGCTCAATAGGGTTTAGGTCTGGAGACATGCTTGGCCAGTCCATCACCTTTACCCACAGCTTCTTTAGCAAGGCAGTGGTCGTCTTGGAGGTGTGTTTGGGGTCAATATCATGTTGGAATACAGCCCTGCGGCCCAGTCTCTGCTTCAGTATGTACATTACATGTTGTGTTACACAGTACATGTTGGCATTCATGGTTCCCTCAATGAACTGTAGCTCCCCAGCACTCATGCAGCCCCAGACCATGACACTCCCACCACCATGCTTGACTGTAGGCAAGACACACTTGTCTTTGTAGTCCTCACCTGGTTGCCGGTACACACGCTTGATACCATCTGAACCAAATAAGTTTATCTTGGTCTCATTAGACCACAGGACATGGTTCCAGTAATCCATGTCCTTAGTCTGCTTGTCTTCAGCAAACTGTTTGTGGGCTTTCTTGTGCATCATCTTTAGAAGAGGCTTCCTTCTGGGACGACAGCAATGCAGACCAATTTGATTCAGTGTGCGGCGTATGGTCTGAGCACTGACAGGCTGACCCCCCCCCCTCCCCCCTCCCCCCTCCCCCTCAAGGGGAAGTCGTGGCCTAATGGTTAGAGAGTTGGACTTGTAATCCAAAGGTTGTGAGTTCGAGTCTCAGGTCCGGCAGGAATTGCAGGTGGGGGGAGTGAATGTACAGTGCTCTCTCCACCCTCAATACCACGACTGAGGTGCCCTTGAGCAAGGCACCGAAACCCCAACTGCTCCCCGGGCACCGCAACATAAATGGCTGCCCACTGCTCCGGATGTGTGTTCACGGTGTGTGTGTGTGTTCACTGCTGTGTGTGTGCACTGCTGTGTGTGTGTTCACTGCTGTGTGTGTGCACTTTGGATGGGTTAAATGCAGAGCACAAATTCTGAGTATGGGTCACCATACTTGGCCGTATGTCATGTCACTTTCACTTCACTTTCACTTTCACCTCTGCAGCAATGCTGGCAGCACTAATACGTCTATTTCCCAAACACAACGTCTGGATATGACGCTGAGCACGTGCACTCAACTTCTTTGGTCGACCATGGCGAGGCCTGTTCTGAGTGGAACCTGTCCTGTTAAACCGCTGTATGGTCTTGGCCACCGTGCTGCAGCTCAGTTTCAGGGTCTTGGCAATCTTCTTATAGCCTACGCCATCTTTATGTAGAGCAACAATCTTTTTTTCAGATCCTCAGAGAGTTCTTTGCCATGAGGTGCCATGTTGAAGTTCCAGTGACCAGTATGAGAGAGTGAGAGCGATAACACCAAATTTAACACACCTGCTCCCCATTCACACCTGAGACCTTGTAACACTAACGAGTCACATGACACCGGGGAGAGAAAATGGCTAATTGGGCCCAATTTGGACATTTTCACTTAGGGGTGTACTCACTTTTGTGGCCAGCGGTTTAGACATTAATGGCTGTGTGTTGAGTTATTTTGCAAATTTACACTGTTATACAAGCTGTACACTCACTACTTTACATTGTAGCAAAGTGTTATTTCTTCAGTGTTTTCACATGAAAATATATAATAAAATATTTACAAAAATGTGAGTGGTGTACTCACTTCTGTGAGATACTGTATAATAAAAAATACAGTTACATTTTGTGAAAACAAAAGTTGTTAAATACAATTTTAAAAATTACTTTTTTGTAATATATAAGTATATGAGTATATATGAATATATGAGAATGTTTACTGATTTTCTTTCTTTTTTTTGTATCAAATTTTTATCAAATCCAATTAGAGGCCTTGAACATAATGATTGTAACCAGATTTTTTTTTTAAATGTATTGTGTTCTACATACAAAAATACAAACCAGATTGCATGCATATATACTGTACAGACATGAGCAGTTATATTTTTAGCTGAAGCGTTTCTTTGACATGTAACCCAGTGTTTCTGTCAGGTCTGTTGATTTCTCCGTCTCAGTTTGTGCTCGAGTGCCAGAGATCTGAGGGTTTGTGGGTGTAAACACAGTGCTTATTGCTTGTTTCTGATGATTACTGGAAAGGCTTTGTAGAGAAGAAGCCATCGTGTCTGTGTTAATGCTGTTTTCAGTGTTGTTTCGGAGGGAATCGGTCACATTGGTTTCACCTGACTTGAAAAACTGTTATAAATATATGAGCAGTTTTGTCACACCATCCACAAATGCTCTTGCAAAATCGTGCGGGGGGGTGAGTCAGGCCGGAGCGGTAGAAAAACAGGAACCAGAAGACGAGAAAAGAGCAGATTTCATATGCGTTCCCATCAAACATCTTCATAATGACACAGACATGGATCTGTTCTGTCTTCTGTTCATCTGCAGCTTCATCAGACTCTCAGGTGAGACACTACACAAGCATCCATACTGTTTACATACAGATACACCTGCTTTATTATCCTGTGAAATATGAATCGTTTTCTTATATGAGTAATCTCAAGATTTTCATGTTTATGCAAAGATGCAAGATTACTAAATTTATAAAGTCAACAATATTATGATATTGGCATAAAGAGTAAACAGAAGGGTCCAAAAGTCTGAGACTATATTGAAAATCTGGGATTTAAAAAAATTGATATAAAATATCCAAAAAAAATAAATAAATAATTACTAATAAAAAAAACAAAAAAACATTTTTATTAAAGATATAAAATATTTGACACTGTTTTTGGATCAAATTGTTATTTTAATATATGTATATATTAATATTTTAGAAATTTGTTCATATTTTATTTTTTGAAATAAATATGAAATTAAATGTAAGTTAAAAAAAAAATCAAAAATGGCATAAAAAGCCACAGACTTTTGGATTAATTCATGCATTTGTTATTTTAATATACAATATTTCTTTTGTGAAGGTGCTCAGGACATCGCTACAGTCAGGCAGATATCTGTTCGGAGAGGACAGTCTGTCATAATTCCTTGTTTATATAATCAGAAATATGCATTTTCATGCAAATACTTGAGCGCTGGATACTTTTGGCTATTGAGTGATTATGTGGAGCTCCAGAGACGTCATCATAAAACTGTATTTATCTCAGATGACACGTCTCGTCACAGCTTCACCGTCCGCATGGATAACATCCAGGAGTCTGGCTATTACTGGTGTGCCATTCATATTCCTTCAGCTTTTGATAAACGAGCGAGGTTTTTTTGAAAGTCACAGCAGGTGAGAACATTTACATTTACATTTATGCATTTAGCAAATGCTTTTATCCAAAGCGACTTACAGTGCATTCAGGCTATACATTTTCTTTTATTAGTATGTGTGTTCCCTGGGAATTGAACCCACGACCTTTTGCGCTGCTAACGCAATGCTCTACCACTGAGCCACAGGAACAACATCAGATGAGAACATCTTACAGTTATCTGAACCGCTCTGACGTCAAGCTGAAACTGTACAAACTCACAGAAAGGAGTCCTGAGACCCAGCTGAGGAGTTTGTGTCTCTGTAGTGTACAGTATATTGTAGTGTATTTCTCTGAGACAGTGTTAAGTCTGGATGTACAGTACAGAGCACATTCAGAGCTTTATAGAGATATTAAATGATTGGATGTTTCATCATAACCACTCCCTCTCATTGGTCTTTAAAGATGGCTAAAATTAATTTAGAGACAATTTTTACATCCTTATGGAAATATGATTATGTTTTGTAATTGTCATTTAAATCTGAATCATTTTCAAATTGTTTGTCATAAAGCAACATCTCAGGAAAATGTTATGGGTTTTCAAATTCAAATATGACTTGCTGTTATGAAACAGGACATAATTTCATACACGTCCAGGACTAAAAGCATGTTTATTACGCATTTTGGGAGACATAACAATTAAATAGGAAAATAAATTATATATCAATTTGATGAAATATTAGATATTATTATGAAAATCTGGCCAATTATTACTCCCATTATGACAATTATTTTTTCAACATGCAAAAATACAGTGTATAGATACACCTTGTTTAATGGGAAAACCAGTTTTTACACACATTGCATAAAACACAATGGTATATCAAATCATGTTGTTATATATTTTATAACATAGTTGAGAATCATCGTTAAACAAAGTTTAGTATAAAAAAAATCCTGAAACCTAAAAATTTATTGATTTAAAAAAAAAATCCCATTGTTTTTGCCTTTTTGATGTCTATTCATGCCATTTTATTTTTTTAGAAAAACTGAGTCCTAGTGTCCTCTACAGAGAACATATTTCATAAAATATGAATAAAATATAATTTTTCAAAAATTGTATTTTTCCATTTTTTTCTTATGCTCTAAACAATGTAATGACATGACAAAATACTAAATTCACAAAGCTTTTTTTTTTTTTTGGGGGGGGGGGGGGGGGGGGGGGGTTTCAGGAGGATAAATGACAGAAACTTTATTATTGTTGTTGAAGGAATAGTTCAGACAAAAATGAGCATGTGTTCACCTTCGGTCCATCCCAGATTAGGATGAGTTTGTTTCTTCATCAGGTTTGTAGAAATGTGTCTCTGCATCAGTGTCTCAGCAATGGATGCTCTGCAGTGAATGGGTGCCATCAGAATGAGAGTCTGATAAAAACATCACAATAATCCACACCACTCCAGTCCATCAGTTAACATCTGGAGAAGACAAAAGATGAGACTAATCCAGCATTAAGATGTTTTTAACTAAAATACCATAGAGCCCATAATCCATAATAACTCTTCCTTCAGTGAAAAAGTGTTCTGGTCTGAATCAGGAGAGAAATCTGCATCAGATCAAGCAGCGTTTAGAAGACAAAACAGCTCTAAACAAATATGTGGCTGGATTTTGATGTGAGAGACAACAGCAGATGCACTTTTTCACTGGAGGAAGAGTTATTATGGATTATGGACTCATATTTCAGTTAAAAACATCTTAATGCTGGATTTGTTTCATCTTTTGTCTTCTCCAGATGTTAACTGATGGACTGGAGTGTTGTGGATTATTGTGATGTTTTTATCAGACTCTCATTCTGACGGCACCCATTCACTGCAGAGCATCCATTGCTGAGACACTGATGCAGAGACACATTTCTACAAACCTGATGAAGAAACAAACTCATCCTGATCTCGGATGAACACATTTCCAGCACATTCTCATTTGAACTCTTCGTGTCAAACTGATGTTTTCTATACACTCTCCAGCGCCTCCCAGACTTCTGGTGAACTCTCAGAATGTGACGGGATCTGAGGATGGCAGTGTTACCATCACCTGCTACCATCAGGGGCAAAGCGGTGTAAAATGGTGTAAGTTTGGAGGTCAGTGCATTACCGGAGCGTCTGGGATGTTAGACGGCGCCTCGGTTGAGATCAGATACGGTCTGAGAAACACGACTGTGAGCATAAGCCGACTGAAGAAGAGGAACACGGGATGGTACTGGTGCTCGACAGAAGATGTGCAGATGCCTGTTCATATCACTGTCCATCAGAAGAAGAGTCCGGTTACAGCAGAGTCTGATCAGATCTCATCCAGCGCTCGCAAAAGGTGACGATCCTTTAATATTCATCTCATCATTGACTCACGCTCACGCTGGTCCAAACTCATACCACTGCCTTTCTTCAGGGAAAACTTCTTCTACACTGTAAAAAGCATTCTGTAAAATTTACGGTAAAAAACTGGCAGCTGTGGTTGCCGGACTTCTACCGTAAAAAATACGGTAACAACATTTTAGGTTTTACGGTTTTAACTTAAATTTACAGTTAGATACCGTAATTTCATTAACTGATATAATGTTAATATACCAACCTATTGAAGTACTGAAATCTGTATCTTTGTAATACACTGATAACCACCAAAAGCAGCTGATGAGAGTCACATGATGAACCAAAGCAGCTTTTAAATAATAACATATATAGAAGAAGCACAGCGTCATTCACACAAACACTAATCACCATCATGGTGATCTCAATAAACTGAAATATGCAATAAACATTAATTTAACAACATTAGACGTAACATACAACCCTAATAAACATAACTGATAAGAAGAAACAGTTATTTCAAAGAAAAAACATCAAATTCAAACTAAATTTGAAATGCAACGCAGGGAATTCTGGGAATTTTACACTTACCGTTAACCATTAAACAGGTTTTTACTGTAGCATTTTCACAGTTTTTTACCGTTAAAATCACGGTAATTTTTTACAGTGTAACTTCTGACCTAAGATTCTTACTTAAAGTCCTGCTGATTTCCAGTTAATATTTCAATAATTTAATGACACATTCACATGTTTACACTTATCTATGTCAGGTAATGGTCGATTTACTCTATAAAATGCTGGGTTGTTTCAACACAATTTTGGGTCAAATATGGACTAACCCAAATGTTTTTGGGTTAGTTAAATATTTTTTTTAATTTAACCCAACAATTGGGTTACTCCATATCTGACCCAAAGTTGTGTTGAAACAACCCAGCATATAGAGTGTTGACATGCAGGTAAACTAATAAGGTAACACTTTAGAATAGGGAACACTTATTCACTATTAACTACGACTTTTCCCTCAATAAACTCCTAATTTGCTGCTTATTAATAGTTAGTAAGGTAGTTGTTAAGTTTAGGTGTTGGGTAGGATTAGGGGTGTAGAATAAGGTCATGTAGAATAAGGCATTAATATGTGCTTAATTACTACTAATAAATGGCTAATATTCTATTAATATGCATGCTAATTAGCAACTAGTTAAGAGACCCTAAAATAAAGTGTTACCAATCTTTTTTAGAAGAAATAACGTCATGCAGGTTTGGAATGATGTGAGAGAGTAAATTATGACAGAATGATCTTTTGTGTGAGTGTGTGTGTGTGTGTGTGTGTGTGTGTGTGTGTGTGAGTGTGAGTGTGTGTGTGTGTGTGTGTGTGAGTGTGTGTGTGTGTGTGTGTGGTGTGGTGTGGTGTGGTGTGGTGTTGTGAGTGTGTGTGTGTGTGTGTGTGTGTGTGTGTGTGTGTGTGAGTGTGAGTGTGTGTGTGTGTGTGTGTGTGTGTGTGTGTGTGTGTGTGTGTGTGTGTGTGTGTGTGAACTGTCTCTTTAAACCATCTGTAGCTTTTTCTGCTTTGCAAAACTATTAATTTTGACCTAATGCTGTGTTTGAAGTTAAATTCTTTTGATATTCTGTTGCATTTTAGGACGGCTCTCTTATTTCTGTTGCCTGTGGTTTTGGAGGTTCTCCTGATGATAATCATTTACTTGGCGCTGAAACTGTTTAAGTTTTGCAAAAACAGTAAGTTGTTTCCTTGCATCTTTAGTCCTGTGATCATATGTAAGAGTATGATGGTAATGTAGAGATGTTTTTAAACGAAGCCTGTGTTTTAGGACTCCTTCAGTCTGAGGATGAAGAGGAGGGTCGGTATGTGACGATGCACAGAAAGCAGCCGTCTCGTGTGAGTTTAACACACAGTGATTCTGTTCTAGTGCTGTAATAGTAACAGACTGAACACATTCAAAGAAAACTCTCTGTTTGTGTTTTCTGTCAGTCATATGGCTCTGCTGCTGCTGCTGATGGAGTGTATGAAAATATGGCTGGACTCAAAACAAACAATGAGGTGTGAATATCAAGCATTTTCCTTTTTACTTCATCTTTCATACCACAGTAAAACACTGCTGAAGAACACTGTGTGTGTGTGTGTGTGTGTGTGTGTGTGAGAGAGAGAGAGAGATTCGTGCTTCCAGTCATAAATCCACCGATCCGGCTTTGGTCAAAAAAAGTAATTTATCAAATGTGGTAAATACTTACAATATATTTTCTGTATGTTTATTTGGATAATATGTAGTTATTGTATTGCTGAGATGCCATGCTTTATTATAGCACAAATTGATTGCTGATCTACAGTATGTAATAATAATTTTGGGTAACACTTTAGAATACTGATCCTTTGTTAATGAATAACAGGAACAAGTGACTAATGCACTATTAACATTGTAGTAACTACTATTAACTAACAAGAAACTATGATTATTGATTTATTAAGTAATAGCGCTCACTATTAGCTAATCAATAACTACTATTTCTTTTATATATATCCTGGAGAACTACTAAGAACTACTGTATACATGTTCATAATTAATGTAAATTATGCATAATGTATAATTAATTCTAAAGTAAAGTTCATGGTAACCCACTATAATGACTCAAGAATTATTGAATTCTTCTAAATGAGCTACTAATTACTTGGATCAGTTTCTAAAGTGAAGATCATCATAACTCTAATATTGACTGACGTTATTGTAAGCTTTTTGATAATAATGACTCAAGTGTTACTAAATCCTTCTGAAGAAATTACTAATTATTTGGATCAGTATTCTAAAGTAAAGATCACGACTAGTAATGATTTAAGAGTTACCAGATCTAGCAAAATGAATTACTAACCAAAACCTTACAAAACTCTCAAAAGTTTACAACGACGTCAGTAATTACTAGAGAATTATCATGTTATTCACTTTAGAAATTGATCCAAATAATTAGTAATTCCTTCTGAATAATTTGGTAATACTTGAGTCATTACTAGTGGGTTACCATGACCTTTACTTTAGAATGAATTATACATTATGTATTATTCATATTAATTATGAACCTGTATACAGTAGTTATTGGGGAGGCATGAAATAAGAATAGTTATTGATTAGCTAATAGTGAACTACCACATTCTGTAACGAAACTGCCACACACAAAGGTAAGTGTTGAACACAGTGAGTTTATTTACAAGTATCCTTGGAGACAACAGTGATAGTAGTCTTCAAGTGAGGTGAGTGGTCTTTCTTGGAAGTATAGTGGAGAGTGCGCTGGGATTCTGACTGTGCCTCTATATCTTGGCAGGTTTGTGGCGGACAGGGATCCCGGAGAGCCCGTGAGTCTCAAGAGTCCACAGCAATCCAGGTATCTGGTAGCGAGAGGCAAACAGGTGGTAAGTATAAGCAGGTAAGGAATTCAGGTTAGTATACTCAGCTCGTAGCTTTCGTTGAGAGAGGGTTCACGTTGCATCAATGTCTTGGCAGCTTGGTGACTTTAAGATCCGACAATAGTGCCGGCTGTGGAGTGTGCTCTTATGCAGGTCCTAATGACTATGGTGATAAGGAGCAGGTGCGCATGATCAGTAATCAGGTGCAGGTGAAAGTGATCAGTGATGGAGGATACAGGCCATTCTGTGACATTACCTCCCCCTCCCGGACGGCGCGTCCCGCGACGTAACAACAATACCGGGGAGGGGGGGTGGGCGCCATGGATGTCGGTGGAGGACATGGACACAGGGAAGGCATCCAGGGCAGAACTGGAGACTCGGGAAGCCATGGCGGGACAGGAGGTTCAGGAGGCCATGGCGGGACAGGAGGTTCGGGAAGCCATGGCGGATCCGGGGACTCGGGAGGCCATGGCGGAGCAGGAGAATCGGGAGGCCATGGCGGGGCTGGAGGCTCGGGAAGCCATGGCGGATCCGGGGACTCGGGAGGCCATGGCGGATCTGGAGGCTCGGGAGACCATGGCCTATTTCTTTTGGGCGGCCATGGTGGGTCAGGGATCTCCGTGGTCTTGGCTCTGGGCCCGGCCACCCAGGCAGAGGATATATAGCCCCCCCCCAAAATTTTCTTGGGGAAGCTTCCCTCTGGTGGGCATTCTGGAGGAGCGGGCTCTTGAGGAGGCTCTGGAGGAGCGAGTTCTTGGAGGTGCTCTGGAGGAGCGGGCACTAGGAGGCGCTCTGGAGGAGCGGGCACTAGAGGGCGCTCTGGAGGCGCAGGCACTAGGGGGCGCTCTGGAGGCGCAGGCACTAGGGGCCGCTCTGGAGGCGCAGGCACTAGGGGGCGCTCTTGCAGCGCGGATTCAGGACGGCTGGGCGGAACCAGCGGGACTTCAGGACGGCTGGGCGGAACCAGCGGGACTTCAGGACGGCTGGGCGGAACCAGCGGGAACTCAGGACGGCTGGACGGAACCAGCGAGAACTCAGGACGGCTGGACGGAACCAGCGGGAATTCAGGACGGCTGGACGGAACCAGCGGGAACTCAGGACGGCTCTTGCGTGGAGCAGCCACTGGAGGGCACATGCGAGGAACAGCCTCTGAAGGGCACTTGCGTGGAGCAGCCACTGGAGGGCACTTGCGTGGAGCAGCCACTGGAGGGCACTTGCGTGGAGCAGCCACTGGAGGGCACATGCGAGGAGCAGCCACTGGAGGGCACATGCGTGGAGCAGCCACTGGAGGGCACTTGCGTGGAGCAGCCACTGGAGGACACTTGCGTGGAGCAGCCACTGGAGGGCACTTTTGAAGCACGGACACTCGGGTGAGCTCGGGAGAGCTGGACGGAACCAGCAGGGACTCTGGAGGATCGGACACTCGAGGGTGCTCTGGCCACGCTACCTCTCTGGGGCGCTCTGGCAGCGCAAACTCTCTGGGACGCTCTGGCAGCGCAAACTCTCTGGGGCGCTCTGGCAGCGCGGAGCTGGACGGGACCAGCAGGAACAACGGAGAGCTGGACGGGACCAGCGGAAACACAGGAGGGCTGGACGGGACCAGCGGAGACTTAGGAAGAGGTTTGCGAGGAGAGGGCACAGGAATGCGCTGGCGTGGCGCTGGCACAGGAGGGCGCAGTTGAGGAGCAGGTTCTGGGGAGAGGACAGGAGCCAGGAATCCTGAGGGTATAGCCTCATCCATAAGCTCCTGCTTTATCACGGGCGGTAGCCCATACTTCACCGCGGCCGGCGGAACCCTCATAGTCGCGGGCGACGGAACCATCTTCGTCGCGGGCGGCGGTATCATCCTCGCCGTGGACGGTGGAATTATCATTGCCATCTCGGGCGGCGGAACCATCATCGTCGCTTCGAGAGGCGGAATCATTTTCGATGAGGTAAACGGCAGGTTGCCGATCCCCAAACCTCCCTTTCGGGGAACCAAAACTAACCGCCTCCTCATCTTCGGTAATTGGTCGGATCTTCTGTAACGAAACTGCCGCACACAAAGGTAAGTGTTGAACACAGTGAGTTTATTTACAAGTATCCTTGGAGACAACAGTGATAGTAGTCTTCAAGTGAGGTGAGTGGTCTTTCTTGGAAGTATAGTGGAGAGTGCGCTGGGATTCTGACTGTGCCTCTATATCTTGGCAGGTTTGTGGCGGACAGGGATCCCGGAGAGCCCGTGAGTCTCAAGAGTCCACAGCAATCCAGGTATCTGGTAGCGAGAGGCAAACAGGTGGTAAGTATAAGCAGGTAAGGAATTCAGGTTAGTATACTCAGCTCGTAGCTTTCGTTGAGAGAGGGTTCACGTTGCATCAACGTCTTGGCAGCTTGGTGACTTTAAGATCCGACAATAGTGCCGGCTGTGGAGTGTGCTCTTATGCAGGTCCTAATGACTATGGTGATAAGGAGCAGGTGCGCATGATCAGTAATCAGGTGCAGGTGAAAGTGATCAGTGATGGAGGATACGGGCCATTCTGTGACACATTCAACTAAGCACTATCACTTACTAATTCATTAATCAGAGTTTCTTGTTAGTTACTAGTAGTTACTAGAGTGCTAATATTGCGTTACTCATGTGTTCTTGTGTAGTTATTCATTAATGATGAAACAGTATTCTAAAGTGTTTCCTAATTTTGTCTTGTTTTTCTCCTGTAGTCTCCGAGAGAAACGGATTATGAGAACATTATGAAGACATGACTGTGAGTCTGGATTAATATCTCTTCCACTGGTCACACATTTTGAATAAAGAGATTATTCAAAGCTGTATTCATTAAACAAAATATCCTGGTGACTTATTAAGGAACTCACTGAACTTACATACAGTATCTAATACATTACTGGGTAACACTTTAGTTTAGGGACCAATTTTTGCTTATTAGCATGCTTATTATTAATAAATTGGCTGTGTTACTTGTACAACCCGAATTCCGGAAATGTTGGGACTTTTTTAAATTTGAATAAAATGAAAACTAAAATAATTTCAAATCACATGAGCCGATATTTTATTCACAATAGAACATAGAGAACATAACAAATGTTTAAACTGAGAAATTTTACAATTTTATGCACAAAATGAGCTCAATTCAAATTTGATGCTGCTACAGATCTCAAAATAGTTAGGACGGGGGGGATGTTCACTAGTGATGGTGAAGTGAAGCGAAGCTTTCAACACAATTGTATCGGAAAATGGTTAATAACTTGAAGCTTTTTCAAAACGGTTCATGCTGTGGCCATCTTTTTGCATGATAGAGCTTTAGTTGGCATCTGCAGATGGCACGGCGGATTGTGTTTACCGACAGTGGTTTCTGGAAGTATTCCTGAGCCCATTTAGTAATGTCAATGACAGAATCATGCCGATGAGTGATGCAGTGTCGTCTGAGGGCCCGAAGACCAGTTTCTCTGAATCTTTTGATGATGTTATGCACTGTAGATGATGAGAAATGGTTCATGCTGTGGCCATCTACTGGTCATAAAAATGAATAACACCTTCCAAAGTGCTGTGTTTTATTACAGATGCTGGTTTCACATCTGGTTCTACAAATTATTTTTATTTTATTGTATATAAATAATAGTCATTGTCAAGGTCATTCATTTGTGTCAGTGTGCTGCCACTAAAATAAGTAAAATAAATTAAACATACTCATAAATTAAATCTGTGATCTAAACTGTCTATTTTAACTCCGCCTCAGTCCTTAGACTGTTATTTAATGGGCAAAGTTTGAGCTTAATGTATAAGTTATGACTTTAAAAAGTAGTGCTAATGCATTATAATGTAATATAATGAAAAGGCGCTGAGGTTCGCTTCGTTTGAACCAGATACTGAAGCAGTCACGAGGTTTTCAGGTGAATGAAGCTTCGGACGTCATAGATCACGTGCTTTTGTTAAAACTAATCAAGCAGTGCTTCAATGTGAAATGTGTTGTTATTTTGATACAAGCTTCGGAGCTTCGGTGTTGAACGTAACATCACTCATGTTTATCATGGTGTAGCATCTCATCTTCTTTTCAAAACAGTTTGAAGACGTCTGGGCATCGAGGTTATGAGTTTCTGGAGTTCTGGAATTTGGTCCCATTCTCGCCTGATATAGGTTTCCAGAGTTCGTGGTCGTCTTTGACGTATTTTTCATTTAATGATGCACCAAATGTTCTCTATAGGTGAAAGATCTGGACTGCAGGCCATTTCAGCACCGGACTCTTCTACTACGAAGCCATGCTGTTGTAATAGCTGCAGTATGTGGTTTTGCATTGTCCTGCTGAAATACACATCCTCTGTAGGGGAGCATATGTTGCTCTAAAACTTTTATATACCTTTCAGCATTCATAGTGCCTTCCAAAACATGCAAGCTGCCCATACTGTATGCACTTATGCACCCCCATACCATCAGAGATGCTGGCTTTTGAACTGAACGCTGATAACACGCTGGAAGGTCTCCCTCCTCTTTAGCCCGGAGGACACGGCGTCCGTGATTTCCAACAAGAATGTCAAATTTGGACTTGTCTGACCATAGAACACTTTTCCAGTCCATTTTAAATGAGCCTTGGCCCACAGGACACGACGGCACTTCTGGACCATGTTCACATATGGCTTCCTTTTTGCATGATAGAGCTTTAGTTGGCATCTGCAGATGGCACGGTGGATTGTGTTTACCAACAGTGGTTTCTGGAAGTATTCCTGAGCCCATTTAGTAATGTCAATGACAGAATCATGCCGATGAGTGATGCAGTGTCGTCTGAGGGCCCGAAGACCAGTTTCTCTGAATCTTTTGATGATTTTATGCACTGTAGATGATGAGATTTGTAAAGCCTTTGCAATTTGACATTGAGGAACGTTGTTTTTAAAGTATTCCACAATCTTTTTACGCACTCTTTCACAGATTGGAGAGCCTCCGCCCATCTTTAATTCTGAGAGACTCTGCCTCTCTAAAACATCGCTTTTATAGCTAATCATGTTAAAGACCTGATGTCAATTAACTTAATTAGCTGCTAGATGTTCTCCCAGCTGAATCTTTTCAAAATGTCTTGCTTTTTCAGCCCTTTGTTGCCCCCGTGCCAACTTTTTTGAGACCTGTAGCAGGCATCAAATTTGAAATGAGCTCATTTTGTGGATAAAAGTGTAAAATTTCACAGTTTAAACATTTGTTATGTTCTCTATGTTCTATTGTGAATAAAATACTGACTCATGTGATTTGTAAGTCTTTAAGTTTTCATTTTATTCAAATTTAAAAAACATCCCAACATTTCTGGAATTCGGGTTGTAAAACACATATTCTAGATCCCTAATCCTATCCAATACCTAAACTTAACAATACCTTACTAACTATTAATAAGCAGCAAATTAGGAGTTTATTGAGGCAAAATCATAGTTAATGGCGAGAATTGGACCGTAAAATAAAGTGTGACCCATTACTGTTCTCAAGTTTTGGGTCAGTAAGATTTTTTTATGTTTCTGAAAAAAGTAATTTCTGCTCACCAAGTCTGCATTTACATGATCCAAAATACAGTAAAAACTGTGAAATATTACAATGTAAAACAGCTGTTTTCTATGTGAATATGTGTTAAACTGTAATTTATTTCTGTGATCAAAGCTGTATTTCAGCATCATCACTCCAGTCTTCAGTGTCACATGATCTTCAAAAATCATTATAATATGCTGCTCAAGAAACATTTCTGATTATCAATGTTGAAAACATTATATTGTTTGTGGAAACCGTCATATATTTTATTTTTCAGGATTCACAGATGAAGAAAAAGTTCAAAAGAACAGCATTTATTTGAAATAGAAATATTTTATAGCATTATAAATATATTTACTGTCACTTTTAATTAATTTAATGCTGCCTTGATGAATAAAAGTATTAATTTCTTAAAACATTTGAACAATAGTGAATATCCTAATGGAAAGCAAATCTGTCATATGCAAAGCAGTGCACACAATATGAACTGTATGTACAGTATGATGAGGATGTGACAGCTGATTGCTGTAGTTATGATGGAAATGATAACTATATTCAGATTCTGTTTGATTTGTGTTTTGGTTTAGACTCTCATCAGAAGAGTGTGTTCACATCTCAACCAAACCTGACTGCTGTGTTAAAGAGCCTGTATGAAGCAGGCAGAAATGTTTTATTTATATTTATTGCTATTTTTCTCTCTTTGTAATGTGAACTATTCAGGGTTTTCAAAGCTCAAATCTACAACATATCTGCAGTTTATTACAACACCTTCATTTATTACCATCATGGGCTTGATTCCCAGGGAATGTGTGAACTAATTCATTCATATATTCATCAAAACTGGATGATTTCAGTCATAGCCTCCGTGTTCGGTTTGGTCTGAGAGACACTGAGGCTCTGACCGATTATGAACAATAACGTGTTAATAACATGCATCAAACATCCTTTAATATTACAATAATTCAGTTTGTGCTTTAAGAGTCACTGATGTGCTTTATGTGTCAAAGAGACCCAAACAGAATTATATATTATTATATACAATCACATTTCTGGGTTAAATCTTCTGCATTGTTAGGCCAGAAGAAAATACTTATAGAAGGGGAAGGACAATATCACTAATTTTACAGATACAGAGTCTCTCTAGAACATGAAGATATTACAGTTTTTTCACACATTTTCTAAACTTTACACACAAATCCAAGAATTACACACAAAATGCAAAACACCTCACATCTCGTACAAAACAAAGCACTGCATTCAAAACATCACAAACACATCTCAAAAGCAAACTCCTTTGCAGTAATATTATTATTAGTAGTAGTAGTAGTATTGCTTTTTATTTCTCCTCTTTCCTACGACTTGTTTCACTTCTGTTTCAGTTTTTATAACCATTTACTATGTGTACGATTACTGATAAACTACTGTCGTTTGATTTGTTATTTATTTTAATTTTAGTTACATTATGTCTGAATTTATTATGTCTGTACAGGTCTTTTATTAAGTTTTAGTTTTATTTAATTTGAGTTATTTTAATACTTCAACAAACTAAATGGAAATGAAATTATATATATATATATTGAATTTATAAATGTGTATGTATATATGTGTGTGTGTGTGTGTGTCTGTGTGTGTGTGTGTGCGTGTTTTGCTATACTTGTGAGGACCAGATGTCTCCACAAGGATAGTAAAGCTTGAGATTTTTGACTTTGTGAGGACATTTGGCCGGTCCTCACAAGGGAAATAAATTATTAAAAATACTAAATGAAGTTTATCTTAAAATGTAAAAATGCAAAAAAGTCTCCTGTGAGGGCTAAGTTTAGGTGTAGGGTTGGTGTAGGGCAATAGAATATACGGTCTGTACAGTACAAAAACCATTATGCCTATGGAAGTCCCCACAAGTATAGCAAAACAAACATGTGTGTGTGTGTGTGTGTGTGTGTGTGTGTGTGTGTGTGTGGTTGTGTGTGTGTGTGTGTGTGTGTGTGTGTGTGTGTGTGTGTGTGTGTGCGTGTGTGTGTGTGTGTGTGGTTGTACATACACACACACATATATATATATATATATATATAGTTGTTGTTTGGTGTTTGGCTTAGTGTTATGTTAGAATCATTATTATACTCATACCTTTTGTTCTTTAATATTTTGAATTGTTTTTAGCTTTATTTTTTGTTTTCATTTAAATGTTAAGTTTTGAAATTTTGTTGGATGCATTTGTCATTTTTATGTAATTTCTTTATTTTTAAAATGTGTATATATATAATATTTATAAAGTTTTAGCTTTTGATCTGTTTTTAGTTGTTTTAATACTACAATTGATTGCTTCTGTTGTCTTCATTTGTAAGTAGCTTTGGATAAAAGCATCTGCTAAATGACTAAATAATAAAAAATAATATTAATTCCTGTTAGATTTGTGTGTGTTACAGAGAGAATTGTGTGTTGTGTTTTGCACAAAGTGTTTTATGAAACTGATAATTAGTGTCTGGTTTCTCAGGTTTGGTGTGTGTTTGAGTGACAGCTTTCAGAAACTGTGTGACGAGGAAAGATTAAAAAGCAGATGAAAAACCCTGTAATATTACAGTAAACAGTGAGTGATTGTAAACAGAAATGTAATGTTACTGCTGATGTAAGGAGACAGTGTTGTTAGCAGATAAGGATGCATGCTCACTGAAACCCTGAGAAGATATGAACGTGTCAATCAACACTGTAAAAAAGCTAGTATATTTCACAAATAAATATAAAGAAATAATATAATAATATAAAGAAATGGCAGGTAACAATGTGTGTGTGTGTGTGTGTGTGTGTGTGTGTGTGTGTGTTGTATGGATGTCAGAGTGTGGTTTGTATATGTGTGTGTGTATTCTTGTAATATTTGAGAGATGAACTCTACTGTAATTCACAAATCAAGCAGAGTTTTGCTGCATCTAATGGAGAAAATATGATTCTGCACCCAAACAATATCTCACTGAAAGCTCATTTTTTGAGATATCAACCTCAAATTTAGAACACAACTCGTTTAGATTTATGGCTTTGATTTTCTAGCAGGTTTAGAGTTCAGTGTGTTTCGTAAAATATATATTTTATATAAAATATTGTTCATAAATCATTTTCATAAACTTAAAGCTGTATAACTTTTTTTTGGTTTCACTTTTTAAACTTTTTTTTCCTCAACAATAATCTGTCATGAGTCTTCTTTAAAATGAGACCAAACTTAACTTTGTGCTCCCAAGCTTCACATTTTAATGACAGTTTTTTGACATGAACATTTTTGTCCACTATGTTGTGTAACTTTTTTTTATTGATGCACAAGGGTTAAGTAAATAATAATAAAATAAAATAAAAATAAGTCATGAATTGTCAAGTTCACTTAACTTTTTTTTTTAAATGTATTATTTACTTAATAATTTTAAGGCAACAGGTTTCCTCATTGCCTTAAAATTATTAAGTAAATAATACATTTAAAAAAAAAAGTTAAGTGAACTTGACAATTCATGACTTATTTTTATAAGCCCATATTGAATTCAACACGGATGAAAACAAGGCTGTGAAGTACAGTACAATCCAGTGAACGTACTGTACTTATGTCCCTCACAGCCTCAGAAATTAAACACACGCTACTCTGACCGACATCTATTAGACAAACCACAGTTACAAACAAAGAAGGAAGAAATGAGTCATTTTAAACCACTGAACACGTGACTGCTTTAAAACAACAGTTCAGTAAACAAAGTTAATATGGAGCAGCTTACGTGCAATATTACAAGTTTGACAATAAAAATAATTCCAAATGAAGTCAAACAGAGCCGAAGCTGTCACTGCTGTTTTGTTTCTGAGTGAATCAGTGTTTTGAACGAATCGATTGAGTAAACGACTCAAATGACTCACTCATAAAGACGGTCACTTGTCGCCATCTACTGGTGACGTGATGAACGACTCGCTGAAATCCCCACAAAAATACACACAGACTATAAAAATTAATAAACACAAGACAGGAGAGAGAAGAGAGAAGTCCACTGACTGAGATTATATCAGCTTTATTGTTTGGTGCAGTAAATCTTTCAAAGTGGACTAAAAGCTCTTGTAGATGGGTGATATATAACTGGAGCATATAATGTGTGCCTTTATTTATAGAAATATTGTTAAAAGAGATGAATGATTTTGTCTCATTTTAATTAGACCGTAATATATAATCATGTCTGACAATTTGACAAATGTATTTTCAAAATCTCTCTCACACTCACACTCACACACATAAACTCTCTCTCTCTCTCTCTCTCTCTCACACACACACACACACACACACACACACACACACTCTCTCACACACACACACACTCTCTCTCACACACACACACACATACTCTCTCTCACACACACACACACTCTCTCTCACACACACACACACATACACTCTCTCTCTCTCTCATACACACACAAACACAGACACACACACACACACACACACTCACACACACACTCACACTCACACTCACACACACACACACACACACACACACACACACTCACACTCACACTCACACTCATACACTCTCTCTCTCTCTCTCTCACACACACACACTCACACACACACTCACACTCACACACACACACACACACACACACACACACACACACACACACACACACACACACACTCACACTCACACTCACACTCATACACTCTCTCTCTCTCTCTCTCTCACACACACACACACACACACACTCTCACATACACACACACTCTCTCTCACACACACACACACACACACACACACAAACACACTCTCTCTCACACAGTCTCTCTCTCTCTCACACACACACACACACACACACACACTCTCTCTCACACACTCTCTCTCTCTCTCTCTCTCTTTCACACACACACACACACACACACACACACACACACACACACACACACACACACTCCTATGCTTTACTCTCCTTCTAATATGCTGCTCAAGAAACATTTCTGATAATTATCAATGTTGAAAACAATTAATATTTTTGTGGAAACTGTGATTTTTCAGGATTCACAGATGAACAGAAAGTTCAAAAGTACAGCATTTATCTGAAATAGAAATCTTTTGTAACATTATAAATGTCTTTACTGTCACTTTTGATGCATAATGAATAAAATTATTAATTCCAAATTTTTGTATAATAGTGTACCTAGTGTATGGAGAAACTCAACAATAACATCGACTACAGCATTCTGATGAAATCCTTCAGCAATATGATCACATTTATTATTATCATATAAAAATATACATGTGAAGTGTTACACACAGAGACAGAAATGCTACACAGCTGCCGAAGCCAAATAATACTGTACGAGGCATTAATACTCCACACATTCATCAAAACACGGCAGGACTGTCCATCACGCAGGCACGTCGTGATTATCATCATACTTCTCTTTCAACATTTGCAATACTTCATCATATATATAAAAAAAAAAATTCTATACACATACATTTATATATATATATATATTTATAAGCAAGGCATATTGTGTTTACCACTTCACGGATGAGCAGTATGATTGTCATATTTGTTTACATGGCTGGGTTCCTCATTTGTGTAAATTATTAAAAACTGATTGACAATAAAATATTTCAAACAATAAATCATACTTAACAAAAACAAAAAAACAGGCTGTTTTTACAAAGGTACAAAAGTGTTGGAAAACCTGCAGGTGAACTTCAATAATGTACTTAAAGTGCTTTAATTTAGTACTTAATATACTAAAAATATTACTTCTTCAGATAAACTTAAGATCATCTAAGTGTACTCAACCGTGCTATTTCAGGACAGCATGAATATGAACTAAAATGTGCTTTTAACATACTATCGTTGTATTTAAAAATGTATTTCGTCAGCACTTGTAGCACACTTGAGTGTAATAGTGTACTCTCTTAATAATAAAGCTGCTTCACGATGACACAGAAGAACATTTCAGTCGAAGAATTAGCTTTTTATAACCTGAAGAACTTCTTTCACCTCAAACACCCTTCAAAGCTTCTTCAGATGTTAAAGATTCTTTATGGAAACATTTAGACAAAAATGTTGTTCTGTGTCATCGTGAAGCAGCTTTATTATTAAGAGAGTACACTATTACACTCAAGTGTGCTACAAGTGCTGACTAAATACATTTTTAAACACAAAGATAGTGTTAAAGTGACACTTTTATGGGTTATGAAAGGTTCATATTTAGGTTTTGGGATCCTCAACAATAGGTTGACATGCATTCAAGCTCAAAAAACACTTATGATATGCATTTATTTGTACCTTATTTGCTTAACGACTCCTAAACGATTCATTTTTCCAAACTCCTCCTCTGTGTGACGCTACTCTGCTCTGATTGGTCGATTTCATTAAAGCAGTGTTTGTGAGAGCAGTGTTACTTTGTGTACAGCGTTACCGTGGAAACGGCTATTTTTAATGCTACAAAAGTGACACCTAGTGGCAACAAGTGGGCGGGGAATATGCTAATGATTCATGTTGACGTCAAACAGGGATTGGTTTTAAAAACGACTCGTTTCAATGATTCAGAGTCGACTCTTTCTTTTGAGAGACGATAACTTTATACACGGAGCTCTTTCAGATTTAACACTCTGCAGATGTTTTTATTCACTTACACACTGCATGAAAGATCATTTACTAAAATACATAATAGGGGCGCTTTAAAAGTGCATTTTATAGCACAAAATAGCACAGTTGAGTACACTTAGATGATCTTACAGTGCACAGCATAAATGAGTACACCCCCTCTAAAACTTAACAAATTCAGCAAATACTCTTTACTTAGATGACATGTTAGGGTTCTTTGGAAATATAATGTTCCATCAAGTCTGCTTGATCAATTACCAAAGAAGAATGTCAAAATTATTCAGCAAAATAAGATTTTCTTATCAAAGTGATAAAATGTTGTGTTGCAAAAATGAGTACACCCTCCTGAAAGTTACTAAAAAAAAAAAAGTGTATAGGTTTAAGGTTATTTTTGATCAACAGGTAAGTATATTGAACCAAAACTTTTAAAGACAAGTCATTTCCTGACAATTAAAAGTGTTACATAGCCCATTGAATCATACTCAGACTTAATGCTGGCAGCATTGGAACCACTTGTGAGAGAAGTGCCAGTTGACCTATTTCTTAGCATAAAAGAGGACAATGTTACAAGAGGAATACCAAATTATTATTTTAAGTGTGAAAATTTAGCATAAGTAGCACCGACATTCAAAAACAATGGACTTGTGACAAGGCTCCTGAAATAATCAGGTCTTTACTTTAAGTTTTCATTTAGTGATGAGTCAATTTTTGCTAGAAAAAGAGCAGGAGAAATAACATGCAAGTGTCTCAGAGCCGGCAAAAGCTATGAAAAGAGTGACACTTTATCTCACAGAGTATGACGCAGCCTGCAGAAGTGACATGCATGGTTGTTGTCACCACTAGAATTACCCTACTGTAGCCAAAGCACAATAAACTCATTTAACCTCTTCCAAGGCCCATATCTACAAAATAGAGACTTCTGGGAATCCATACTCTGGTCTCAAGAGACCAAGTCAATCATTTCGGATCCAAAAGCATCAAAAATGTTCTGTTGTTGCTAGAGGAGGAGTACAGAGAGAAGTGTTTGGTACCCACAGTGACATTCAGTGGTAGTAAAGCTCTTATAGAGGGATGAATGAGTGCTGAAGGTGTGAGGGAGTTGTGCTTTATCAACGCTGTCATGAATTCACACACCACTGTGTGATGGAATACAAAAACTTGAAACAGAAGATGCTACCCTCCCCTCATTCCCTGCATTATTGGGCATTTTTTCAGCATGACAATGAAGATATTAATTCTCCCAAGGTGAAAATCCTTCAGTGGACATGTATTTCACTCAGTCTTAACGCTCTTGAGCAGCTGTGGGGATTCTGTAGAGACGAGCTGAGCAAAACTCCCCATTAAAGACCAGAGCATTTAAGGAGGTCGTCCTCCAGGAGTTAAACAGGACAGATGTGAAAATTTGTCATGAACTTGAACATGTACACTCAGTGCCAAGAAGGGTCAGAGCAGTATACTTAAAGTTCTGGAGGACATACTGAGTACTAGAATATTATACATTTGCTGAATTAAATCTAGGGTGTACTCATTTCTGCAGTCCTTCATTTTAACTAAATTGGCTAATTTACTTATCTTACAGAAAATGTTGGCATATATTTTGTCGTTTTTATTAAGTATATGTTTAATACATTTCAATTTTGCCATCTTTCCATGAATTATATTTGTGATCATTAAGAAAATATATATTTTATATTTATTCAGAGGGGGTGTACTCATTTATGCTGTGCACTGTAAGTTAGCACTAAAGAATGACTTTTAGTATATTAGTAAGTACAACATTAGAGCACTTTAAGTACTTTATGGAAGTGCACTTGTTTTTCACCTGGGTGTGAAAGCAGCGATCTGTCCGTCTCACAACACCACAGCTCCCTTTCTTCATGAAGTCTTTAATACTGAGAGAGAACAGTCTGGAGTCTGATTGTCCTGGTCGCTGGAGGTCAGAGGTCAGAGGTCAGAGACAGGAGGAGAGAGGAGAGGAGGACACCGAGGGAGAGAGAGAGCGGGTGGAGCGCGGCCGAGCTGATGGTGGACAGCTTGACCTCGGAGTGGAGGAAGGCTGACAGAGGCACGTGGGACACCAGCGTTGGACTGGCTGAGTTGATGAGCGAGTCGATCTTCTCTGCTTCTTTACTGCAGGCTTCGATCTGCACAGAAGAGCACAACACATGCTTCAGATCCAACACAAAGAGGCCATTCACTCCTTACAGACCGCTTTCATACACTATATTGCCAAAAGTATTGGCACCCCCTTCTAATGAACAATGAGTAATTTCTACGAGTACAAATCTTAATGTTAAAGCATAAAATGATATTCTAGGAAATTGTGTGCTTCTAATATTATAGCAACAGTTTGGACTCTTTTCTATTCTAACATGACAATGTCTCTGTGTATAAGACAAGGTTCAAAAAGAAAATGATTGATTGAGTCAGTGTGGAAGAACTTGACTGGTCTGCATAAAACCAAGTCCTAATCCCAGTTTAACACCTCTGGTGTGACTGTAAATGCAGACCTTGAGACAAAAACTCATCACCAAACACCAAACCTGTTCATTAGAAGGGGTGCCAATACTTTTGGCACTATAGTGTATGTTTCGGCTGATTTGAGGAACATCTGGTGTGTGATGCAACCGAAGGAAAGACTGCCGTCTACATTCACTGTTAGACGCTCAGACCACTACTGAGTGCGTTCAGCACACTAGCTATGCTTTAGAGGACAATAGAGATATAAAACAATTCTACAATGTTATTTAATATGAGTTTAATACATTAGTGTATTAAACCCGTTCTCTCAGTAGGGTTGTGTCATGCATTTTTACTAATGCTGTCAAAATATTTATAAAATGTATATATTTATGACATTTATTGTTATAGGTTGTTATTAAATATTTAACTGTTATGCATTAAATATTAAATATAACATTTTACATTTATATTACCTCTGTCAACATTCACTTAGTTAATCTCTAAAACACTAATAATTTAATAACTGTTAAATGTAAATCTCATTTAATCAAAATTAATCTCTATTTTTCATATTGTGCATTATATTGTTGAGACGCCAAATTCACTTTTAAACTGACTGATTTTAGTTTAAATTAAAACTTCTTTATCAACTTAATATATAATGAAGTTATTAAAACAATTAAAATTGTTAATTAAGTCTTAATTTAATAATAATTAAAATAAATAGACTCAGCCATAATTCGAATTGTATTGTTTTGAATTTTTTTTAAATAATTTCAAATTATTTATTAACTTAATATATGAATAATTAAAAAAATATTTTAACTTATTTACTAACTTAATTTATAATTAAATTACTTAAATTATTAAATTATTATTAAATTATTACATTTTTTTGACAAAATGCTATAAAATCAAGCATTTACTGGTTATCAGCCATAATCTTCATTGTATTGTTAGTTTTGAATTTTAAAAATAATTTTAATTTATGTATTAACTTAATTTATAATTAAATTACTAAAATAACTAAACCGTTAATTCATTTTTAATTTATTTTGAAAAAATATTATACAAT